>CM064513.1:12070473-12152973 GCA_032716605.1 Paralithodes platypus
CCCCTGGCAGGGGCCCACACTAATTTGTTTCCCGGCAGGGGCCCACACTAATTCGTCCCCCGTCAGGGGCCCACACTAATTCGTCCCCCGGCAGGGGCCCTAACTAATTTGTCCCCTGGCAGGGGCCCACACTAATTCGTCCCCCGGCAGGGGCCCACACTAATTCGTCCCCCGGCAGGGGCCCACACTAATTCGTCCCCCGGCAGGGGCCCACACTAATTCGTCCCCCGGCAGGGGCCCACACTAATTCGTCCCCGGTTGGGGCCCACACTAATTCGTCCCCCGGTAGGGGCCCACACTAATTCGTCCCCGGCAGGGGCCCACACTAATTCGTCCCCCGGCAGGGGCCCACACTAATTCGTCCCCGGCAGGGGCCCACACTAATTCGTCCCCCGGCAGGGGCCCACACTAATTTGTCCCCCGGCAGGGCCCACACTAATTCGTCCCCCGGCAGGGGCCCACACTAATTCGTCCCCGGCAGGGGCCCACACTAATTCGTCCCCCGGCAGGGGCCCACACTAATTTGTCCCCGGCAGGGGCCCACACTAATTCGTCCCCCGGCAGGGGCCCACACTAATTCGTCCCCCGGCAGGGGCCCACACTAATTCGTCCCCCGGCAGGGGCCCACACTAATTCGTCCCCCGGCAGGGGCCCACACTAATTCGTCCCCCGGCAGGGGCCCACACTAATTCGTCCCCTGGCAGGGGCCCACACTAATTCATCACCCGGAAGGGGTTCACACTAATTCGTCCTCCGGCATGGTCCCACACTAATTCGTCCCCCGGCAGGGGCCCTAACTAATTCGTCCCCCATTAGGGGCCCAAACTAATTTGTCCCACGGCAGAGGCCCACACTAATTTGTCCCCTGGCAGGGGCCCACACTAATTGGTCCCCCGGCAGGGGCCCACCCTAATTGGTCCCCCGGCAGGGGCCCTAACAAATTCATCCCACGCCAGGGGCCCACACTAATTCATCCACCGGAAGGGGCCCACACTAATTCGTCCCCCGGTAGGGGCCCTAACTAATTCGTCCCCTGGCAGGGGCCCACACTAATTTGTCCCCCGGCAGGGGCCCACACTAATTCGTCCCCCGGCAGTGGCCCACACTAAATCGTCCCCTGGCTGGGGCCCACACTAATTCGTCCCCCGGTAGGGGCCCTAACTAATTCATCCCCTGGCAGGGGCCCACATTAAATCGTCCCCTGGCAGGGGCCCACACTAATTTGTCCCTCAGCAGAGGCCCACACTAATTCGTCCCCCGGAAGGGGCCCACACTAATTCGTCCCCCGGCAGGGGCCCACACTAATTCGTCCCCCGGCTAGGGCCTACACTAATTCGTCCTCCGGCAGGGGCGCACACTAATTCGTCCACTGGCAGGGGCCCACACTAATTCGTCCCCCGCAGGGGCCCTAACTAATTCATCCCCTGGCAGGGGCCCACACTAATTCGTCCCCTGGCAGGGGCCCACACTAATTTGTCCCCTGGCAGGGGCCCTACCTAATTCGTCCCCTGGCAGGGGCCCACACTAATTTGTCCTCCGGCAGGGACCCACACTAATTCATCCCCTGGAAAGGGCCCACCCTAATTCATCCCCCGGCAGGGGCCCACACTAATTCATCCCCTGGCAGGGGCCCACACTAATTCGTCCCCTGGCAGGGGCCCACACTAATTTGTCCCCCGGCAGGGGCCCACACTAATTCGTCCCCCGGCAGGGGCCCACACTAATTCGTCCCCCGGCAGGGGCCCACACTAATTCATCCCTCGGCAGGGGCCCACACTAATTCGTCCCCCGGCAGGGGCCCACACTAATTTGTTCCCTGGCAGGGGCCCACACTAATTCGTCCCCCGTCTAGGGCCCACACTAATTCTTCCCCGGTAGGGGCCCTAACTAATTCATCCCCTGGCAGGGGCCCACACTAATTCGTCCCCCGGCAGGGGCCCACACTAATTAGTCCCCTGGCAGGGGCCCACACTAATTCGTCCCCTGGCAGGGGCCCTAACTAATTCGTCCCCTGGCAGGGGCCCACACTAATTCTTCCCCGGCAGGGGCCCACACTAATTTGTCCCCCGGCAGGGGCCCTAACTGATTCATCCCCCGGCAGGGGCCCACACTAATTCGTCCCCCGGCAGGGGCCCACACTAATTCATCCCCCGGCAGGGGCCCACACTAATTCGTCCCCCGGCAGGGGCCCACACTAATTCGTCCCCTGGCAGGGGCCCACACTAATTCGTCCCCCTTCAGGGGCCCACACTAATTCGTCCCCCGGCAGGGGCCCACACTAATTCGTCCCCCAGCAGGGGCCCACACTAATTTGTCCCCCGGCAGGGGCCCACACTAATTCGTCCCCCGGCAGGGGCCCACACTAATTTGTCCCCGGCAGGGGCCCACACTAATTCGTCCCCGGCAGGGGCCCACACTAATTCGTCCCCCGGCAGGGGCCCACACTAATTCATCCCCCGGCAGGGGCCCACACTAATTCGTCCCCCGGCAGGGGCCCACACTAATTCGTCTCCTGGCAGGGGCCCACACTAATTTGTCCCCCGGCAGGGGCCCACACTAATTCGTCCCCCGGCAGGGGCCCACACTAATTCGTCCCCCGGCAGGGGCCCACACTAATTCGTCCCCCGGCAGGGGCCCACACTAATTCATCCCCTGGCAGGGGCCCACACTAATTCGTCCCCTGGCAGGGGCCCACACTAATTTGTTCCCCGGCAGGGGCCCACACTAATTTGTCCCCTGGCAGGGGCCCACACTAATTCATCCCCCGGAAGGGGCCCACACTAATTCGTCCCCCGGCAGGGGCCCACACTAATTCGTCCCCCGGCAGGGGCCCACACTAATTCGTCTCCCAGCAGGGGCCCACACTAATTCGTCCACTGGCAGGGGCCCACACTAATTCGTCCCCCGGCAGGGGCCCACACTAATTCATCCCCTGGCAGGGGCCCACACTAATTCGTCCCCCGGCAGGGGCCCACACTAATTTGTCCCCTGGCAGGGGCCCACACTAATTCGTCCCCCGGCAGGGGCCCACACTAATTCGTCCCCCGGCAGGGGCCCACACTAATTTGTCCCCTGGCAGGGGCCCACACTAATTCGTCCCCTGGCAGGGGCCCACACTAAATCGTCCCCCAGCAGGGGCCCACACTAATTCGTCCCCGGCAGGGGCCCACACTAATTCGTCCCCTGGCAGGGGCCCACACTAATTCGTCCCCCGGCAGGGGCCCACACTAATTCGTCCCCTGGCAGGGGCCCACACTAATTCGTCCCCCGGCAGGGGCCCACAATAATTTGTCCCCCGGCAGGGGCCCACACTAATTCGTCCCCTGGCAGGGGCCCACACTAATTCGTCCCCCGGCAGGGGCCCACACTAATTCGTCCCCTGGCAGGGGCCCACACTAATTCGTCCCCGGCAGGGGCCCCCACTAATTCGTCCCCGGCAGGGGCCCACACTAATTCGTCCCCCGGCAGGGGCCCACACTAATTCGTCCCCTGGCAGGGGCCCACACTAATTCGTCCCCCGGCAGGGGCCCACACTAATTCGTCCCCCGGCAGGGGCCCACACTAATTCGTCCCCCGGCAGGGGCCCACACTAATTCGTCCCCCGGCAGGGGCCCACACTAATTCGTCCCCCGGCTGGGGCTGCACTAATTCGTCCCCTGGCAGGGGCCCACACTAATTCATCCCCTGACAGGGGCCCACACTAATTCGTCCCCTGGCAGGGGCCCACACTAATTCGTCCCCCGGCAGGGGCCCACACTAATTCGTCCCCCGGCAGGGGCCCACACTAATTCGTCCCCTGGCAGGGGCCCACACTAATTCGTCCCCCGGCAGGGGCCCACACTAATTTGTCCCCGGCAGGGGCCCACACTAATTCATCCCCCGGCAGGGGCCCACACTAATTTGTCCCCTGGCAGGGGCCCACACTAATTCGTCCCCCGGCAGGGGCCCACACTAATTCGTCCCCGGCAGGGGCCCACACTAATTCGTCCCCCGGCAGGGGCCCACACTAATTTGTCCCCGGCAGGGGCCCACACTAATTCGTCCCCCGGCAGGGGCCCACACTAATTCGTCCCCGGCAGGGGCCCACACTAATTCGTCCCCCGGCAGGGGCCCACACTAATTCGTCCCCCGGCAGGGGCCCACACTAATTCGTCCCCCGGCAGGGGCCCACACTAATTCGTCCCACGGCAGGGGCCCACACTAATTCGTCCCCCGGCAGGGGCCCACACTAATTCGTCCCCGGCAGGGGCCCACACTAATTCGTCCCCTGGCAGGGGCCCACACTAATTCGTCCCCCGGCAGGGGCCCACACTAATTCGTCCCCCGGCAGGGGCCCACACTAATTCGTCCCCCGGCAGGGGCCCACACTAATTCGTCCCCCGGCAGGGGCCCACACTAATTCGTCCCCGGCAGGGGCCCACACTAATTCGTCCCCCGGCAGGGGCCCACACTAATTCGTCCCCCGGCAGGGGCCCACACTAATTCATCCCCCAGCAGGGGCCCACACTAATTCGTCCCCTGGCAGGGGCCCACACTAATTCGTCCCCCGGCAGGGGCCCACACTAATTCGTCCCCCGGCAGGGGCCCACACTAATTCGTCCCCGGCAGGGTCCCACACTAATTCGCCCCCGGCAGGGCCCACACTAATTCGTCCCCCGGCAGGGGCCCACACTAATCTGTCCCCCGGCAGGGGCCCACACTAATTCATCTCCTGGCAGGGGCCCACACTAATTTGTCCCCCGGCAGGGGCCCACACTAATTCGTCCCCCGGCAGGGGCCCACACTAATTCGTCCCCCAGCAGGGGCCACACTAATTCGTCCCCCGGCAGGGGCCCACACTAATTCGTCCCCCGGCAGGGGCCCACACTAATTCGTCCCCCGGCAGGGGCCCACACTAATTCGTCCCCGGCAGAGGCCCACACTAATTCGTCCCCCGGCACAGGGCCCACACTAATTCGTCCCCCGGCAGGGGCCCACACTAATCTGTCCCCAAGCAGGGGCCCACACTAATTCGGCAGGGGCCCACACTAATTCGTCCCCTTGGCTGGGCCCACACTAATTCGTCCCCTGGCAGGGGCCCACACTAATTCGTCCCCCGGCAGGGGCCCACACTAATTCGTCCCCCGGCAGGGGCCCACACTAATTCGTCCCCCGGCAGGGGCCCTAACTAATTCGTCCCCCGGCAGGGGCCCACACTAATTCATCCCCCGGCAGGGGCCCACACTAATTCATCCCCTGGCAGGGGCCCACACTAATTCGTCCCCCGGCAGGGGCCCACACTAATTCGTCCCCCGGCAGGGGCCCACACTAATTCGTCCCCGGCAGGGGCCCACACTAATTCGTCCCCAGGTAGAGGCCCACACTAATTCGGCCACTGGCAGGGGCTCACACTAATTCATCCTCCGGCAGGGGCCCCACACTAATTCATCCCCCGGCAGGGGCCCACATTAATTCGTCCCCTGGCAGGGGCCCACACTAATTCGTACCCCATCAGGGGCCCACAGTAATTCATCACCCCGCAGGGGCCCACACTAATTCGTCCCCCGGCAGGGGCCCACACTTATTCGTCCCCCGGCAGGGGCCTACACTAATTCGTCCCCCGGCAGGGGCCCACACTAATTCGTCCCCCGGCAGTGGCCCACACTAATTCGTCCCCTGGCAGGGGCCCACACTAATTCATCCCCTGGCAGGGGCCCACACTAATTCGTCCCCCGGCAGGGGCCCACACTAATTCGTCCCCCGGCAGGGGCCCACACTAATTCGTCCCCCGGCAGGGGCCCACACTAATTCGTCCCCCGGCAGGGGCCCACACTAATTCGTCCCCCGGCAGGGGCCCACACTAATTCGTCCCCCGCAGGGGCCCACACTAATTCGTCCCCGGCAGGGGCCCACACTAATTCGTCCCCCGGCAGGGGCCCACACTAATTCGTCCCCTGGCAGGGGCCCACACTAATTCGTCCCCCGGCAGGGGCCCACACTAATTCGTCCCCCGGCAGGGGCCCACACTAATTCGTCCCCCGGCAGGGGCCCACACTAATTCGTATACCGGCAGGGGCCCACACTAATCCGACCCCGGCAGGGGCCCACACTAATTCGTCCCCCGGCAGGGGCCCACACTAATTCGTCCCCAGGCAGGGGCCCACACTAATTCGTCCCCCGGCAGGGGCCCACACTAATTCGTCCCCGGCAGGGTCCCACACTAATTTGTCCCCCGGCAGGGGTCGACACTAATTTGTTATCCGGCAGGTGCCCACACTAATTCATCCCCCAGCATGGGCCCACACTAATTCGTCCCCCGGCAGGGGCCCACACTAATTCGTCCCCCGGCAGGGGCCCACACTAATTCGTCCCCGGCAGGGGCCCACACTAATTCGTCCCCCGGCAGGGGCCCACACTAATTCGTCCCCCGGCAGGGGCCCACACTAATTCGTCCCCCGGCAGGGGCCCACACTAATTCGGGGCCCACACTAATTCGTCCCCAGGCAGGGGCCCACACTAATTCGTCCCCCAGCAGGGGCCCACACTAATTCGTCCCCCGGCAGGGGCCCACACTAATTTGTCCCCGGCAGGGGCCCACACTAATTCGTCCCCCGGCAGGGGCCCACACTAATTCATCCTGGCAGGGGCCCTCACTAATTCGTCCCCCGGCAGGGGCCCACACTAATTCGTCCCCCGGCAGGGGCCCACACTAATTCGTCCCCCGGCAGGGGCCCACACTAATTCGTCCCCCGGCAGGGGCCCACACTAATCCATCTCCCAGCAGGGGCCCACACTAATTGGTCCCCCGGCACGGGCCCATACTAATTCGTTCCCCCTTCAGGGGCCCACACTAATTCGTCCCCCGGCAGGGGCCCACACTAATTCATCCCCCAGCAGGGGCCCACACTAATTCGACCCCTGGCAGGGGCCCACACTAATTCGTCCCCCGGCAGGGGCCCACACCAATTCGTCTCCCAGCAGAGGCCCACACTAATTCGTCCACTGGCAGGTGCCCACACTAATTCGTCTCCCAGCAGGTGCCCACACTAATTCTTCCCCCGGCAGGGGCCCACACTAATTCGTCCCCCAGCAGGGGCCCACACTAATTCGTCCCCCGGCAGGGGCCCACACTAATTCGTCCCCGGCAGGGGCCCACACCAATTCGTCCCCCGGCAGGGGCCCACACCAATTCGTCCCCCGGCAGGGGCCCACACTAATTCGTCCCCCGGCAGGGGCCCACCAATTAGTCCCCCGGCAGGGCCCCACACCAATTCGTCCCCCGGCAGGGGCGCACACTAATTCGTTCCCCGGCAGCGGCCCACACCAATTCGTCCCTCAGCAGGGGCCCACACCAATTCGTTCCCCGGCAGGGGCCCACACCAATTCGTCCCCGGGCAGGGGCCCACACCAATTCGTCCTCTGGCAGGGGCCCACCCCAATTCATCCCCCAGCAGGGGCCCACACCAATTCGTCCCCCGGCAGGGGCCCACACCAATTCGTCCCCCGGCAGGGGCCCACACCAATTCGTCCCCCGGCAGGGGCCCACACCAATTCGTCCCCTGGCAGGGGCCCACACCAATTCGTCCCCCGGCAAGGGCCCACACCAATTCGTCCCCCGGCAGGGTATACACCAATTCGTCCCCCGGTAGGGCCCCACACCAATTCGTGGGCCCACACTAATTTGTCCCCCGGCAGGGGACCACACTAATTCGTCCACCGGCAGGGGCCCACACCAATTCGTCCCCCGGCAGGGGCCCACACCAATTCGTCCCCCGGCAGGGGCCCACACCAATTCGACCCCCAGCAGCGGCCCACACCAATTCGTCCCTCAGCAGGGGCCCACACCAATTTGTTCCCCGGCAGGGGCCCACACCAATTCGTCCTCTTGCAGGGGCCCACCCTAATTCATCCCCCAGCAGGGGCCCACACCAATTCGTCCCCCGGCAGGAGCCCACACCAATTCGTACCCCGGTAGGGGCCCACATCAATTCGTTGGCCCACACTAATTCGTCCCCCGGTAGGCGCCCACACTAATTCATCCCCCGGCAGGGGCCCACTCAAATTCGTCCCCTGGCAGGGGCCCACACTAATTCGTCCCCCGGCAGTGGCCCACACCAATTCGTCCCACGGCAGGGGCCCACACTAATTTGTCCCCCGGCAGGGCCCCACACCAATTTGTCCCCCGGCAAAGGCCCACACTAATTCGTCCGCCGGAAAGGGCCCACACTAATTCGTCCCCCGGCAGGGGCCCGCACTAATTCGCCCCCCGGCAGGGGACCACACCAATTCGTGGGACCACACTAATTCGTCCCCCGGCCGGGGCCCACACTAATTCGTCCCCCGGCAGGGGCCCACACCAATTCGTCCCACGGCAGGGTCCCACACCAATTCGTCCCCCGGCAGGGGCCCACACTAATTCATCCCTCGGCAGGGGCCCACTCTAATTCGTCCCCCGGCAGGGGCCCACACTAATCCTCCCCGGCAGAGACCCACACCAATTTGTCCCCCGGGAGGGGCCCACACTAATTCGACCCCCGGCAGGGGCCCACACCAATTCGTGGGCCCACACTAATTCGTCCCCCGGCAGGGGCGCACACTAATTCGTCCCCCTGGCAGGGGCCCACACTAATTCGTCTCCTGGCAGGGGCCCACACTAATTCGTCCCCCGGCAGGGGCCCACACTAATTTGTCCCCCAGCAGGGGCCCACACTAATTCGTCCCCCGGCAGGGGCCCACACTAATCTGTCCCCCGGCAGGGGCCCACACTAATTCATCCCCCGGCAGGGGCCCACACTAATTCATCCCCCGGCAGGGGCCCACACTAATTCGTCCCCCAGCAGGGGCCCACGCCAATTCGTCCCCCGGCAAGGGCCCACTCCAATTCATCCCCCAGCAGGGGCCCACACCAATTCGTCCCCTGGCAGCCGCCCACACCAATTCGTCCCCCGGCCGGGGCCCACCCCAAATCGTCCCCCGGCAGGGGCCCACACTAATTCGTCCCCCGGCTGGGGCCCACACCAATTCGTCCCCCGGCAGGGGCCCACACCAATTCGTCCCCAGAAAGGGGCCCACACTAATTCGTCTCCCGGCAGGGGCCCACACCAATTCGTCCCCCGGCAGGGTCCCAGACCAATTCGTCCCCCACCAGGGGCCCACACTAATTCGTCCCCCAGCAGGGGCCCACACCAATTCATCCCCCGGCAGGGGCCCACACCAATTTTTGGGCCCACACTAATTCGCCCCCGGCAGGGGCCCATACGAATTCCTCCCCCGACAGGGTCCCACACCAATTCGTCCCCCGGCAGGGGCCCACACTAATTCGTCCCCGGGCAGGGGCCCACACTAATTCGTCCACCGGCAAGGGCCCACACTAATTCGTCCCCAGGCAGGGGCCCACACCAATTCGTCCCCCGGCAGGGGCTCACACCAATTCGTGGGCCCACTCTAATTTGACCCCAGCAGGGGCCTACACTAATTCGTCCCCGGGAGGGGCCCACACTAATTCGTCCTCCGGCAGGGGCGCATACAATTTTGTCCCCCGGCAGGGGCCCACACCAATTCGTCCGCCGGAAGGGGCTCACACTAATTCGTCCCCCGGCAGGGGCCCACACTAATTCGTCCCCCGGCAGGGGCCCACACTAATTCGTCCCCTGGCAGGGGCCCACACCCATTCGTTCCCCGGCAGCGGCCCACACCAATTCGTCCCCAACAGGGGCCCACACTAATTCGTCCCCCGGCAGGGGCCCACACCAATTCGTCCCCCGGCAGGGGCCCACACCAATTCGTCCCTCGGCAGGGGCCCACACTAATTCGTCCCCCAGCAGGGGCCCACACCAATTAGTCCCCCGGCAGGGGCCCACACCAATTCGTCCCCCGGCAGGGGCCCACACTAATTCGTCCCCCGGCAGGGGCCCACACTAATTCGTCCCCCGGCAGGGGCCCACACTAATTCGTCCCCCGGCAGGGGCCCACACTAATTCGTTCCCCGGCAGGGGCCCACACCAATTCGTGGGCCCACTCTAATTTGACCCCAGCAGGGGCCTACACTAATTTCTCCCCCTGCAGGGGCCCACACTAATTCGTTCCCCGGCAGGGGCCCTAACTAATTTGTTGCCTGGCAGCGGCCCACACTAATTCGTCCTCCGGCAGGGGCCCACACTAATTCGTCCCCCATCAGGGGCCCACACCAATTCGTCCCCCGGCAGGGGCCCACACCAATTCGTCCCCCGGCAGGGGCGCACACCAATTCGTTCCCCGGCAGCGGCCCACACCAATTCGTCCCTCAGCAGGGTCCACACCAATTCGTTCCCCCGGCAGGGGCCCACACCAATTCGTCCCCGGGCAGGGGCCCACACCAATTCGTCCTCTGGCAGGGGCCCACCCCAATTCATCCCCCAGCAGGGGCCCACACCAATTCGTCCCCCGGCAGGGGCCCACACCAATTCGTCCCCCGGCAGGGGCCCACACCAATTCGTCCCCCGGCAGGGGCCCACACCAATTCGTCCCCTGGCAGGGGCCCACACCAATTCGTCCCCCGGCAAGGGCCCACACCAATTCGTCCCCCGGCAGGGTATACCCAATTTCGCCCCCCGGTAGGGGCCCACACCAATTCGTGGGCCCACACTAATTTGTCCCCCGGCAGGGGACCACACTAATTCGTCCACCGGCAGGGGCCCACACCAATTCGTCCCCCGGCAGGGGCCCACACCAATTCGTCCCCCGGCCCACACCAATTCGACCCCCAGCAGCGGCCCACACCAATTCGTCCCTCAGCAGGGGCCCACACCAATTTGTTCCCCGGCAGGGGCCCACACCAATTCGTCCTCTGGCAGGGGCCCACCCCAATTCATCCCCCAGCAGGGGCCCACACCAATTCGTCCCCCGGCAGGAGCCCACACCAATTCGTACCCCGGTAGGGGCCCACATCAATTCGTTGGCCCACACTAATTCGTCCCCCGGTAGGCGCCCACACTAATTCATCCCCCGGCAGGGGCCCACTCAAATTCGTCCCCTGGCAGGGGCCCACACTAATTCGTCCCCCGGCAGTGGCCCACACCAATTCGTCCCACGGCAGGGGCCCACACTAATTTGTCCCCCGGCAGGGCCCCACACCAATTTGTCCCCCGGCAAAGGCCCACACTAATTCGTCCGCCGGAAAGGGCCCACACTAATTCGTCCCCCGGCAGGGGCCCGCACTAATTCGCCCCCCGGCAGGGGACCACACCAATTCGTGGGACCACACTAATTCGTCCCCCGGCCGGGGCCCACACTAATTCGTCCCCCGGCAGGGGCCCACACCAATTCGTCCCACGGCAGGGTCCCACACCAATTCGTCCCCCGGCAGGGGCCCACACTAATTCATCCCCCGGCAGGGGCCGACTCTAATTCGTCCCCTGGCAGGGGCCCACACTAATTCGTCCCCCGGCAGAGACCCACACCAATTCGTCCCCCGGGAGGGGCCCACACTAATTCGACCCCCGGCAGGGGCCCACACCAATTCGTGGGCCCACACTAATTCGTCCCCCGGCAGGGGCCCACACTAATTCGTCCCCTGGCAGGGGCCCAGACCAATTCGTCCCCTGGCAGGGGCCCACATCAATTTGTCCCCCAGCAGGGGCCCATACTAATTCGTCCCCCGGCAGGGGCCCACACTAATATGTCCCCCGGCAGGGGCCCACACTAATTCATCCCCCGGCAGGGGGCAGACACTAATTCATCCCCCGGCAGGGGCCCACACTAATTCGTCCCCCAGCAGGGGCCCACGCCAATTCGTCCCCCGGCAAGGGCCCACTCCAATTCATCCCCCAGCAGGGGCCCACACCAATTCGTCCCCTGGCAGCCGCCCACACCAATTCGTCCCCCGGCCGGGGCCCACCCCAAATCGTCCCCCGGCAGGGGCCCACACTAATTCGTCCCCCGGCTGGGGCCCACACCAATTCGTCCCCCGGCAGGGGCCCACACCAATTCGTCCCCAGAAAGGGGCCCACACTAATTCGTCTCCCGGCAGGGGCCCACACCAATTCGTCCCCCGGCAGGGGCCCAGACCAATTCGCCCCCCATCAGGGGCCCACACTAATTCGTCCCCCAGCAGGGGCCCACACCAATTCATCCCCCGGCAGGGGCCCACACCAATTTTTGGGCCCACACTAATTCGCCCTCGGCAGGGGCCCATACGAATTCCTCCCCCGGCAGGGTCCCACACCAATTCATCCCCCGGCAGGGGCCCACACTAATTCGTCCCCGGGCAGGGGCCCACACTAATTCGTCCGCCGGCAAGGGCCCACACTAATTCGTCCCCAGGCAGGGGCCCACACCAATTCGTCCCCCGGCAGGGGCTCACACCAATTCGTGGGCCCACTCTAATTTGACCCCAGCAGGGGCCTACACTAATTTCTCCCCCTGCAGGGGCCCACACTAATTCGTCCTCCGGCAGGGGCCCATACAAATTTGTCACCCGGCAGGGGCCCACACCAATTCGTCCCCCGGCAGGGGACCACACTAATTCGTCCACCGGCAGGGGCCCACACCAATTCGTCCCCCGGCAGGGGCCCACACCAATTCGTCCCCCGGCAGGGGCGCACACCAATTCGTTCCCCGGCAGCGGCCCACACCAATTCGTCCCTCAGCAGGGGCCCACACCAATTCGTTCCCCGGCAGGGGCCCACACCAATTCGTCCCCGGGCAGGGGCCCACACCAATTCGTCCTCTGGCAGGGGCCCACCCCAATTCATCCCCCAGCAGGGGCCCACACCAATTCGTCCCCCGGCAGGGGCCCACACCAATTCGTCCCCCGGCAGGGGCCCACACCAATTCGTCCCCCGGCAGGGGCCCACACCAATTCGTCCCCTGGCAGGGGCCCACACCAATTCGTCCCCCGGCAAGGGCCCACACCAATTCGTCCCCCGGCAGGGTATACACCAATTCGTCCCCCGGTAGGGGCCCACACCAATTCGTCCCCGGCAGGGGCCCACACTAATTTGTCCCCCGGCAGGGGACCACACTAATTCGTCCACCGGCAGGGGCCCACACCAATTCGTCCCCCGGCAGGGGCCCACACCAATTCGTCCCCCGGCAGGGGCCCACACCAATTCGACCCCCAGCAGCGGCCCACACCAATTCGTCCCTCAGCAGGGGCCCACACCAATTTGTTCCCCGGCAGGGGCCCACACCAATTCGTCCTCTGGCAGGGGCCCACCCCAATTCATCCCCCAGCAGGGGCCCACACCAATTCGTCCCCCGGCAGGGGCCCACACCAATTCGTCCCCCGGCAGGGGCCCACACCAATTCGTCCCCCGGCAGGGTATACACCAATTCGTCCCCCGGTAGGGGCCCACACCAATTCGTGGGCCCACACTAATTCGTCCCCCGGCAGGGGCCCACACCAATTCGTCCCCCAGCAGTGGCCCCACACCAATTCGTCCCCCGGCAGGGGCCCACACCAATTCGTCCCCCGGCAGGGGCCCACACCAATTCGTCCCTCAGCAGGGGCCCACACCAATTCGTTCCCCGGCCGGGGCACACACCAATTCATCCTCCGGCAGTGGCCCAAACCAATTCATCCCCCGGCAGGGGCCCACACCAATTCCTTCCCAGGCAGGGGCCCACACCAATTCGTGGGCCCACACTAATTCGTCCCCCAGCAGGGGCCCACACCAATTCGTTCCCCGGCAGGGGCCCACACCAATTCGTCCCCCGGCAGGGGCCCACACCAATTCCTTCCCCGGCAGGGGCCCACACCAATTCGTGGGCCCACACTAATTTGTCCCCCAGCAGGGGCCGACACTAATTCGTCCCCCGGCAGGGGCCCAATCAAATACGTCCCCTGGCAGGAGCCCACACTAATTCGTCCCCCGGCAGGGGCCCACCAATTCGTGCCCCGGAAGGGGCCCACACCAATTCGTCCCCCGGCAGGGGCCCACACTAGTTCGTCCCCCGGCAGGGGCCCTCACCAGTTCGTCCCCCTGCAGGGGCCCACACTAATTCGTCCCCTGGCACGGGTCCCACACCAATTCGTCCCCCGGCAGGGGCCCACACCAATTCGTTCTCAGGCAGGGGCCCACACCAGTTCGTCCCCCGGCAGGGGCCCACATCAATTCGTCCCCGGCAGGGGCCCACACCAATTCATCCCCCGGCAGGGGCCCACATCAATTCGTCCCCGGCAGGGGCCCACACCAATTCCTCCCCCAGCAGGGTCGCAAACCAATTCGTACCCCATCAGACATCAATTCGTCCCCCAGCAATCAATTCGTCCCCCAGCAGGGGCCCACACTAATTCGTCCCCCGGCAGGGGCCCACACTAATTTGTCCCCCGGCAGGGGCCCACACTAATTCGTCCCCCGGGCAGGGGCAGACACTAATTTCACCCGGCAGGGGCCCACACTAATTCATCTCATGGCAGGGGCCCACACTAATTTTTCCCCCGGCAGGGACCACACTAATTCGTCCCCCGGCAGGGGCCCACACTAATTCGTCCCCCGGCAGGGGCCCACACTAATTCGTCCCCCGGCAGGGGCCCACACCAATTCGTCCCCCGGCAGGGGCCCACACTAATTCGTCCCCCGGCAGGGGCCCACACTAATTCGTCCCCTGGCAGGGGCCCACACTAATTCGTCCCCCGGAAGGGGCCCACACTAATTCGTCCCCCGGCAGGGGCCCACACTAATTCGTCCCCCGGCAGGGGCCCACACCAATCTGTCCCCCGGCAGGGGCCCACACTAATTCGTCACCCGGCAGGGGCCCACACTAATTCGTCCCCCGGCAGGGGCCCACACTAATTCGTCCCCCGGCAGGGGCCCACACCAATCTGTCCCCCGGCAGGGGCCCACACTAATTCATCACCCAGCAGGGGCCCACACTAATTCGTCCCCCGGCAGGGGCCCACACTAATTCGTCCCCGGCAGGGGCCCACACCAGTTCGATCCCCCTGCAGGGGCCCACACTAATTCGTGCCCTGGCTGGGGCCCACACTAATTTGTCCCCCGGCAGGGGCCCACACTAATTTGTCCCCCGGCAGGGGCCCACACTAATTCGTCCCCCGGCAGGGGCCCTCATTAATTCGTCCCCAGGTAGAGGCCCACACTAATTCGTTCCCCAGTATGGGCCCACACCAATTCATCCCCTGGCAGGGGCCCACACCAATTCGTCCCCCGGCAGGGGCCCACACCAATTCGTCCCCCGGCAGGGGCGCACACCAATTCGTCCCCCGGCAGGGGCCACACCAATTCGTCCCCCAGCAGGGGCCCACACCAATTCGTTCCCCGGCAGGGGCCCACACCAATTCGTCCCCGGGCAGGGGCCCACACCAATTCGTGCTCTGGCAGGGGCCCACCCCAATTCATCCCCCAGCAGGGGCCCACACCAATTCGTCCCCCGGCAAGGGCCCACACCAATTCGTCCCCCGGCAGGGGCCCACACCAATTCGTCCCCCGGGAGGGGCCCACACCAATTCGTCCCCTGGCAGGGGCCCACACCAATTCGTCCCCCGGCAAGGGCCCACACCAATTCGTCCCCCGGCAGGGTATACACTAATTCGTACCCTGGCAGGGGCCCACACCAATTCGTGGGCCCACACTAATTCGTCCCCCGGCAGGGGCCCACACCAATTCGTCCCCCAGCAGGGGCCCCACACCAATTCGTCCCCCGGCAGGGGCCCACACCAATTCGTCCCCCGGCAGCGGCCCACACCAATTCGTCCCTCAGCAGGGGCCCACACCAATTCGTTCCCCGGCCGGGGCACACACCAATTCATCCCCCGGCAGTGGCCCACACCAATTCATCCCCCGGCAGGGGCCCACACCAATTCCTTCCCCGGCAGGGGCCCACACCAATTCGTGGGCCCACACTAATTCGTCCCCCAGCAGGGGCCCACACTAATTTGTCCCCCGGCAGGGGCCCACACCAATTCGTCCTCCGGCAGGGGCCCACATCCATTCATCCCCGGCAGGGGCCCACACCAATTCGTCCCCCGGCAGGGGCCCACACCAATTCGTCCCCTGGCAGGGGCCCACACCAATTCGTCCCCCGGCAAGGGCCCACACCAATTCGTCCCCCGGCAGGGGCTCACACCAATTCGTGGGCCCACTCTAATTTGACCCCAGCAGGGGCCTACACTAATTTCTCCCCCTGCAGGGGCCCACACTAATTCGTCCTCCGGCAGGGGCCCATACAAATTTGTCACCCGGCAGGGGCCCACACCAATTCGTCCCCCGACAGGGGACCACACTAATTCGTCCACCGGCAGGGGCCCACACCAATTCGTCCCCCGGCAGGGGCCCACACCAATTCGTCCCCCGGCAGGGGCGCACACCAATTCGTTCCCCGGCAGCGGCCCACACCAATTCGTCCCTCAGCAGGGGCCCACACCAATTCGTTCCCCGGCAGGGGCCCACACCAATTCGTCCCCGGGCAGGGGCCCACACCAATTCGTCCTCTGGCAGGGGCCCACCCCAATTCATCCCCCAGGAGGGGCCCACACCAATTCGTCCCCCGGCAGGGGCCCACACCAATTCGTCCCCCGGCAGGGGCCCACACCAATTCGTCCCCCGGCAGGGGCCCACACCAATTCGTCCCCTGGCAGGGGCCCACACCAATTCGTCCCCCGGCAAGGGCCCACACCAATTCGTCCCCCGGCAGGGTATACACCAATTCGTCCCCCGGTAGGGGCCCACACCAATTCGTGGGCCCACACTAATTTGTCCCCCGGCAGGGGACCACACTAATTCGTCCACCGGCAGGGGCCCACACCAATTCGTCCCCCGGCAGGGGCCCACACCAATTCGTCCCCCGGCAGGGGCCCACACCAATTCGACCCCCAGCAGCGGCCCACACCAATTCGTCCCTCAGCAGGGGCCCACACCAATTTGTTCCCCGGCAGGGGCCCACACCAATTCGTCCTCTGGCAGGGGCCCACCCCAATTCATCCCCCAGCAGGGGCCCACACCAATTCGTCCCCCGGCAGGAGCCCACACCAATTCGTACCCCGGTAGGGGCCCACATCAATTCGTTGGCCCACACTAATTCGTCCCCCGGTAGGCGCCCACACTAATTCATCCCCCGGCAGGGGCCCACTCAAATTCGTCCCCTGGCAGGGGCCCACACTAATTCGTCCCCCGGCAGTGGCCCACACCAATTCGTCCCACGGCAGGGGCCCACACTAATTTGTCCCCCGGCAGGGCCCCACACCAATTTGTCCCCCGGCAAAGGCCCACACTAATTCGTCCGCCGGAAAGGGCCCACACTAATTCGTCCCCCGGCAGGGGCCCGCACTAATTCGCCCCCCGGCAGGGGACCACACCAATTCGTGGGACCACACTAATTCGTCCCCCGGCCGGGGCCCACACTAATTCGTCCCCCGGCAGGGGCCCACACCAATTCGTCCCACGGCAGGGTCCCACACCAATTCGTCCCCCGGCAGGGGCCCACACTAATTCATCCCCCGGCAGGGGCCGACTCTAATTCGTCCCCTGGCAGGGGCCCACACTAATTCGTCCCCCGGCAGAGACCCACACCAATTCGTCCCCCGGGAGGGGCCCACACTAATTCGACCCCCGGCAGGGGCCCACACCAATTCGTGGGCCCACACTAATTCGTCCCCCGGCAGGGGCCCACACTAATTCGTCCCCTGGCAGGGGCCCAGACCAATTCGTCCCCTGGCAGGGGCCCACATCAATTTGTCCCCCAGCAGGGGCCCATACTAATTCGTCCCCCGGCAGGGGCCCACACTAATATGTCCCCCGGCAGGGGCCCACACTAATTCATCCCCCGGCAGGGGGCAGACACTAATTCATCCCCCGGCAGGGGCCCACACTAATTCGTCCCCCAGCAGGGGCCCACGCCAATTCGTCCCCCGGCAAGGGCCCACTCCAATTCATCCCCCAGCAGGGGCCCACACCAATTCGTCCCCTGGCAGCCGCCCACACCAATTCGTCCCCCGGCCGGGGCCCACCCCAAATCGTCCCCCGGCAGGGGCCCACACTAATTCGTCCCCCGGCTGGGGCCCACACCAATTCGTCCCCCGGCAGGGGCCCACACCAATTCGTCCCCAGAAAGGGGCCCACACTAATTCGTCTCCCGGCAGGGGCCCACACCAATTCGTCCCCCGGCAGGGGCCCAGACCAATTCGTCCCCCATCAGGGGCCCACACTAATTCGTCCCCCAGCAGGGGCCCACACCAATTCATCCCCCGGCAGGGGCCCACACCAATTTTTGGGCCCACACTAATTCGCCCTCGGCAGGGGCCCATACGAATTCCTCCCCCGGCAGGGTCCCACACCAATTCATCCCCCGGCAGGGGCCCACACTAATTCGTCCCCGGGCAGGGGCCCACACTAATTCGTCCGCCGGCAAGGGCCCACACTAATTCGTCCCCAGGCAGGGGCCCACACCAATTCGTCCCCCGGCAGGGGCTCACACCAATTCGTGGGCCCACTCTAATTTGACCCCAGCAGGGGCCTACACTAATTTCTCCCCCTGCAGGGGCCCACACTAATTCGTCCTCCGGCAGGGGCCCATACAAATTTGTCACCCGGCAGGGGCCCACACCAATTCGTCCCCCGGCAGGGGACCACACTAATTCGTCCACCGGCAGGGGCCCACACCAATTCGTCCCCCGGCAGGGGCCCACACCAATTCGTCCCCCGGCAGGGGCGCACACCAATTCGTTCCCCGGCAGCGGCCCACACCAATTCGTCCCTCAGCAGGGGCCCACACCAATTCGTTCCCCGGCAGGGGCCCACACCAATTCGTCCCCGGGCAGGGGCCCACACCAATTCGTCCTCTGGCAGGGGCCCACCCCAATTCATCCCCCAGCAGGGGCCCACACCAATTCGTGCCCGGCAGAGGCCCACACCAATTCGTCCCCCGGCAGGGGCCCACACCAATTCGTCCCCCGGCAGGGGCCCACACCAATTCGTCCCCTGGCAGGGGCCCACACCAATTCGTCCCCCGGCAAGGGCCCACACCAATTCGTCCCCCGGCAGGGTATACACCAATTCGTCCCCCGGTAGGGGCCCACACCAATTCGTGGGCCCACACTAATTTGTCCCCCGGCAGGGGACCACACTAATTCGTCCACCGGCAGGGGCCCACACCAATTCGTCCCCCGGCAGGGGCCCACTCCAATTCGTCCCCCGGCAGGGGCCCACACCAATTCGACCCCCAGCAGCGGCCCACACGAATTCGTCCCTCAGCAGGGGCCCACACCAATTTGTTCCCCGGCAGGGGCCCACACCAATTCGTCCTCTGGCAGGGGCCCACCCCAATTCATCCCCCAGCAGGGGCCCACACCAATTCGTCCCCCGGCAGGGGCCCACACCAATTCGTCCCCCGGCAGGGGCCCACACCAATTCGTCCCCCGGCAGGGTATACACCAATTCGTCCCCCGGTAGGGGCCCACACCAATTCGTGGGCCCACACTAATTCGTCCCCCGGCAGGGGCCCACACCAATTCGTCCCCCAGCAGGGGCCCCACACCAATTCGTCCCCCGGCAGGGGCCCACACCAATTCGTCCCCCGGCAGCGGCCCACACCAATTCGTCCCTCAGCAGGGGCCCACACCAATTCGTTCCCCGGCCGGGGCACACACCAATTCATCCTCCGGCAGTGGCCCAAACCAATTCATCCCCCGGCAGGGGCCCACACCAATTCCTTCCCAGCCAATTCGCACCAATACACCAATACACCAATTCGTCCCCCGGTAGGGGCCCACACCAATTCGTGGGCCCACACTAATTCGTCCCCCGGCAGGGGCCCACACCAATTCGTCCCCCAGCAGGGGCCCCACACCAATTCGTCCCCCGGCAGGGGCCCACACCAATTCGTCCCCCGGCAGCGGCCCACACCAATTCGTCCCTCAGCAGGGGCCCACACCAATTCGTTCCCCGGCCGGGGCCCACACCAATTCGTCCCCCGGCAGAGGGCCACACCAATTCCTTCCCCGGCAGGGGCCCACACCAATTCGTGGGCCCACACTAATTTGTCCCCCAGCAGGGGCCCACACTAATTCGTCCCCCGGCAGGGGCCCAATCAATACGTACCCTGGCAGGGGCCCACACTAATTCGTCCCCCGGCAGGGGCCCACACCAATTCGTGCCCCGGAAGGGGCCCACACCAATTCGTCCCCCGGCAGGGGCCCACACTAGTTCGTCCCCCGGCAGGGGCCCTCACCAGTTCGTCCCCCTGCAGGGGCCCACACCTATTCGTCCCCTGGCACGGGTCCACACCAATTCGTCCCCCGGCAGGGGCCCACACCAATTCGTTCTCAGGCAGGGACCCACACCAATTCGTCCCCCGGCAGGTGCCCACATCAATTCGTCCCCGGCAGGGGCCCACACCAATTCGTCCCCCGGCAGGGGCCCACACCAATTCGTCCTCCGGCAGGGGCCCACACCAATTCCTCCCCCAGCAGGGTCCCAAACCAATTCGTACCCCGTCAGGGGCCCACACCAATTCGTCCCCCGGCAGGGGCCCACATCAATTCGTCCCCCAGCAGGGGCCCACACTAATTCGTCCCCCGGCAGGGGCCCACACTAATTTGTCCCCCGGCAGGGGCCCTCACTAATTCGTCCCCCGGCAGGGGGCAGACACTAATTCATCCCCCGGCAGGGGCCCACACTAATCCGTCCCCCGGCAGGGGCCCACACCCATTCGTCCCCCGGCAGGGGCCCACACCAATTCGTCCCCCGGCAGGGGCCCACACCAATTCGTTCACCGGCAGGGGCCCACACCAATTCGTGGGCCCACACTAATTCGTCCCCCGGCAGGGGCCCACACTAATTCGTCCCCTGGCAGGGGCCCAGACCAATTCGTCCCCTGGCAGGGGCCCACATCAATTCGTCCCCCAGCAGGGGCCCATACTAATTCGTCCCCCGGCAGGGGCCCACACTAATATGTCCCCCGGCAGGGGCCCACACTAATTCGTCCCCCGGCAGGGGGCAGACACTAATTCATCCCCCGGCAGGGGCCCACACTAATTCGTCCCCCGGCAGGGGCCCACACCAATTCGTCCCCCGGCAAGGGCCCACTCCAATTCATCCCCCAGCAGGGGCCCACACCAATTCGTCCCCTGGCAGCCGCCCACACCAATTCGTCCCCCGGCCGGGGCCCACCCCAAATCGTCCCCCGGCAGGGGCCCACACTAATTCGTCCCCCGGCTGGGGCCCACACCAATTCGTCCCCCGGCAGGGGCCCACACCAATTCGTCTGGCAGGGGCCCACACTAATTCGTCTCCCGGCAGGGGCCCACACCAATTCGTCCCCCGGCAGGGGCCCACACCAATTCGTCCCCCGGCCGGGGCCCACACCAATTCGTCCCCCATCAGGGGCCCACACTAATTCGTCCCCCAGCAGGGGCCCACACCAATTCATCCCCCGGCAGGGGCCCACACCAATTTGTGGGCCCACACTAATTCGCCCCCAGCAGGGGCCCATACGAATTCCTCCCCTGGCAGGGTCCCACAGTAATTCATCCCCCGGCAGGGGCCCACACCAATTCGTCCCCCGGCAGGGGCCCACACTAATTCATTCCCGGGCAGGGGACCACACTAATTCGTCCACCGGCAGGGGCCCACACCAATTCGTCCCCCGGCAGGGGCCCACACCACTTTGTCCCCCGGCAGGGGCCCACACCAATTCGACCCCCAGCAGCGGCCCACACCAATTCGTCCCTCAGCAGGGGCCCACACCAATTTGTTCCCCGGCAGGGGCCCACACCAATTCGTCCCCCGGCAGGGGCCCACACCAATTCGTCCCCCGGCAGGGGCGCACACCAATTCGTCCCCCGGCAGCGGGCCACACCAATTCGTCCCTCAGCAGGGGCCCACACCAATTCGTTCCCCGGCAGGGGCCCACACCAATTCGTCCCCGGGCAGGGGCCCACACCAATTCGTGCTCTGGCAGGGGCCCACCCCAATTCATCCCCCAGCAGGGGCCCACACCAATTCGTCCCCCGGCAAGGGCCCACACCAATTCGTCCCCCGGCAGGGGCCCACACCAATTCGTCCCCCGGGAGGGGCCCACACCAATTCGTCCCCTGGCAGGGGCCCACACCAATTCGTCCCCCGGCAAGGGCCCACACCAATTCGTCCCCCGGCAGGGTATACACCAATTCGTCCCCCGGTAGGGGCCCACACCAATTCGTGGGCCCACACTAATTCGTCCCCCGGCAGGGGCCCACACCAATTCGTCCCCCGGCAGGGGCCCACACCAATTCGTCCCCCGGCAGGGGCCCACACCAATTCGTCCCCCGGCAGCGGCCCACACCAATTCGTCCCTCAGCAGGGGCCCACACCAATTCGTTCCCCGGCCGGGGCACACACCAATTCATCCCCCGGCAGTGGCCCACACCAATTCATCCCCCGGCAGGGGCCCACACCAATTCCTTCCCCGGCAGGGGCCCACACCAATTCGTGGGCCCACACTAATTCGTCCCCCAGCAGGGGCCCACACTAATTTGTCCCCCGGCAGGGGCCCACACCAATTCGTCCTCCGGCAGGGGCCCACATCCATTCATCCCCGGCAGGGGCCCACACCAATTCATCCCCCGGCAGGGGCCCACACCAATTCGTCCCCCGGCAGGGGCCCACACCAATTCGTCCTCCGGCAGGGGCCCACACCAATTCGTCCCCTGACAGGGGCCCACATCAATTTGTCCCCCAGCAGGGGCCCACACTAATTTGTCCCCCGGCAGGGGCCCACACTAATTCGTCCCCCGGCAGGGGGCAGACACTAATTTATCCCCCGGCAGGGACCCACACTAATTCGTCCCCCGGCAGGGGCCCACACCAATTCGTCCCCTGGCAAGGGCCCACTCCAATTCATCCCCTGGCAGGGGCCCACACCAATTCGTCCCCCGGCAGCCGCCCACACCAATTCGTCCCCCGGCCGGGGCCCACCCCAAATCGTCCCCCAGCAGGGGCCCACACTAATTCGTCCCCCGGCAGGGGCCCACACCAATTCGTCCCCCGGCTGGGGCCCACACCAATTCGTCCCCAGGCAGGGGCCCACACTAATTCGTCCCCCGGCAGGGGCCCACACCAATTCGTACCCCGGCAGGGGCCCACACCAATTCATCCCCCGGCTGGGGCCCACACCAATTAGTCCCCCATCAGGGGCCCACACTAATTCGTCCCCCAGCAGAGGCCCACACCAATTCATCCCCCGGCAGGGGCCCACACCAATTCGTGGGCCCACACTAATTCGCCCCGGCAGGGGCCCATACGAATTCGTCCCCCGGCAGGGTCTCACACTAATTCATCCCCCGGCAGTGGCCCACATCAATTCGTCCCGCGGCAGGGGCCCACACTAATTCGTCCCCCGGCAGGGGCCCACACCAATTCGTCCCCCGGCAGGGGCCCACACTAATTCGTCCCCGGGCAGGGGCCCACACTAATTCGTCCGCCGGCATGGGCCCACACTAATTCGTCCCCAGGCAGGGGCCCACACCAATTCGTCCCCCGGCATGGGCCCACACCAATTCGTGGGCCCACACTAATTTGACCCCAGCAGGGGCCCACACTAATTTGTCCCCCTGCAGGGGCCCACACTAATTCGTCCTCCGACAGGGGCCCACACAAATTTGTCACCCGGCAGGGGCCCACACCAATTCGTCCCCCGGCAGGGGCCCACACTAATTTGTCCCCCGGCAGGGGCCCACACTAATTCGTCCCCCAGCAGGGGCCCACCCCAATTCGTCCCCCGGCAGGGGCCCACACCAATTCGTTCCCCGGCAGGGGCCCACACCAATTCGACCCCCAGCAGCGGCCCACACCAATTCGTCCCTCAGCACGGCCCCACACCAATTCGTTCCCCGGCAGGGGCCCACACCAATTCGTCCCCCGGCAGGAGCCCACACCAATTCGTCCCCCGGCAGGGGCCCACACCAATTCGTCCCCCGGCAGCGGCCCACACCAATTCGTCCCTCAGCAGGGGCCCACACCAATTCGTCCCCCGGCAGGGGCCCACACCAATTCGTCCCCCGGCAGGGGCCCACCCCAATTCGTCCCCCAACAGGGGCCCACACCAATTCGTCCCCCGGCAGGGGCCCACACCAATTCATCCCCCGGCAGGGGCCCACAACAATTCGTCCCCCGGCAGGGGCCCACACCAATTCGTCCCATGGCAGAGGTCCACACCAATTCGTCCCCCGGCAGGGGCCCACACCAATTCATCCCCCGGCAGGGACCCACACCAATTCGTCCCCCGGTAGGGGCCACACCAATTCGTGGGCCGACACTAATTCGTCCCCCGGCAGGGGCCCACACCTATTCGTCCCCCGGCAGGGGCCCACACCAATTCGTCCCCCGGCAGGGGCCCACACCAGTTCGTCCCCCGGCAGCGGCCCACACCAATTCGTTCCCCGGCCGGGGTCCACACAAATTCGTCCCCCAGCAGGGGCCCACAGCAATTCATCCCCCGGCAGGGGCCCACACCAATTCCTTCCCCGGCAGGGGCCCACACCAATTCGTGGGCCCACACTAATTCGTCCCCCAGCAGGGGTCCACACTAATTCGTCCCCCGGCAGGGACCCAATCAAATACGTCCCCCGGCAGGGGCCCACACTAATTCGTCCCCCGGCAGGGGCCCAATCAAATACGTCCCCCTGCAGGGGCCCACACTAATTCGTCCTCCGACAGGGGCCCACACAAATTTGTCACCCGGCAGGGGCCCACACCAATTCGTCCCCCGGCAGGGGCCCACACTAATTTGTCCCCCGGCAGGGGCCCACACTAATTTGTCCCCCAGCAGGGGCCCACCCCAATTCGTCCCCCGGCAGGGGCCCACACCAATTCGTTCCCCGGCAGGGGCCCACACCATTTCGACCCCCAGCAGCGGCCCACACCAATTCGTCCCTCAGCAGGGGCCCACACCAATTCGTTCCCCGGCAGGGGCCCAAACCAATTCGTCCCCCGGCAGGAGCCCACACCAATTCGTCCCCCGGCAGGGGCCCACACCAAATTCGTCCCCCGGCAGCGGCCCACACCAATTCGTCCCTCAGCAGGGGCCCACACCAATTCGTCCCCCGGCAGGGGCCCACACCAATTCGTCCCCCGACAGGGGCCCACCCCAATTCGTCCCCCAGCAGGGGCCCACACCAATTCGTCCCCCGGCAGGGGCCCACACCAATTCATCCCCCGGCAGGGGCCCACAACAATTCGTCCCCCGGCAGGGGCCCACACCAATTCGTCCCATGGCAGAGGCCCACACCAATTCGTCCCCCGGCAGGGGCCCACACCAATTCATCCCCCGGCAGGGACCCACACCAATTCGTCCCCCGGTAGGGGCCACACCAATTCGTGGGCCGACACTAATTCGTCCCCCGGCAGGGGCCCACACCTATTCGTCCCCCTGCAGGGGCCCACACCAATTCGTCCCCCGGCAGGGGCCCACACCAGTTCGTCCCCCGGCAGCGGCCCACACCAATTCGTTCCCCGGCCGGGGCCCACACCAATTCGTCCCCCAGCAGGGGCCCACACCAATTCATCCCCCGGCAGGGGCCCACACCAATTCCTTCCCCGGCAGGGGCCCACACCAATTCGTGGGCCCACACTAATTCGTCCCCCAGCAGGGGTCCACACTAATTCGTCCCCCGGCAGGGGCCCAATCAAATACGTCCCCAGGCAGGGGCCCACACTAATTTGTCCCCTGGCATGGCCCACACCAATTCGTCCCCCGGAATGGGCCCACACAAATTCGTCCCCCGGCAGGGGCCCACACTAGTTCGTCCCCCGGCAGGGGCCCACACCAGTTCGTCCCCCTGTAGGGGCCCACACCTATTCGTCCCCTGGCAGAGGCCCACACCAATTCGTCTCCCAGCAGGGGCCCACACCAATTCGTTCTCCGGCAGGGACTCACACCAATTCGTCCCCCGGCAGGGGCCCACATCAATTCGTCCCCGGCAGGGGCCCACACCAACTCATCCACCGGCAGGGGCCCACACCAATTCATTCCCCGGCAGGGGCACACACCAATTCGTCCCCTGGCAGGGGCCCACACCAATTCCTCCCCCAGCAGGGTCCCACACCAATTCGTACCACGGCAGGGGCCCACACCAATTCGTCCCCCGGCAGGGACCCACACCAATTCATCCCTCGGCAGGGGCCCACACTAATTCGTCCCCCGGCAGGGGCCCACACTAATTTGTCCCCCGGCAGGGGCCCACACCAATTCGTCTCCCGGAAGGGGCCTACACCAATTCGTCCCCCGGCAGGGGTCCACACTAGTTTGTCCCCCGGCAGGGGCCCACACCAGTTCGTCCCCCAGCAGGGGCCCACACCTATTCGTCCCCCATCAGGGGCCCACACCAATTCGTCCCCCGACAGGGGCCCACACCAATTGGTCCTCCGGCAGGGGCCCACACCAATTCGTCCCCCGGCAGGGGCCCACATCAATTCGTGCCCGGCAGAGGCCCACACCAATTCGTCCCCCGGCAGGGGCCCACACCAATTCGTCCCCCAGCAGGGGCCCACACCAATTCGTGGGCCCACACTAATTCGTCCCCCGGCAGGGGCCCACACTAATTCGTCCCCCGGCAGGGGCCCACACCAATTTGTCCCCCGGCAGGGGCCCACACCAATTCGTCCCCCGGCAGGGGCCCACACCAATTCGTCCCCCGGCAGGGGCCCACACCAATTCGTCCCCCAGCAGGGGCCCACACCAATTCGTCCCCCGGCAGGGGGCCACACTAATTCGTCCCCTGGCGGGGCCCATACTAATTTGTCCCCCGGCA
Organism: Paralithodes platypus; assembly: GCA_032716605.1. Lineage (NCBI taxonomy): Eukaryota > Metazoa > Arthropoda > Malacostraca > Decapoda > Lithodidae > Paralithodes > Paralithodes platypus. Next base: position 12,097,175 of record CM064513.1, read on the forward strand.
GGGACCCACACCAATTTGTCCCCCGGCAGGGACCCACACCAATTCGTCCCCCGGCAGGGACCCACACCAATTCGTCCCCGGTAGAACTCTTATAAGTCTACCCTCACGTGACGGGTTAACACCATTATCCCCGCTGGCTGTGATCTTAAGAGGGAAGGGGCATAATTATTTACTGATTTATCTATCTATCTATTAAATTGTATTTAGGTTCATCCACGAACATCCACCATTCTTTAGAGAAACACCCCAAGGTGCCCCCCCCCCCCCCCGCTATCGCTCGCCAGAATAAAAGTCGACACCTAAATCGCACGAAGTCTTATTTTGACAAAGAAATAGAGCGGCAAGTTTTATAATCGCCAAACTAATGGGCCGAATGTCCAAAAATCTGAAAACTAATGGGGCTAAACATGATGGAGAAGGGGAGCCAGAAAAATAAAACATCTCCCCTTAATGCTAACTAAATTTACACAAGAGAGTTTTCTTGCAACTCTGCATTACGAATTATTTAGGAAAAATCGGCCATTCGGTGAAACACTTCTCTACCAAAGAAACTGTATACACAAATTCAGCTTGGAAGGGGTCCGAGGAGGTGTGTGTGTGTGTGTTCTTGTGTGTGTGTGTGTGTGTGTGATAGTAGGGCCAAACAAAAATGTATAGGCATATTGCTCGGAATATGAAAAAAAAAATAAAATAAAAAAAAAAAAAATAAAAAAAAAAAATATATATATATATATATATATACTGTATATAAATACAGTATATATATATATATATATATATATATATATATATATATACAGGTATATATATATATATATATATATATATATATATATATATATATATATATATATATATATATATATATATATATATATATATATATATATATATATATATATATATAATATCAATAATAAACAAATAAACAAATAAAATACAAATAAATAATTACATTGAGCATTATAACCGAAACACCACGATAACTTCATCAAGACGTCTGCTGAGGTAGTGTTAAAACCCCCGTACCCGTCTTCGTTTAACCTGGTAAATATTATGCAAGACTGAATGCAGGTTAGCGAGGAAGGATAGCGGAGAGATGGTGTTAATGTTTGATAGGGGTGGTGAGCCGCTTCCTATTCTGTGTGGTTGGATTTATTTATACCTGTAACACACACACACACACACACACACACACAGGTATACACATTATATACACAGTCACAAACACACACACATTGAAACATAACAGCTAAATAAAGCGATCATATAGTGAGCAACATGGGCAGGGGGAAGGCGTGTGTGACTGTCTCTCTGATGCTCACTTGTTTAGTGTCTGTGGCAGGTTAGTGTTCTTTGTCAATATTATATATTGAACATAATTATATTCTACATATACTGTATATACAGAAATACACAGGGTATTTTTATGGGTGGATGGTACTCGTCAGTCTTGGTTGGCAACCCATCTAGGGGAGACATTCTTATAAAAATCTGGGTGGATGGGACTCATAAGCTTTGGTCGGCAACCCAGACCAAACTAGATGGCTGGAGTAAAAGAGGAAAGAATAGTAATTGGACAGAGGAAGAACAAGCTGATAAGTGAGAAGTACGGCAACCCATGTAGAGGAGTACACTTTAAACAAATCCTTACTGCTCACCTAAGGATGAACAAGTTGGTGGATGGACTAGCCACCCACCACTGTTGAAAAATAGTGCTGAAAGGATACACAGGAGGCCTTAGAGTCAGACGGACCCCTAATTGAGTGCTCAATCCTGTACGTCCTTGAATAAAGTGGCACAGGTTGTCTTCTTCAGGTGGCATAGGTCCGCTTGGGGGCATTTTGTGTAGGACCACCCTCATAAAGGGGAGTAAAGTGTATGGCAATATATAGATAGATAGATAGTTTACGGCCAGTGTGGAATTCATGGTAGTGGTATTTTAAGGTGAATTACTTAGGTTTTGACAGGGTGCTGTCTTGATGTATAAATATTCTTGTGGGTGTTGAGTGTATGGAGGAGTTAGACCATTTAGGCATGGTAAATTAAGGGGCAGGGTGTGGGGGGGGGGGGGTCGGGGGTGTTGCTCCCTAGCCCTCTATCGACAAAATGAACTGTAGTAAGTACTTCACTATCGACCAATCTAATTACACGCGGGGAAACGGGTGCAAAATTATTGGTAAATCTATTAACTCACACGAAGCTAAACATTTCTTCTTCAATCGAGTTGTCAACTTATGGAATGGGCTTCCCCGAGATGTTATAGACTGCAGCACCGTTGATTCATTTAAACTTCGCCTAGACAAATATCTCGCATCAAACCTGCGACTGACTGTGTTTGTAAATGAACAACTTTATTTTATCCTCCCATCAGTTACTAACCCATCTGTCCCCTACTAACTTCCCAATCCTGCCACGGACATTAGTTCCAGGGCAGTAGTTCCCTTTCCAATGTTCCCTTACCCACTCTAAACCACTGTTTGGACACTTGATCCTCAGTATTTTGGAGGACAAGCAGCCTAGAAGGGTCACTATACCTGTTGTTGCTTAATTGCCTTTGTACTTTGTACTCCTTTGTACTTATCAAGCTAAATAACCCCCCCAAGACCCCCTTTTGATATAAATTTGTACATTCTTTGGTAGAAATTTTTTCACCTACTGTATATCTATGTTTATGTTTATTTATGTTTATGTTTATATTTATGCTTATGCTAATGTTTATTTATCTGTTTTTATGTTTTGTTTTATTTATATTTACGCACAGTATATTTTGTGTTTTTGTACCTACAGGTGCCACATCACTCTCGCCATCACCGGGTCCAGATCAACACCTGCAAGTGATCAGTCAAATGGTACAAGGATTGTTTGAAGATGCCACCTCCCTCCTCCTCCTCCTCCACCATGACCCCTCCTCTGCCTCCCTCTCTCTCCTCCTCCCCTCCACCACCTCCCACCAGGTCGCTAGTCTGGACACCTTGGCCCAACAGGAACCAGGACCATTCTTCCAGTCAGGTAAATGTTCAATCTTGCTCCTATAATTAAACAAATTCGAGTACCCCTTGAGGATCATGATGCATTTTTACAGTTTATTGTGTTTTTCTGTAGACGATTTTATACAGCTTAGGAAGGATCTGTGGGCATCTAAAGGGTAAAGACTATCTCAATTATTCCTCTGATTACCACATACTCTTCCTAATGTGAATAAAATCATCTAATGATAGCCAGAATACATGCATACAAGTTTTAAAACTGCTTTATCCACAGAGAGTGTGGTTTCAGTCTTATTACTGTAGTACAGTACAATTAAGACTTGCCATAACACAGCCCCATCATGTCATTACAGTCGCTGATGTTGGTATAGCGCTAACAGTGTCTCAGCAAGACTCAACAAAGTCCCCCTGAAGCACTTGCACCTGACGAATCTGCACCACACCAGCCTTAACTGTGTTACAATAAAGCAGTGCCAAGACATCACCGTAACTGCTACAGAGGCTGACTGCACCACCGAAGTGGTGAGCGATGGGGTCGATGCTTCCCTACGCCAGAGAGAAAGGCTGACTTGTGCCAGTGAGCTGTGAGAGTAAGATACTAGAGAACCATGGGGCACACCCTTATGGCCCCATCCCCAGAGAAGTACTATCACAAAGCAAATGATAAATATCCCAGAGAAGTACTATCACACGAAAAAGAAAAAAACAAAATTATAAATACCCTCAGAAAAGTACTATAACTAAAAAAAAATTATGTAGGCCTATACCCCAGAAAAGTACACTCTATCACAAAACAAATTATATATACCCCCAAGATAAGTACTATCACAAAACAAATGATATATACCCCCAGAGAAGTACTATCACAAAACAAATTATATATAACCCCAGAGAAGTACTATCACAAAACAATTATACCCGAGAGAAATACTATCACAAAACAATTATACCCCCAGAGAAGTACTATCACAAAACAAATTATATATACCCCAGAGAAGTACTATCACATAACAAAGGATATATACCCCAGAGAAATACTATCACAAAACAATTATACCCCCAGAGAAGTACTATCACAAAACAAATTATATATACCCCAGAAAAGTACTATCACATAACAAAGGATATATACCCCCAGAGAAATACTATCACAAAACAATTATACCCCCAGAGAAGTACTATCACAAAACAAATTATATATACCCCAGAGAAGTACTATCACATAACAAAGGATATATACCCCAGAGAAATACTATCACAAAACAATTATACCCCCAGAGAAGTACTATCACAAAACAAATTATATATACCCCAGAGAAGTACTATCACATAACAAAGGATATATACCCCCAGAGAAATACTATCACAAAACAATTATACCCCCAGAGAAGTACTATCACAAAACAAATTATATATACCCCAGAGAAGTACTATCACATAACAAAGGATATATACCCCAGAGAAATACTATCACAAAACAATTATACCCCCAGAGAAGTACTATCACAAAACAAATTATATATACCCCAGAGAAGTACTATCACAAAACAAATTATATATACCCCAGAGAAGTACTATCACAAAACAAATTATATATATACCCCAGAGAAGTACTATCACAAAACAAATTATATATATCCCCAGAGAAGTACTATCACAAAACAAATGATATATATCCCCAGAGAAGTACTATCACAAAACAAATTATATATACCCCAGAGATGTACTATCACAAAACAAATGATATAATATCCCCAGAGAAGTACTATCACAAAACAAATGATATTTAACCTCCAACCCCCCCCCCCCCCTCCCCCAAGAGAACTACTATCACCAAACAATTATATCCCCAGAGAAGTACTATAACCAAACAGGTCACAACGAGGTCTCCGGTCTGACGGTGTTGGTCTTCGAGAATGCCACGGGGGTTAGGTCTGGGCTGGCTGGTCTGGAGAACGGCTGGATCAAGGGCCCTCTGCTACTGCTGGCTCTAGACCACCTGCAGGACAATAGGTGAGGATGGGAATACCTGGGGCGCATACCTCTCTCCTTCTCTTTCTTACTCTCACTCTCACTCTCTCTCACACACTCTCTCTCTTCATTTATCTATCTATCTATCTATGTATCTATTTATCTATTTATCTCTTTGGATTGGTTGGTCCAGAGAACGGCTGGATCAAGGGCCCTCTACTACTGCTGGCTCTAGACCACCTTAAGGACAATAGGTTAGTTTTGGGGGAGCTGGGGCACATTTCTCACACTCACTCTCACTTTTTCACTTACTCTCACACTCTCACTCTTTCTCTAGCAAAGGCCAAAAGGGCTCCAGTCCTGACTCTATTTTTGACTTACAGTGTGCTAGCTAAATAATCCTGAAGGGTTGATAGCCTCTGGAGTCCTATTAAAACTAACTAACTAACTCTCTGGCAAAGACATGGATATGAGCACCTCACCAAAATGCAGTCTAGCGTATATAGGCCTATATAAAATAACCTCCTACTTCTACTTTACCTGCCGCGCTTGGATCAGAACAAAGAATACTCACGTTCCTGAATAAGACGAGACGGATGGGCATTCTTCTGGCATGCAGTTCCTATGGGAATTATAGAACACTTGGCAGTAATATGATGCAGAGCTATACAAGTTTATATTATTACCATTACTAATCGAAACATCATTTGCTAAGGGATTTAATTTACCGTCAGCTGAAATAAAAATGACGACATAGTATTGTAACACTTTTCCATTATGTATCGACTTTTTCGATATAACAATTTGCTAAGGGAATCAATTTAACGTCAGCCAAGATAAAACGGACTACCCAGTAATTACAAGTATAATATGAAGTGAAACAACAAATTCCATAGTCGATTATTCCATACAAAAATATTAAGGGGGAAGGGTTTATTTTTTGGTCGACTATTTCATTTTTTTTATTATTATAATTTTTTTCCTCCCTACACCTTCATCAAACTTTAAACAAAAACATCCATTAGATCCCCCTTCTAGATTAATTTGTAAATTTTTGGTAGAAGGTCTTAAAATCGACAAACTAATAAGGCAAACCTCTTAAGATCTGAAAACTAATTGGGCTAAACATTGGGGAGAAGGGGATCTAGAAAAACGACCCATCTCCCTTTAAAGGGCAAGAATTCAGGGAACACATCGTAGAATTTACAACAATTGAGGAAGTGTAAGTCTAATTTTTTTTTTCTATTTATGTCCTTTTAATGGGGGATGGGCCGGTTTATCTGACCCCCCTTCTCCCTCATGTTTAGCCCCATTAGTTTTCAGATTTTAAGATGTTTGCTTCCATTAGTTTGTCGATTTGAAGTCCTTCTGCCCCATTTCTTTGTCAATATTAAGACCTTTCGTGCTATTTAGTTGTCGATTTTTTTCCTAGCGAAGAATAGTGAGCCTGTAATTTTGGAAGAACCGGCCTTTGGCCGGAACATTTTTCCACCGAAAAATTAATCTAGAAGGAGGATCTAATGGATGTTTTTTTTTTAAAGTTTGATGGAGGGCTAGGGAGGAAACTAAACAAAAACATAATAAATATATGACATAATCGACCAAAATAACAATCCCTTCCCCTTAACCCCTTCTGTACCGGCGCCGTCCATTAAACTTAATTCTGGCTACTATTAGACGATTGTATTCAGTTTATAAAGGATCTCCAGCGATTAACCGGCTTCGAACTATCTCACTTAACCCTTATTACTACCTTAGATCCTTCTTAAACTGCACTAAATCGTCTAAATATTGCTAGAATAAAATAAAAAAAGACGTTGTCGGTACAGAAGGGTTAATAGTTTACGATTCCGAGTGATAATCAGTATTAGTCCATGAGCCAAGACCCGAATTTTGGGATATCGGTACCACCCGGGGTGACTAATTCTCTTAGGTGTTTTTAGCTTGCTACATGTCTCTAGTTTATGTTTTGATATGATAGCCCTTGCACATTGGTAGCTTAATGGTCGTTATCACTTCTTGAATAGACATACCCTACCGAAAATTCCGAAATTTTTTAAAATGTCAAATTTGGGGACAGGAATGCCTAAATGTCAACAAAATGCATATAGTAATTGTCACATTTAATACAAGTCCTGTAAATACACACTAAGCATGCCATGGGCATACTATTATGGCAAATTACTACTCCTAAATATCATCTACGTCAGACTCGGAATCTGACTGTTGTGCCACCGGCTCTTCTTCAATAGCCTTGTTCTGACATGTCTGTAACCTGCACATGTCCGTGCATTTTAGACCATTGCTGAGGCAAGTACACTTAGGGAGTTCGCATGACCGCACACACTTGCAAGACAGTAGCTGCATAACAGCATCTGGTGCTGGTGAGCCTCGCATCCAGTGGACGGCAAGCTTACCGTCCTCATCTGTCATCCAACCGCAGTCTGTTGGGTTCGCAACAAATGGCTGGCTCTGAAGACTTCTCCTCCAGATCGCAGCCTGGTAGTTTGCACGCAGTGCATGCATGAAGAGGCAGTCCTCACAAGGAGGGAGTTGACTTGACTCTACCTCTCCAGGTCTTGCACAGAACACTCCATACCGAAGCTTGTTTACCTTAGTTGTGTGGGTAGATGGTAGGTACATGTGGCAGGTGATTTCCTGTAGCTTCTCAAAGAGTTCAGGAGACACTTCCCATGAGCGTCCAAGTTCGTGAAAAGCATGCTGGTATTTCTTGTCCATCTTCACCTACTTGAGTGTCGTCATCTTCCCTCGGCCAGCGAATGCACTGACGGTATCACAGCCTGTAAAGGCATGCATACCAATCAATGAATCACACACGCTGCCTCCCAGTGTGCGGCTCAGTGTGGTGATATCCAGGAATCTTGTCCGGTTCTTCGTCCCGCACTTCTGGAACAGATTGGATGGGATCTTGTGGCACATGCCAAGACACAACACCATGACGTCTGTATCTTCTGCAGTGATGATGACAGACTGTTCCCAGATTCTGCTCAATGAAAGGCATGGAGAAGAAGGCGTGTGTCTGCTTCTTCTTGAGTTGACTTAAGCTCAGGAGCCTCTTCCCACTGCTCTTTGGTGATCTTGAAGCAGCGCTGCTCACATGTGACTACAGCTCCTTGTCCTTGAGCTTCTCCCTGTGCTGTGGTGCCTTCATTCTTTCTACCAAGAACTTGATAAGACTTGCCTTGTTGGAGGAACTACCGAGTAACTTTCTCCACTGCTGTGGATGTTGTGCCAGGTTGAATGTTCTTGAGATGAATTCCTGTGCCTGCACTTCTTTTGGCTCGTTCTGCATCCATGATGGATGTCTCCTTGTAGATATCAAACACTTCATCAATGCCGCTGCTCTTTAGCACCTTCATGAACAGCGTGACTCAGTGCTGTACCTGCAAGCTGTGAAAAAAGTTTTTGTCGTTTCCCTTCAGTTTGTGGACCAGGCTCATCCATCAATTATGGTAGCAGAGGGCTCGGGTATCACTTCCTTCTGCAGGAGTGACATTCCTCTCTATCTCCTTTGCGAGGGCAGCCTGGTTGGTCGTGCGGTGCGACCCATCACCGCGGGCAAGTGCCCAAGGCAAAGGCCCCAGGGGATGAGCCAAGACATCACTCATTTTGAGCTTTCTGTTCTCGGCAACAAGGATCATCTGGCCAAATAGGTTCCTGTCAGCCTTTAAGATAACCTCCTTGGCCAGGTCTTGTGAGCGTGGCTTCATTCTGATGTTAGTGAACGTTCTCAGTTTCGTCTTCGTCATCGTGTCATGAAACTGTATAGTTGGCGTATCGATCTCCAGGCGCTCTTCCTTGAAGGCTTGATATGCATCCTCTCCTATTCTGTAGGCCCCTAGAAGGTCTTTGACAACTTCTGGTGGTGCCATAGTCGCAGTTGACAAACTGACAAGATCTTCTTGCTCTGCGTTGAAGGGGTTCAAACAGCTGGTCTCCATCAGTTGAACTAAAGATTGGACATCGGCCTCATCTCTTCTAATCCTGGGCATCTGTAGGTCTGGGTGGCTGAAGTCAGTATACTTTTGGCCTACTACCATAGTCCTGAGCTGCCTTAAGTACCTGCTGCGATACTCCGATGTCAGGTAGTACCTGGCGACAGCTCCGCCTTTCAGGCTGAAGCCTTTTGTGCCCCCTGGTGTCTGGGGGTCTTTGTTGATCGTCTGTTCGATTGTCTGGGCCACAGGGATCCGTCCAAAGGGATTCTTGCTAACCGATCTGGACCGAAAAGCCACCTTGCATGAAGTGTTCATGGACCTCTGGGTGTTCAATGGGCAGTCGAGACATCAAGCATAGTAGTAGGTTAGGAACCGGGCATAGTTCACTTTGTCATAGGCAAAAACACCACGGTATCATCTGTCGGATTGCTCCTAGGTGGAGCATCCAGTTGGCCTTCTCTGGAGGCTCGAATTAAGTCCAGCATGATCTCAAACCATGTCCAGGTATGACATCCAGAATGCTGAGAGGTTGTGTTCATCTCTGAGGGTCTCAAGATAAACTTGGAAAAGCTTCATGATATGTGTGCATGATTCACTCTCCATCAGCTCTTGAAAGAGTCCCTGAGACACATTGCTGTGGAAGCTGTTGTTATCCTTCAGTGATTCATATAGATGGTGGATGACCCTTCAATGATTTTCTTCTAGGCATGAAAGGAAAGCCTTTCCAGCAAGCCTCATCAGTGCTTCATACACGAGCTTGTGTAGTCTCACTGCTCTGTTGTCGTTCATCACTCCTGACACTGATCCTTCTGCGATGATACCTGATTCCACACACAGATCTCTAAGCCCTGCATCTTGAAACCTCTTCCCTAGGGTGGAGGTGGGATTACAGATTGTGGGGAAGACGCCCATCCTGGTGATATTGTTCTCGGACTTCTCTTGTTTCCAGATAACTTCGGCAGCTTTGGCATAGAGTGCTTGATCAAACACGCACACACTCTTGTTAAGTTGTAAGGGACTGCATTATAGCATGCGTTTGTTCCAAGATTTCATTAACGGTGGACATTTCTGTTGCGGGAGCATTGATAGTGGGCAGGTAGCTTACAGTGTCCTGAACCACTGCAATGTCTCTGCGCATTTTGATGTTGAACCCAGTCCAACTGCTGATGGACTGGTCCTCATGGTCTGACATTCGAGTAAGAAGCCAGATATGGTTCTTTGTCTTTGCAATCTTGACTGCCTTGCTAGTGTCGACATACGCAGTCTCATCCTAGGTGGCCCTGCCCGCCCGCCCAACATTGTATATGGGCAGCAGTGATGATGTCTGAGTGAGCGTGCTTATCTTGGACTTGGTAATCTCTGGCAGGACTTTCTCTGGCACAGAGCCTGCAACCTTGGACTGGACAGCAATGCCATTGACTCTATGAGAAGTACCTGCTCCACTTAGGGTCTCTTCAAGTCGGTCAATGTTATCCCAGGCCAGGGTTGTGAACACACCAGGGTAGATGTTTGCTGGCAGTGGAATGTCATCCTTTGAGCATTCCAGCTTCTGGATACAAAGGGCTGTATCGATCTCCATAAACATTGAGTAAGACACACAGTGACCAAGACGATTCAGAGTTCGGATCAGTTCTGTGTTTCCTGTCAAAGACTTTACAGCATTGGTCAGCAGTACGTGCTTGGGTGGTTTTGTCTTGCCACTGGTAACAGCAAAGACCAAGTCACTGCCAAAGGAAGTGGCAAGACGTTGAGCTCTTTCAGAGGGAGTTTCACACTCACACTCTCCTGTCAGCAGGGTGTGCAGGAATTGAGTGACTGGTGCAGGAATGACATTCTGATCTGTATCGGGAGGCCATGGCTGACTCACATCTTGTTTATTGATCTCATTCCTCAGCTGCATTCCTGCTTGGTTAAGACATCTTCAGAGTTAGCTGCTCTTGCTTCTTGCAGGTCTTTTGCCATTTTGTGTGCTTGCCGGGCAAGGTCGTCCATTGAGAGGCTGCGTGGATAGATTAGAAGCTTTCCTTTCTCATCTGGGACAAAGCGTAGTGATTCTCCAAACTCGGTTTCAATCTTTCGGCGAACATGTTTCTTTGTCGCTGGTTTCAGTTGGATAATACCACGGGACATCATGGATCTCTCAAGCCTAGATGTGAGGTTTGTCATAGGCAGTACCTCTGGGTTGGGGAATAATTTGGTCCTTATATACAAGCAGAGTTCCTCGAGGGCTTCTGTCTCAACCTCTTCGTAGCGTGCTTCCTCGCTTTCTTCCTGATTTTCACCTGCACCCGACCTGGCGGCCGCTGGGAAATCATCTTTTGTGAAGAGTTTGTAGCACGACTTGTGGTAGTGACCCTCTGCAGCAACAAGGTCTCTGCTAACTAAACCAAGGATTCTCTGGTTGAGTTTCCTTATTGCTGCTCTGCGAATCTTCTCATCTGCTCGTAGCTCAACCACACTGTATGAGTGGCTCCCTTGTCTTTGTTGTTTTTATGTACTTGCTGACTTCTCGCAGAAGATACATACTTGGCATACACCCTGCTAGTACTAGGGGCATCCTTGATGCCCTCCTCCGGGGTCGACGCTTGCTGATTCTATCTTGACACCCTTGGCAAGGATAGAATCCAGTGACTTCTTCATTGTAAAGAGACTACGACATTTACGGTGATTCCTCCTTCTTCAAGGCCCTTGGCTGCTTCCAGGACTGGATCATGCTGCCTGATTTCTGCAGCCCTGAGCAATGTGTTCCAGGAGTCCAAATCCTGTGGTGACACCAGAGCATCGCTGTCATCATCAGAGCAGTGGATGATACAGTCGATCCGTGCTCTCTTCCTCGCAGATGGTTCCATCCTGCCGTCAAACAGTCGACACACACCTGCAAAAAATATCACCATAAAACCATGAACAAACAAACACATTACATGGAAACCACTCTACATATGTTTGCTCCTTCCAATAATAAATTATCCCCAAAATATAACAAAAAATCCCCAAATATGAAATAAACCCCCCTAAATATGGAGAAACTTGAAATACACATCGGACTAATTCTTGTAGAGAATCAAATAAGCTACAAGAGCTGTTAGAATATATTTTTCAATGTTCCCCATATTTAAGGATTTATTCTAGATTTAGAGGAAAATACCCAAAATATAGAGTATATTCCGAAATATGAGGAAATTTGAAAAATACCTAGGAACAACTCTGGTAGAGAATATAATTCTACATAGGTGTTCAAAGTTTCGCGATGATTGTGTGATGGATTTTAAAGAAAATGAGGAAAACGCCGAGCGTCACGCTAAAAATCTTTATTTTTGGGTAGCGCCCCTATTGCATCAAAAAAATTAGACTAAGCTACCAGTGCGAGAAGGCTATCATATCTTAATGTACTTACAGTCACTCTATAAACATTTTAGTACCATTCGTGTTTAGTCACCCCAGGTGGTACCGATATCTGGCCTGGCTCATGGACTATATCATTGGAGAGGTCTTTTGTAAGCTACGAACATAATCTACAAGACACTTCAATCATTGTTGTGGAGATGATGATATACCGATATGATAACTAAACTTCAATTAAGGGGGGAATAGTTGTTTTTTGTCCCTCATGTTTAGCCCCGTTAGTTTTTGGATTTTAAGACGTTCGTTCCATTAGTTTGGCGATTATAAGACCTTTCGCCCCATTTCTTTGTCAATATAAAGACCTTTCGTGCCATGTAAGTGTCAATTTTGTCCTGGTGAGCGATAGCGAGCCTGTAATTCTAGAAATAAAAGGCCTTCGGCCAGGACATTTTCCTACCGAAAAATGTACAAATTTATCTTGAAGGGAAAACATTTTTTGTTTATGTTTTTCGATCGAAAAATGTCCCGACCCAAGGCCGGTTCCTGTTAAATTACAGGCAAAACTCGACACTGAATTGACACGAAATGTCTTGATATTGACAACACAATGGTGCAAAAGTTCTTAAAATTGCCAAACTAATGGGCCGAACGTCTTAAAATCTGAAAAATAATGAGGCTAAACATGAGGAAGAAGGAGGACCAGAAAAATCAACCACTACCCCCATAATAGTACAAAGGAGTACAAAGGAGTACAAATGAGTATAATGAGTCCCCCTATCACTTACTATAACCGTTTATTGGAGATGGTAGCTGAAACTTTGACCCTTGACCCCCTTGAATGGTACGGTATGAGAAGGGTAATTCAAGTGTCCATAATAATCTACTCACTTCAAGGTATATGGGTAGTAATAGACCCATCTAATACAATGATATAATAAGGTAAATCACTATTAAGAGGGTACCGTAGTGGTTACATTTTGGTATATTTATGTATGTATTTATTCTATAGTTTCATCGGTAGACCTCCATCAAGCTTAAAACAATAACACACCCTAGACCCCCCTTCAAGAAATATGTGTACATTTTTTGGGCGGGTTCCTCTTAGAATTATAGGCTCGCTATCGCTCGCCAAAAAAATAATCGACACCTAAATGGCACGAAAGGTCTTTATATTGACAACGACATGGAGGGGGGGGGGGTCTTAAAATCGCCAAACTAACGGAACGAACGTCTTAAAATGTCGAAGCTAATGGGACTAAAAATGAGGGAGAAAAATCAGCTACCTCCCCCTTAATATACCCAATTATTTTCTAGAACCTTTTCCCACACCCTTTCTATATCCTTAATTGTTGACTGTGTATTATTTGTGTGCAATTATTTTACCATATTCGTATTAAGATAGTATAATTCTCTAAGTTGCATATTGATTATAGATTTATTAGCTTACTTTGGACCTGTTGAAAACCATTTGGCATGGAAAAGTCCATTACAGCAATGCAGGGGAGGACACAATATAACACTTTATATACCTCTTAAACGGTTGTGATTTAGAATGTTTGTTATAAAACATGCTCTGCTTAGAATTATCTATGCATTCATATACTGAAGTTTGGCATGCCTATGTTGGGACACCCTGTTTATATACTGTATATATATATTTTTGTTTTGTTATGTGTTCTCCTGTCACCTCTTTTTACTTTCTCGAGTCTTTTGCTGATCCTCCCTACCTCTTGTGGGAGTAAGGGCTGGCTACTGACAGACTATATTCTTTTGTACAGAGAGGTGTTGTGGTACAGCAACGAGGCCCGGTACAGTAGCCTTATAGAACCAGTGATGTTACAGGATGGTACAAGTGGGTACCTCCTCACTACCCTCCTCCCTTACAACCCTCCCACCACCCACTACCATAGTAAGGTACGGTACACTCAACCATATTATCAACCAACAACAGTCAAACTTTAGTAATAGTTAATGGTATAGCTGATAGAGCTTTGGTTATATATATATATATAGGGTGTCCCAGGAGGAAAGGGCATAACTTTGGGAAATGATAAAACAAAATATTCTCCCTTTATCTCTCTCAGCCAGTGTCGCCGTCGTCCCCAGTTCGTCAGCGGGACCTACAGTTGGACAGGTTTCCAGACTTCCACCGCCACACCCTCTACCTCGCCAGCTGGGCCGACGACTTCCCCATCATGTACCAGGACCAAGGTAAAGTCGCCAACCCATGACCGCATTTTCCCTCAATATTTATCCCCCAACATTGTTCTGGCAGCTTATTAGGTAAACTTTGTAAATATTTGTGTCGCCACAATAATCCATCTTCATTTCAGTTTCCGACACTAGTGCAAGATATTCTAAAAATGTTGCTAGAACAATTTGAGTATCGAAAGATGACGATAAAGGCTGTCGTATGTTACCATCTTAAAGATTTATTGGAGGAAAGGGAAACACAGTACAGACCTTAAACTTTATATTCCTCTAAAGTCTCGGGCTTCATAGAACCCATCCTCAGAGACACTGCTGTTCACAAGGGCTGTTCACGGGGTTCTCATAAATTTACTCGTCATAGTGGATTCATCACATAGTAAAGAAACACTTGTTTCTGTATCAATAGGCATCTCTAGCGTCTAGCAATATGAATGCAAAATTATGATGAGGTACGATTATAGATAAATCAATGATAAACAAAGTCATTCATATATTTGTTTGCATTGTGCAGTTATCATAAATAGCCAAGCTCTTCAAAATCCCATTATGGCGATTAGATGAAGACGACCTCTAATGAAACTGTGCAAACACATATACAGTACTTACTTTCCATAGAAAATAATGTTCTTCCCCCAGACGGTACAGCCATAGGAGTGTCCATCGTAATGCTGTCAGAGATGGCCAAGCACCTGAACTTCCAGTATGACGTTCAGATCATAACGCCAGACAGTCAGTGGGCGGAACTGATCAACGGCACCTGGACTGGCATGGCGGGACAGCTGGTCAGGAGGGAGAAGGACTTGGTGGCTAACACTTTTGCTCTACTATATGAACGACTCTCTGTTATGGACTTTTCCGTGCCATATGCTACGGACTCCTACAGCGCCGTACTAAGGGTTGGTGAATTTTTCCATCACGAGTGTTAGGAGGAGGAGGTCATAATCACTGTGCATTTGTCATTGGGTCGGGTCCAGGGAAGGAGGGGCCTAAGTTTGGAAAATAACATCTACGTATATTATGAAGTCTCCCAGAGGATTTTCTATACCACACTTGCTTAATTGAATATATCCATGAATTCTTTATGCTTCTTTAACCAAAGGTTAATGCCTGTGTTGGGATGATGGAAGGCCACTTGTATTTTTCAAATAGATTATTTCATTTATAATCAATGCTTCAGTACTTATAACATTTTTAGCAATCAAAGGTGTAAAATCTATATCAATAAGCCTTTTAACTCTTACAGACTTGATTTAATAATAGCCAGAAGAAAATTAAAGAATGCGTCCTGATATAATGAAAATGTTATATATATTAATGCTGTTGTCTCATTTTCTCCCCAGCTCCCTCCGCCCCCTCCTCGTTGGCGGGCGGTGCTGTACCCCTTCACCCCCACCACCTGGGCGGCTCTGGGGGGCGTGCTGCTAGGGCTGGCTCTCTTCTTTCATGTGCTGATTATGAGGGACAGCTCGCCTGTCTACAATTATAGTTAGTCTCCCTGCTTTTTCTTCTCACCAATTCAGCTCTTCTCAACAATTCAGCTCTTCTCACCAATTCATCTCACAAAATCAGCTCTTCTCGCAAATTCAGCTCTTCTCACCAATTCAGATATTTTTATAAATTCATCTCTCCTCAAAATTTCAGGTTTTCTCGCCAATTCAGCTCTTCTTACGAATTCAGCTCTTCTCACCAGTTCAACTCACAAAATCAGCTCTTCTCATAGATTCAGCTCTTCTCACAAATTTAGTTCTCACAAATTAACTTTTTCTCACAAATTTATCTCTTCTCACTTGTTTGTTGCTCCCATTTTGCCAAGCTCTTTGTTGCTTATGAATGTATATGAGTTTTATATACAGTATGTCCACTCTTGAGACACAAATAATATCTCTTTCTGCATCCTCGAACTTTTTAAATAAACCCACTAAACTAATAAGCAAAATCTGCTCCAAGTAGGTAGGCCAGACATCTTGAAAACTAACCTCTGTAACTCAAAAAGGGCTGGAGCAAATAGGCTGTACATTTCCATACTTACTCCCTGGCTGAAATATTAGGTCGATTACTCTAGTCTTTTGTGAGTTATAGAGGTTAATGTACCACATTGAACCCCCCCCCCCCTCCCCCCCTTCGACAGATTGGGACTTTCTCTCCACCACGATCTGGTTGGCTCGGCTGTTGGTGAACCAGTCCGTACCCTGTGTACCCTCCACCACCGGGACCCGGCCCTTCCTCATGTGTTGGTTAGTTCAGGCACCCTTTTAGTTTGATTAGTTAGTTAGATAAAAGAGAACTTCAGAGGCTATCAACCCATCTGGATTATTTAGCCAGCACTCTGTAAGTCAAGATTAGCGTCAGGACTGGAGCCCCTTTACGAGAACTTGAATCCGGCAGTCCCTTGTTTAGTTTGAAGTCTCAACCTTATTCTTAAACCTTCCCACCGTGAAACCCTACTTGTTTATGAATGAAATAAGACTAGATACATCGTTAGCTTTCAAAACTTGGGAGATCTCAAGTTCTCTTTCATTAATTAATACTCAATTCCAATATTTTCGTTCATTATGTACTAGATTATACCCATCCCATACGTATAAGAATACGGCTGCTTAGTTTGGCGATTATAAGACGTCTCGTCTCATTGGTTTGGCGATTTTAAGACTCTTCAACTCCATCACACTATCTATTTTAAGACGTTTTACCTCATTACTTTGACGATTATAAAACACGTCGCCCAATTCTGGTGTCGATATTGTCTGGGTGAACGATATCAAACCTGTAATTTTTTACTGAAAAAATTTACAATATTATCTAGAAGGGGATCTGGAGTCCTCTCTTTATTTATTGTATTTTTATCATATATGTATATACTGTATATATATATATATATATATATATATATATATATATATATATATATATATTTTGTTTTTTGTTTTGTTTTTAATCTTGAATAAGCCATGGGGAGGTTTTCATTATTTTTGTTTATTTATGTTTTTTATTAGTTGTAATGCTGCTTAGAAGGCACACTAACAACAATTATATATATATATATAAATGTAATAAAAACAAATAGTAATACTGCTTCTGAATTATTGCAGGTGGTTGGTGACATTCGTGTTGGCGGCGTCTTACATCGGCAGCATTATCGCCTACATCACCGTGCCTGACCAACCCCGGAGGATCAAGACCATGCAAGAGCTGGCTCACTCACATCACCAGTTAGTGTTTCAGTAGTTACAGAGTTTCAAAAGGGGTGGAAATTACAAGTTTTGCCTTTAACTAAACCAAGTAAAGTCAACATGTAGGTAGAAGCACCGCGGCGGTAGAGTGGTGAGCACGCTCACGTGTGATTCTGCAAGACCCGGGATCGAATCCCTGCCACGGCAGACATTTAGTGGGTGTGGGTAGTACGTCCTAGCATGTGAAACATGCTCGCACCCAGTCAGGGGACATCCTGACGACTTCTCTGAGCTAGTGCCGATACAAATGGACAGTCCTGTATAGAATCATAAGATTCAGAGTCGTAAAGATTCCAGGACGAGCTCAATAGAAGATGATGATGATGACCAAACCCTTTCATTGCGGCTTTCTGCCCCGACACCATGGACATAATCACGTACTGTACACTACCTAGAGATGGTCATGCCCCCCATTTCCATGAGCTACCCCGAAAACAAAAGAACTACCATAATGCTGTCCAATATCGGATTCCGGACGTACTCTAAATTATCCGGCATAGTTACCACTGAAACGCCCTGGGACGAGGTTCCTAACCTACTGAGACTTGATAGGCAGAACTGAGCGAGTCTGCCTGCCTGAAGAGTTATTATTGACGTAAAAGGAATGAAGGAAGGAGAACACATCAACAATATTCCATGCACCTGTATGATTTCACCCTGTTAACCCCTTGATGATTATGACGCGTTTTGGCAGTTTATTCTGTCTATCTAGACTATTTTATACAGCTTAGGAAGGATCTGTGGTAACAAACAGGGTAAACACTCTCAATTAACCTTCTGACTTCCACACAGCCTTCCTAATTTACATATAATCGTCTATATACAGTATATCCAAAAACTGAACAGAAATGCGTCATCGAATCTTGAAAGAGTTAATGTAATGGGCCACATGAAATTGTATTAATTTATTAATTTTAATATTATTATTTGTTTGTGTGTGTGTGACGCTTAGAATGAGTAGCCAATACTCCCCAAATAACCCCCATCTCTTCTCCCCAGACTGCACATGGGGAGCTACGGGTCCTTCGTGCCCAGCTACCTCAGGACGTCTAAGGATCCCGCCTTCAGGAGGCTAGAGGAGAAGCTGACTTATTATGACACATATGAGGAGATCAGGGACTTGGTAGGTCTAGATTAGTTACTTACAACAGGAGTTCAGAGGCTATCAACTCTATTGGATTATTTAGCCGGCACACATAAGGGGAGATGGTTCACTTTTTGGGCGATTTTTGCATGTATTTATTTTTCTAGTTTCCTCCCTCGACTTCCATCAAATTAAAAAAAAACATCCATTAGATCCCCCTTCTAGATTAATTTTGTACATTTTTCGGTAGAAAAATGTCCAGGCCGAAGGCCGGTTCTTCCAACATTACAGGCTCACTATCGTTCGCCAGGGGAAAAAATCGACACCTAAATAGCACGAAAGGTCTAAATATTGACGAAGATATGGGGCGAAATGTCTTAAAATCGACTTACTAATGGGGCAAACATCTTAACATATGAACACTAATGGGGCTAAACATGAGGGAGAAAGTGGTCCAGAAAACCGGCCCATATCCCCCCTTAAAGTCAAGAATATCGCTAGGACTGGAGCCCCTTTTCGAGAACTCCAGTCCCTTGGGTCTACAATATTGTTAGAACTTGTATACATTGGCGCTCTGTGAAATATTATACCATAATATTATTACAGTCATGATCACTATAGGTAGCGCCAACGAACTAATATTCTTGATCCCTGACCTCTCTGCAACTCAAAAGGGCCTAGAGCAAACTGGCTGTAAATATCCTCACTTATTTCCTGGTGAACTCTTCCCAAATGATAGAAACGTCAGACCGATTGCTTTCATGCATTTCGAGCTATACGAAGTTAAGAGGTTAAGATTATTGTCAAGTTCGCTGGCGCTACCTATAATAGCTACGCTCCTATTTCAAGACTTAACGAACACCCACGAGTTAATACAGTTCTATATTTTACTTCAGCACTTGGGTTTAAATGTTCCAAGATTCAAATGGGTGTGACTTTATTAGTATTCATGGCTGTTCTGAAGGGCAAGTTAACCTATTTAATGTCCATGCTACTAAAGATAAAACACCATTTGAAGAGGAGCACTATTGACAACATTGCTCAACAAGGTTCTTCCGGTCACTGAAGAAGCTTTGCGAGCAGAAACTTGTTGCCAACTTTGTCAATAATATGCTCATCCTAAAATGGCGTTCTTATCCATTCTGTTAACTTTTCATAATTTGTTTTATTATCCATGCAACTTGTTTTGGTTATTGTTAAAATGAACTCCGGAAAGTACGATCTGCAAGAATGCCCACTACAGAAAACAGGTATTTAAGTGGTTAGCCAATACAAAAGAACCAATACAAACTCCTGCGAAACGTTGTCAATAAATTGCTCCTCCTCAGATGGTGTAATTAATCCTAGTTTGGGTTTCTTAGGTGAGATGGAGTAGCGGTGTATTTATCGAAGGAACGGCGTACATAGCTTACGAGATCCCCAAGTGGCCGATGGCGGACCTGTACTACGTGGAGGAGCGGCTCTATCCGTACTTCATGTCCTGGGCGTTCAAGAAGGGCACGCCATGGGTAAACGTCTTTAACAGGTGATCATAATAATAATCATCATCATCAACATCATAACGAGCCGTGGCATAGTCAGTAGAGCGTCGGCTGCTGATTAAAGGTTCGGCGGATCGAGCCCTCGCTGTCAAAATATCGGGCAACTTGACCTAGCGATATGTGGCAAACGACTAATGTTCATGGACACCCCTTCTCGTGAATTACGGCATCTAGCAAAAAAAAAAAAAAAAAAAGGAATAACAATCCCTCTTTCACACACACACACTTGTTTTAGCTCTGCCTTATAATTCTCGTTATTCACTCCCGTCTTGCTACAGCCTGGACCAACACTAACATAGCCTCTCACCATCACAATTAAGGGGAGGAATTTAAATTTTCGATTGTGGACGCCCTTATCCCTCATGTTTAGCCCGAATAGGTTTTGACTTTAAGATATCTGCCCCATTAAACCTTCGTCCCATTTCTTTCTCAATGTATATACATTGTGTGTCATCTTTGGCCGAGGCAAAACTTGATATACGTAGGTATAGGAAGCAGACTACACAAATATAAACACACACACAGAAATGTAATAAAACAAATATATAAATAAAATAACCCCCCTTAACTGCGTTTACCGTGAATAGCCCCGCAAAGCTCAACTCCTCCAAGCAAAGGGGGGGGGGGGACTGATATAATTGCTAAGGATTGAACATACACGCTCTATGATACAGTAGAGGTTGTATAAATCGTAGTTCTACTTTCCAATTTTGTTTTTTTATAAATTTCACGTCATTATGTAAATTATTTATCTGGGGAATCCAACAGTTTCATTCCACTTTAAACTGGGAGATTAACAAATGTCTCCATGCTAAGCTATTGCAACATCTCCCTTTTCACATTATGGCAGGTAGAGTAACTATAAACAGCTTTGGAAGGATCAGCAAATATGTTGTTCCAATACCTCCTCCATTATTAGTAGGCCAAACATCGTGAACCCTATCATCGATTACTCAGAAAGGGCTAGAGTAAATGGGCTGTAAATTTCCACACCCATTCCCTGGCTGCCTTTCCCCAAATGGTTGAAATGAGCTCGATTAATCTAACCATTGTTTAGTTATAGAGGTTAGGAGTTACGATGTAGCTCGATTACTATAGCCATTTTTTAGTTATAGAGGTCAATTAATAGTTACGATTCCTGGCCTACCTATAATGAACAGGGTACAGTTTTCTTTGTACTCCTTTATACATTGTACACTCGGATACCATTGTCTCTAGCGCACTCATAAGAATTCGTGGACCCCTTATGTTTGTCTTTATGCAATTATATCTATCTGCATGGATTTTGGGGTATAACCTTTTTTACTCAATAAATAGTATATATAGTTATGTAGTTAATGTATAGAAAAGTATGTTCTCAAATTCGTTTCTAGAGATATACTTCCATAATTAGAAGTAGGTGAAGTCCGTGAATAATATTGAGTGGGCTAGAGACTGTGGGCCGTTCCTTTAACCCCTTAAGAGCGGGTGGTAGGGTATTTTACACCGTGCCGCCCAGCGTTTTTTTTTTACCCTAAATAGGGTTGTTTCCATGCTCATTTTCATGCATAAACAAGACCCAGAGCATAAAACAAGTATCTATCCCTGAAAGGGCGTAAACAGAGCTTTCCAATGACACCCGAACCATCCTTCTACGACCACTGGTTCTCTTGCAACGATCGTGCAACACGAGTGCAAAAACCCTAAAATAAGGTAATTTCCTTACATAATTCCCTGTGTAGTGAGTGAGAGAGGGTGGAGGAGGGTGGAATACAGCTCAGTACATCCACTGTGGTGGTGGGGAGCGGTCATGAGGTTACTACGCTCGTCCCACTGCTCCGCTCTCTCTCAGAGCAACATTACGTGCTGAAAATTGCACTCGACATATGTGGTGCACCGCCACATAGTCCACATTTATTTAACTCGACATATGTCGCGCGCCGCCAGTTAAGGGTTAATTAAATATCGTAAAAGCTTTCCCGACCCAGATTGACACTTATCGTTTATCTGTATAAGGGTCAATCTGGGTCGGGAAAGGTCGTTGGGAAAACTGTTATCATGTTGAAAGGAATGGCCCTATGGCATCCGAATGTACTCTATATATTGTAACATCGCCGTCAGATACCTCCGTCAGATGACCGAGTGTGGACTGGTGGACCGGTGGAAGGAGGAGACCATCAACGACTTCCGACAATCCCGTGGCTACTCCCTGACCGGGGGGACCTTTGAGGACCAAGACCTTCAGCCCCTCAACCTGGAGGACCTACAGAGTGCCTTCTACATCCTCGGTCTGGGTACTCTAGGGGCTTCTCTGGCAGTCACTGTGGAGAAGATCGTCCGTAGGAAGAAACATTGAGATGGTGTTAAAGGAATACTTTATCTAAATGGGTTTATGGGGGGTTCATGTTATAGGGAACATGACGATAGTGCATTGTTATGTGTGCAATTAATTTGCTTGGGAACCAAATTAACTAGCTCATGTAGTGATGTACACCTTATGTGGTAGACTGTGTTCTTTTATTTCAAAATATATTTTATTAAGCGTTATTTCCACAGCGATTTTGATAAGTTCCTTTGCGTTATCTTGTGTCGTCCCAGTTTTGATTTGTTTATTTTGCAAGTTTTACATTATAATATGATATTTTGATTCTGTTTATGGTTTAGTGTGAAGACCATTAATAGAAAAACTAAAATTATAGTATTTTATAGGTACGTTTTGTAAAGTATTGAGTATGGGCTCATGTGCTAATGTGGAACAGAAAGGTCAACAGAAATATTTGTAGACCATTTTGTAAGGTATTTTGTTTTGGCCATTTAACTAATAACTCATACAATGTAGTGTATAATTAACGTGACACATTAACTAATATATGCGTAACTTAGTTGTACCAAATACATTACTCCGCAACTAAACCATACTTTTATTTAATTTCCGATGTGCATTAACCTGTTCAGTATTTTAGGACGTGTGTTGTCTATATTTTTTTCTTGCTGTATAATTAGACGATTTTATGCAGTATAGAAATTACCTCCAGGAATCAAAGGGGCAAATATAGCTTATGCCTCCGACTCCCGCAGATCCTTCCAAATATGAATAAAATCGTCTAATGGTAGCCAGAATGAACTGTTCAAAAGTGTCCCATCCTCAAAGGGGTTCATTCAACTTTAGCTGCCCAGCCATACGACACAATGATATACCCACTATGACTGGGCAAAGATAGTTAAGGGGAGGTTTAGGTTATTTCTGGACCCTCTTCTCCCTCAATGTTTTTAGACCTTTTGCCAATTTTTTTGGCCAATATTAAGACGTTTGCCAATATTAAAGAAGCAGCGTTTTTATGGTGTGGGTAAAAAAGTACACGGCATTTACTAATAATACCCACATCAATGACTAACGGTAGTTAATGTAGTAAATTTCGTGTCAAACTACAACTTAACTGCATTACATTGATAAAATGTATACCGGTATATATGTGACGTAGGCTCACATCATTGATTCGGACCTGCGCCTTCCAGTCATACGTGATCGGCACAAATGTTTGTTGAAATAAAACCAACTATAGATGGAGATGTACTGTAGCTAAAGAAATAGATATACAGAGAAGAGACAAAATACGACCCAAACTATAGTATGACAAGGGGGATTTCTGAAGGGTAGGACCAATGATTATGATACTACCTGTTATTAGATATATATATTATGAAGAAAACGTAGATGCAATTTTAGCAAGGAATGGAATTTTGGCAAGGGATGTACAGTCTATAGTGCAATAATATACTATGTGAAGTTATTAATAGGAAGACTAGATAAAATAATGTGAAGTTAATAGTTAAAGATAATAGATAAAGTGATAGTAAGGTTAATTAGGAAGAGTAGGTGTAGTGATAACAATATTAATAAGAATATAATAAAAGTGTAATACCCTGTAGCCGCAAAAATCCTGCACCACAAAACTACCCGAGTTGACGTCTGAAATAGTGTAAAATAGTCGTTGGTGGAGAGTCTAATAAACCCATCACGTGATCAGCTACCATGAGACTATCACCTGGTCCTTTCAAGGAGAACTAAGGTTGTTATTCTATTTTACAGTACGTCCAAGGTAGTACAGTGGTAGCGCTAAGTTTGACATGTCTACTGACCAGGGTTCGAGACCGTGCCAGGCCATGGGGCAGGTCTGGGGATTTTTGGGAGGGTTAAATTCCCTTCGCTCCCACCATTTAACCCTTAATTAGCGGCGAGCAACATAAGTCGAGTTAAATAAAGCTGGACTATGTGGCGGTGCTCGACATAGGTCGTGTGGCAATTTCAGCACGTAATGTTGCTGAGAGAGAGAGACAAGTGGTGGCAGGAGAGTAGCGAGCGTATGACTGCTCCAGACCACCGCGGCGAACCTACTGACACGAATCCCACCTCCTCCCTCCCTCTCTCACTCGCTATATACGGAATTGTATGGGGAAAGTGCCTAATTACATGCTTTTTGCACTCGCGTTGCACGGTTATTGCAAGAAAACTAGCCATCATAAAAGGATCGTTATGGTGTCATTCGAAAGCTCTGTTTATGCCCTTTCAGGGATAGATACTTGTTTTACGTTCTGGGTCTTATTTAGGCATGAAAATTATCACGTAAACAGCCCTATTTTGGCTAAAAACACCCCGCTGGGCGGTACATATAAATAAACCGCATAGGCCGCTCGTAAGGTGTTAAAAAACAATATGAATATGATGTGACGCTCACCGCTTCCCCCAGAACCGCATGGCTTACTCGCTAGGACTCGCCAGGGCAGAGAATATAGCTACAGTCTACCTATCATTGTGTACTTTCCTTCTCAAGAAAGCTTGTGTTGCAGACAGTTCAGAACTGTTCTTTATTTTTGTCTGTCACAATCCTTTCTATTTTATTTAGTCAATTGAAAGTATTGTGTTAAGTAGTTGAATGATGGGAAGGTGAGCGGGAGAGGGAGAGAGAGAGAGACAAGGTGGGTGACTTGGTAGTGAGTGCGGCGCGTGGCTGGCCCCCTTACATAGGCCTCGCGGGATTCGTTGCCTCCTGCCTAACACTGCCTACTACGCGGCTGCTTACTGGGCGACTGTCGCGCGCCCTCGTGCCATTCTTGCGAACTGGGACTCCAGCCAGGAGGTCCATGGGAATATCCTTGTCAGATCCTTCCCAGACAGCATACTCTAAGCATCTCCCTTGAACTGTCCCACACTCTTGTCTTAGAATCTTTCTCTCCTACTGCCTCTATCATTTCCACTACTTCCTCACTTTTTATTAATATCAATCCCCCTCTGGTTCTCTGCATCCACACCTTGAATTGGTGGCCAGACTGTATTATATGCTGGATCTCACATTTCTTATGTACTAGATTAAGGTTGAAGATAATCATTGTCTTTTTGGGAGATTGTATTGCTCAGACTGTCTCCATCAATCACTAATGTTTCTACAGGGTTAAATAATGCTAGACTAGGGATCAGGTACCTTGCTGTTGGTGTTTTCAATGTGTGTAGGCTACTTTTGAGCCACACGACACTACGGATTCTGTGGGTTACCTGGGTGGATCTTTTGTCTGTGTACCTTGGAGTTTAGACTGTGTAGTGCGTGAGGGCTGCTTGCCTAATCCACCCAACACTGTTCTAACTCTATTTGCTTTTACTTTTGAGGGTCGCCAGGAGGATACTCGATACTTGTGATCGAGAATCCTCAAGAGAGCACCCCTTCATATTAACGTAATCAGGCCGCACAGACCCAAGGTCCACACTAGGCTAGGAGCTGCCTTGCTCCACCAGAATTCTGTACCTTTGCGCATCCCAGCTAGACTTTATTAACCCGGGTAGACATTAGCTGGATTAGATCATATACTCTTTTATGCATACCCATTATTTTTACACAAGCATTTTGAGGTTTAGGTTGCTGTAGAGAGACACAACCAGCATAGACCGGTTTTGTTAATAGGAGTACTACTTTTTCGTGGCGAGCATTATTACAGTTGCACCGCTTATAATATTCTTGTGTCCAATAACATTATATGTCCAGCCTTTTTGTGTATTTAGCCTACACGTGCATTGTCCTGCCTCCTGCTATTTTGTGGTTCCATTTCCGATACGTTCTTCTTAGTAGCATCCGACATTATTCAGAAGATTCCTTGTTCGGTGCTTGAGGACTTTACAACACTTTCTTTCATAAAGGAGTGACAGATATTATTGATTAAAGTAACGTTAAGTAAACCTTCTTCTTGTTTGCATTAGATCACTCTTGTGATTTAATTAAGTTAACTATCTTTTCCTTGTGTACCATAACTAAGCAACCATATGTTATAGGTAATAGGCTGTTTAAGAGAACATCAGCCTTTAGTAAAAGCACATAGATACTGAGAGTTAAGATACCCCGCTATCGCAGATATAACTCTGGAGGGTATATGTGTTCTTTGTTCGACGGGATTATATATCAGGGGTTGGATCTAGCGTTTCCGTTGTTGCATTTATGCCAGTCTAGTCCAATGTATAAGAGCCACTGATTTATACGAGACCCGATCGTAACAATGAAGACTAGATAAAATGATGGGAATATAATAATAATGGACGTATATAAAGTGATAGTCAAGTTATTAGGCTATACCCTGTTCCAAATAAGTAGGCCAATACTCTCGAACATTTACCTATATAACTCGCAAACGACTAGAGTAATCGAGCATATTGCTACCATGTGGGCGAAAGGTCTTACAATCGCTAAAGTAAGGGGGGCGAACTTCATATAATATCAAGACTAATGGGCCTAAAAATAAGGGAGAAGGGGATCCAGAAAATATTATACGGTTAACAGTATCAAGGTGAAGAACAGAACGTGGACAACCTCCGCCATATTGGTGTCATAGGTGTCAGCAGCCTCTCTTTACACTCATATATGATAATAAACGTTAATAATACACGTTCGTCAATACACGGCTACACGATAATAGGCCTATATTTTGGCCTTTGGATCTAAATACTACATGATTAAAAGTAAAACGTCATCCCGTTGTTCAATAAATAGGTCACCTGAATGGCTTCCAAAAGAAACAAATGTCCAAATATGTAGAGAGGGAGGCTCTCTACAGAATTCATAATGTCTGAGGGTTTTTTCCCAGGGGATGGTAAATTGAATCCCTTGGGAAATGATTTCTCGATACTTCATGGGAAAATATGAAACTACTATGATTCTGTATCTTATTATTGACAGGTTTTCATACTTAGAAACCTAGCTATCTACAAAATATTCGTAATAGCCGAGTTATTACGATGGGAGTATGGCAATTTACCGCCAACTGGGGAAAAAACGGACCTCCCGCACTCGCCTACCTCTCACGATGACGTCATGGCAACCAAGCGTTCGGATTCAAGAGAGCAGGCTTTGATGCACAACATATCCTAAATAGACGAGCCGTAAGATAAAACTAAGATAATAAACTTTCAGGCATGCTCATTTCTGAATTGTTTAGTTTTCTGGGGCGTTGTGACAGTCCCATAATGACAGCATATTAATAGTTACGTATATGGCCCATGACTTCGTGAATATAATGGGACAGGTTGGAGAGTAGCTGGGACAAAATCTTAGATCCTTGATTCGAACGTATTTAAACCAACAGTATTTTTGAGTATATAATGATCGTAAATAATTATAATTTAATTAATTTTAATTAATGCGAAATAGCATTATCATAATCAGCATAGTTGCATTGTCATTTAGAGTTAATTAGGCTAGTTAGGCATTACAATTACGTAGATCGCCGCACGAAACACCAAACGAAATCGCGGGTTCATTATACCTGGGGTACCGAGACACGTGGGTTCGCTTGGGTAGCCGACTTCGATCAGCTGCCCAGCACTCGCTGTCATTCATCATCGAGATTTGTCGGGGCGAGGTTCTGCCTGTCGAGTGTGTTGCGAAGTGTTGTGATCTTGCTTTCGTCTGTGAATTGGTTAGTATTTTTGGTCAATATACAGGGGGCGCTACAATATAGGTAGCAAAATTCTAATGGTAGTTTTGGGTTCTTATCCTCATCATATGCTTAATTTCTATATACTTTTTATCCCCGGGAAAAAAAAAAAAAAAAATCTTGGGTTTTTTTTTATTTTTTTTCTTGGATTTTTTTTTTATTTTCTTTATTAACCTAGCCAAAAAACCTAACTTAACTTAAATGTATTTGGGGGCTATTAGGTTAAGTTAGGTTTTTTGGTTAGGTTAATGACTAAAACAAAAAATCCCAAGGAAATAAATGAAAAATCCCAAGATTTTTTTTTTCCCGGGGATAAAAAGTATATAGAAATGAAGCATATGATGATAGGAACCCAAAACTACCATTAGAATTTTGCTACCTATATTGTAGCGCCTCCTGTATATTGACCGTATTTTTTGTAAATACTTTTTAGTTTAAGATTATTTTAAAATATTTTATGGCTAGTTTCAATCTTGGTTTAGGCCTACATAGGCTACTTTACGGAGTGCTATGATAGTTTAATATGCGGGCAGTGTTACTGCTATTCCCCATATAGGCCTATTTGTTTGTTTTATATTTTGCCAATAACAAATTAATTTTTTATCAAAATTTAGAAGTTGCATAATCTACTTATCTGCCTGTAAAAGTGTTCAAGCCTAGGTTTGAAAGTATAGTAAAACAAAAATATAATTTATATATATATTTTTTTTATTTCAATTGAAAGTTGGTGATTCGGAATAGTTTTATTCTGGCTCCATTAGATTTCCTTAAGTTTAGGAAGGAAATTTGAAAGTCTGAGGATTGGGATCGACTTTGCCCCCCTTTGATTGCTAGAAGTCTTTTGTAAGCTGTGTATAATGGCCAGAAAAAAATACGGACATTGCGTAATGATCCTCAAAGGGTTAAGTAGCCTACCACAATAATAACCTTAACAATTTTGTTTGCAGAGTGTTGGTAAGGACGGTGAGAGACTATGAACGATACGCAGGCAGTGGTGGTCGGAGGCAGTGTGATGGTCGGAGGCAGAGAGGTTCCCTAGCAACCCCAACGATCATACCAAGGCCATCTACACGTATTCGCCAAGGTAAAGAAACATTCTTTTAACTTTTTCATAAATAGTCTATTCTAGCCATGGGAGGTGTGGCAGAGTGGTCTTGCCACTGGACTGGTAATCCAATGGACCCGGGTCCGAATCTCAATATGTCAATGGGAAGATATTATTGGGATGGAATTTGTGCTGTACCTAGTATCAGTGCATTACCACAGCACACCGAAATGCCAAAAGAAATACCCTCATTGTTCCCTGATTAAATACCATTGTATGAATATTCCCATATTCAAAAATATGCTACAGGGGGGCAATGCCTAGTGAGCTAATTGCTCAATAGGTGGCGTTCTGAGAGTGAGGGTCAGAGTCTGTGGGGGTGAGACTGAAGCACAGAGGCGAAGCTTCGAATGTCTCACTCCCTAGACTGGAGCAAGACTTCAGAGGACTCAGCGGTTGAGTGTAAAGGCCATCAGCCTATGCCAGAGAGAGAGAGTAGTTGGAATATAGAAGAAAAAAAAACATTGCTGAGATGGTTTTTTTCCCAGTTTCGAAAGATCCTATAAATCAAATTTTGGATTTTGGTTTTCCCCACTTTAAATTACTTAGGGTAATATCTTTATTAACATGGATTATAGTGAAACTATAAATTGGCAATTATATGGAAAAGGCTTGCACCCAACTTTTTTTAATAGATTTTGAAAATTAAGTTAATGGTTTTAATTCCAACGTGGGATAAAATATGGGTTGAGGGATATTGAAATAATAATCTGTTCCCAGCAGGGGTTAAATATCTTAATTACTCCATAGTGAAGTTAATAAACTGCGAAGACGTCCGAGGGAGCTCTGAGTGATGGCACTTCCAGTAATATCGGGTTGTCTAAATGTGACTAAAATTATCCCACAGTAGATTATAAATAGAGTATAAGGATTCCATAGACCTGCATTGTCCCTAATAAATTATTTGGTTATACTGATTTTGAGTTCGCCCATCCATATTTTTAGGCCTAATAGGTCCGGTAGAGCATATAAAGAATTGCTATATATGTCAAGAGCTGAAATGTATTATAAGGGAGCACAAAAATAAAGAGCTAAAATACGCACCACAGCTAGCAGTGCAATCCTAATGGGTGATGGCAAAGTGACCTAAAGATTAAGATTTGTTCCCATAGTTCTATAAACATTCAGAAATTAATTGGTAGTAAATAAGATTATTTCTTTAACTTACGTCCGCCGCCGCGCTAATGTTATTGTGAACCTCTCGGCCCTCACTGCCACTTGTTGCCGGAGTAAGGAATGTCCCAATAGTTTTTTTTCAGTTGCCCAACCAGCGGGGGTGTGGGGTCGGCAGCCCCCACCCATGATACTAGGATAGGTTAGGTAAGGTTAAGTTAGGCTAATGTTTTTCTTACGCTTTTAACCACTCATAGCCCTCCCCACTAGTGTTGGGCGGCGTGCATTTAGATTGTTGGATAATGGGTAAATACTAATTTCAGCTCCTTCAGTATGAAACTATTTCTAAAGAGAAAAAAAAAAAAAAAAAAAAAAAAATCTGTCGGTCCAAAGTCAGGCTTGCCAATTATTTATATGGTGGCTAGCCTTTCCAAATAATTATCTTAAATATTGTCCAGAAAAGTCTTGCTGGCTTTAACATTGGGAATGGGCTCTCTCGGTGCTAATGGATGTGGGGCAAAGATTCGAAAGGTAGGCAAGTTACTCTCAGGCTGGCAAACGACCATGTTGAAAAGTAATACTAAAACGGTTTTTTGGGGAATATAAAAGTTGGTATTAAGTCAGTTTTTTGGAAGGGATGACATTGCCAGAAACTTTATTCCTTCATATTCATTAGTCTTAAACAAATTTTCCCATTTTGACATTCTCGAATTCCTAAATATTTAAAATACATGGAGTAGCCTACTAATTACCTGAGGAATGAAATTTTACATGCGAAACTGAAAAAATGGCATTCAATATTTACTTTTAAATTTTGGTAGTGCAGTTTGAGCCTGATTCTAGAATTAGAGTTGCGCATTAAACTTTATAGATTGTTTTTGTGAGTGATGTGGAAGCACTAGGCACTTAGTCGGAATGTCAGAACTTTTATATATTTCAGGTTTGTCGAGATAGCTGCAGCACCGTTGGACCTGAGTCTGGAAACTTGCTGAAACATTTTGAAGGCGTGAGTGTTCATTTGAGATTTATTTTAAAGTGAAGATTTTTTGTTCAGATATTTTTGAAGGTTTTTACCGTAACTTGTAAATGTCACTTTAAATAAATCTTGCCATATTAGCCATGTGACCCATGACCTTGACAATAGGGACTTGCGGGGGTGATGATAGGACAGTAGGGACGCTAGGAACAATCTGAACGTTAGGAAAGGTCAATCTAGTTTGATTGACCGGGTTTACCTTCTTTCCCAGTTAAATTTAAAGCTTCACTGATTAACTACTTTATTTGAGGGAATAGAATCGGTAAGCTTTAAAATTACCTTTTACTTTAATTTTGGTTTGGGAATCTTGAGTGCCTAATTGTTTTTGTAACTTTGAAGTCATAGTTTCCCTTTGATATTATTATAGGGTAAGCTGTAAGGTACCTTTGCTCAGTTATTGAAATTAGAAACTAAATTTGCCTTAGCTGTGTTAAAAACTGAAGCTCTTCAGATTTAATCTGGTCGAATTAATCTGGTTGTCTGCATAAAGTATTTTAACTCTAGGCTATGAATGCTCGTATGGATGATTGGGTTAAGGTGAGCTGGGCTGGTAAGATCGGTTTGGGTTAAAAGTATATGCTAGGAATTTTCTATATGTGTGCCCTTTGGATGGGCAGGTGACTGAGTGATCATAGGTGCCTGAAGAATAAGCATGAAAAAGGGCAGAGTAGGGATTGTAGGATCGGTATTGATGGTAGACTGCCCAATCTCATTTTGATCGAAAGGATGGTCGGCATAATGGTTGGGTTCCCGGAGATGAAGGGAATGTTGATGTATGCAATGGATGAGTGCCCAAATTATTGGTTATTTAGTTTGTTTAGGGTGGGCATATGGAAGATGACTAATGGCGGTATCCTATAGTGACACAGAATGAATGACTTGAATAGGACTGAAGGATTGACATGGGTACCACAAAGTAAGCGTTGTAGTGTGTAAAGATGGATATGAATGACTAGTTACTGTGTCTGTCCCTTAAGTGTGGGATACAGAGTAATCGGACAGATGTTTAAAGTGCCTACAGGCAGTTGATAGATACAATGGTGTAGAGCCAAAATTGTGGGAACTGAACTATTAAAAAAAAAAGTACCTAGACGCGAGACAGAAGTTCCCAAGTGATGGGTTGGAATGAACATGTAAAAGTTTTGGGTGGGGGAAAGTGTAGCATTAATTTAAAAATGCTAGCGCGTGAATGGTAAGTGGCAGATAGAAAGCAGGATGGATATAATTATGGTTAGAGATGGAGGTTCATAAATGTGCCCTCGAGACTTGATAATATTTAAGTGCTGTTCAGACTGTATATTTTGATCTATATAAACTGGTGCCCTGCGGTTGCGGACTGGTGGTGGTGGCAGTGTTGAGTATTGGAGGCCTAGACTGGTGGCTAGTATTAAGTTGTCCTGGATACTGGTGATTTTAGGTGCACTAGTGACTGGTGGTGATTTTAGGTGAACTAGTGACTGGTGGTGATTTTACGTGCAATGGATACTGGTGGTGGTAGTTTAGGTGCACTAGATACTGGTGGTGGTTTAGCGGGACTGGATACTGGTGGTGGATTTAGGGGGACTGGATACTGGTGGTGGATTTAGGGGGACTGGATACTGGTGGTGGATTTAGGGGGACTGGATACTGGTGGTGGTTTAGGTGGCCTGTATACTGGTGGTTGTGGATTTAGGTGCACTGGATACTGGTGGTGGTGATTTAGGTGCACTGGATACTGGTGGTGGTAGATTTAGGTGCACTGGATACTGGTGGTGGTGGATTTAGGTGTACTGGTGGTGGTGGCTTTAGGTGCACTGGATACTGGTGGTGGTGGATTTAGGTGCACTGGATACTGGTGGTGGTGATTTAGGTGCACTGGATACTGGTGGTGGATTTAGGTGTACTGGTGGTGGTGGCTTTAGGTGCACTGGATACTGGTGGTGGTGGATTTAGGTGCACTGGATACTGGTGGTGGTGGACTTAGGTGCACTGGATACTGGTGGGTTTAGGTGCACTGGATACTGGTGGATTTAGGTGCACTGGATACTGGTGGATTTAGGTGCACTGGATACTGGTGGATTTAGGTGCACTGGATACTGGTGGTGGTGGTAGTGGATATAGGTGCACTGGATACTGGTGGTGGTGGTGGATATAGGTGCACTGGTGGTGGTGGTGGATTTAGGTGCACTGGATACTGGTCGTAGTGGTGGATTTAGGTGCACTGGATACTGGTGGTGGTGGTGGTGGTGGTTTAGGTGGACTGGATACTGGTGGTGGTTTAGGTGCACTAGACACTGGTGGTGGTGGTGGTGGTTTAGGTACACTGGTGGTGGCGGATTTAGGTGCAATGGATACTGGTGGTGGTGGCTATAGGTGCACTGGATACTGGTGGATTTAGGTGCACTGGATACTGGTGGTGGTGGATTTAGGTGCACTGGACACTGGTGGTGATTTAGGTGTACTGGACACTGGTGGTGATTTAGGTGTACTGGACACTGGTGGTGATTTAGGTGTACTGGATACTGGTGGATTTAGGTGTACTGGATACTGGTGGATTTCGGTGCACTGGATACTGGTGGATTTAGGTGCACTGGATACTGCTGGATTTAGGTGCACTGGATACTGCTGGATTTAGGTGCACTGGATACTGCTGGATTTAGGTGCACTGTATACTGGTGGATTTAGGTGCACTAGATACTGGTCGTGGTGGTGGTTTTAGGTGCACTGGATACTGGTGGTGGATTTAGGTGCACTGCATACTGGTGGTGGTGGTGGATTTAGGTGCGCTGGATACTGGTGGTGGTGGTGGATTTAGGTGCACTGGATACTGGTGGTGGTGGTGGAATTAGGTGCACTGGATACTGGTGGTGGTGGATTTAGGTGCACTGGATACTGGTGGTGGTGGATTTAGGTGCACTGGATACTGGTGGTGGTGGATTTAGGTGCACTGGATACTGGTGGTGGTGGATTTAGGTGCACTGGATACTGGTGGATTTAGGTGCACTGAATACTGGTGGTGGTGGTAGATTTAGGTGCACTGGATACTGGTGGTGGATTTAGGTGCACTGGATACTGGTGGTGGTGGATTTAGGTGCACTGGATACTGGTGGTGGTGGATTTAGGTGCACTGGATACTGGTGGTGGTGGATTTAGGTACACTGGATACTTGTGGTGGATTTAGGTTCACTGGATACTGCTGGTGGTGGATTTAGGTGCACTGGATACTGGTGGTGGTGGTGGATTTGGGTGCACTGGATACTGGTGGTGGTGGTGGATTTAGGTGCACTGGATGCTGGTGGTGGATTTAGGTGTACTGGATACTGATGGTGGTGGTGGATTTTACATGCACTGGTGATTGGTGGTGGATTTAGGTGCACTGGACACTGGTGGTGGTGGTTTAGGTGCATTGGATACTGGTGGTGGTGGTTTAGGTGTACTGGATACTGGTGGATTTAGGTGCACTGGATACTGGTGGTGGTGATTTAGGTGCACTGGACACTGGTGGTGGATTTAGGTGCACTGGACACTGGTGGTGGTGGATTTAGGTGCACTGGACACTGGTGGTGGTAGTGGATTTAGGTGCACTGGATACTGGTGGTGGATATAGGTGCACTGGATACTGGTGGTGGATATAGGTACACTGGATACTGGTGGTGGTGGTGGATTTAGGTGCACTGGATACTGGTGGTGGTGGTGGATTTAGGTG
Organism: Paralithodes platypus; assembly: GCA_032716605.1. Lineage (NCBI taxonomy): Eukaryota > Metazoa > Arthropoda > Malacostraca > Decapoda > Lithodidae > Paralithodes > Paralithodes platypus. The sequence continues at coordinate 12,132,395 of CM064513.1, forward strand.
CACTGGATACTGGTGGTGGTGGTGGATTTAGGTGCACTGGATACTGGTGGTGGTGGTGGATTTAGGTGCACTGGATACTGGTGGTGGTGGTGGATTTAGGTGCACTGGATACTGGTGGTGGTGGTGGTGGATTTAGGTGCACTGGATACTGGTGGTGGTGGATTTAGGTGCACTGGATACTGGTGGTGGTGGTGGATTTAGGTGCACTAGATACTGGTGGTGGTGGTGGATTTAGGTGCACTGGATACTGGTGGTGGTGGATTTAGGTGCACTGGATACTGGTGGTGGATTTAGGTGCACTGAATACTGGTGGTGGTGGATTTAGGTGCACTGGATACTTGTGGTGGTGGTGGATTTAGGTGCACTGGATACTTGTGGTGGATTTAGGTTCACTGGATACTGGTGGTGGTGGTGGATTTAGGTGCACTGGATACTGGTGGTGGTGATGGATTTAGGTGCACTGGATACTGGTGGTGGTGGTGGATTTAGGTGCACTGGATACTGGTGGTGGTGGTGGATTTAGGTGAACTGGATACTGGTGGTGGTGGTGAATTTAGGTGCACTGGATACTGGTGGTGAATTTAGGTGCACTGGTGACTGGTGGTGAATTTAGGTGCACTGGTGACTGGTGGTGGATATAGGTGCACTGGATACTGGTAGATTTAGGTGCACTGGATACTGGTAGATTTAGGTGCACTGGATACTGGTGGATTTTAGGTGCACTGGATACTGGTGGAGTTTAGGTGCGCTGGATACTGGTGATTTTAGGTGCACTAGATACTCGTGGTGGTGGTTTTAGGTGCACAGTACTGGTGGTGGTAGTTTTAGGCGCCGTGGAGACTGGTGGTAGTTTTAGGTGCACTGGTAGTGGTGGTGGTGGTGGTGGTTTTAGGTGCACTGGTGGTGGTGGTGGTGGTTTTAGGTGCACTGGTGGTGGTGGTTTTAGGTGCGCTGGATACTGGTGGATTTAGGTGCGCTGGATACTGGTGGATTTAGGTGCACTGGATACTGGTGGATTTAGGTGCACTGGATACTGGTGGATTTAGGTGCACTGGATACTGGTGGATTTAGGTGCACTGGATACTGGTGGATTTAGGTGCACTGGATACTGGTGGATTTAGGTGCACTGGATACTGGTGGATTTAGGTGCACTGAATACTGGTGGATTGTAGGTGCACTGGATACTGGTGATTTTAGGTGCACTGAATACTGGTAGATTTAGGCGCCCTGGAGACTGGTGGTGGTTTTAGGTGCCCTGGAGACTGGTGGTGGATTTAGGTGCCCTGTAGACTGGCGGTAGTAGTTTTAGGCGCACTGGTGGTAGTTTTAGGTGCACTAGAGACTGGACATAATTAATGTGCCAGATGGATACTGGTGGATAACATTTAGGTGCTCTGGAGACGGGTGGTGGATAGTAATAAGGTTCTCTGTGGATATAATTTAGGTGCTCTGGAGAAGTGGTAGATATAATTAGTGCTACATGGATATGTGGTGGTGGAGGATAGAATTAAGGTGGCATGTGAAGACTGATGGAGGTGGCTAGAATTAAGGTGCCATATGGAGACTGGTGGTGGTGGATAGAATTAAGGTGCCATATGGAGACTGGTGGTGGTGGATAGAATTAAGGTGCCATATGGAGACTGGTGGTGGTGGATAGAATTAAGGTGCCATATGGAGACTGGTGGTGGTGGATAGAATTAAGGTGCCATATGGAGACTGGTGGTGGTGGATAGAATTAAGGTGCCATATGGAGACTGGTGGTGGTGGATAGAATTAAGGTGCCATATGGAGACTGGTGGTGGTGGATAGAATTAAGGTGCCATATGGAGACTGGTGGTGGTGGAGAGAATTAAGGTGCCATATGGAGACTGGTGGTGGTGGATAGTATTAAGGTGCCATATGGAGACTGGTGGTGGTGGATAGAATTAAGGTGCCATATGGAGACGGGTGGTGGTGGATAGTATTAAGGTGCCATATGGAGACTGGTGGTGGATCGAATTAAGGTGCCATATGGAGACTGGTGGTGGTGGATAGAATTAAGGTGCCATATAGAGACTGGTGGTGGTGGATAGAATTAAGGTGCCATATGGAGACTGGTGGTGGTGGATAGAATTAAGGTGCCATATGGAGACTGGTGGTGGTGGATAGAATTAAGGTGCCATATGGAGACTGGTGGTGGTGGATAGTATTAAGGTGCCATATGGAGACTGGTGGTGGTGGATCGAATTAAGGTGTCATATGGAGACTGGTGGTGGTGGATAGAATTAAGGTGCCATATGGAGACTGGTGGTGGTGGATAGAATTGAGGTGCCATATGAAGACTGGTGGTGGTGGTAGATAGAATTAAGGTGCCATATGAAGACTGGTGGTGGTGGATAGAATTAAGGTGCCATATGTAGACTGGTGGATAGAATTAAGGTGCCATATGAAGACTGGTGGTGGTAGATAGAATTAAGGTGCCATATGAAGACTGGTGGTGGTGGATAGAATTCAGGTGCCATATGTAGACTGGTGGTGGCTAGTATTAAGGTGCCATATGAAGACTGATGGTGGTGGATAGTATTAAGGTGCCATGGAGACTAATGGATAACATTAAGGTGACATAGTCTTGGTGGAATGAAAGTGCGATTAGAGTCTGGAGTACCGGTTAAATGCATTGTTTGAGCCAGTAGGATGCTATTAAAACTAGTGTATATGGGTGGGCTGCCAGAGAAAGGGTGCATCTGGTTGATACTCCTAGAGTAGTTAGGAAATAATGAGCTACAAAGTTTTTAGTGCCAAACCTAAGGGCACCCGAATGACTGATCACCAGGCGCCGAGGAAGGCATATTGGAGTGCCCACAAGATGGGAGGAAGTATGGAAGGATAAAAGCAGGGATGGTTCTCTAACGGTATAGTCTCTGCTAACCACCTAAAAAGGATTTTCAGCCTACTGTATTTTGCATTAATATTTATTTATTTGTGATTTTAACTTTTTCATAAAATAAATAAAACTTTAATTTTTTACAAATATCAATGATACCGTATCTTAAGCCATACTAACCTACACTAACTTATTAACCCAGCTTAAGATACTATATCGTTGTATTAAATAACCGTATAAAATTAATTTAACTTAATGTTATTAAATCTAAACTTTTATTCACATAGCGTAACTATGCATAATGCAGGGCACAAAAAATTCCCCAAGTCTTATTTTAGACTAGAACGTAGACCGACGGAGACGGTAATAATAATCAGACAGTGACACAGTAGGTGTACGGATGGGCATAGGAAATAGATAGGAATGATGACTGCTTAAAATTTTAGTAGAGTGCCAAGTGGTGGAAGCTTAGAAGACTGGCCAAGATTACGGTAGAGGAGTAAGAGGGAGTTTTGATTATTACGGTGGAGTAAGAGGGTGTTAAAGAGTACAATGGTGGAGGAATGAGAGTTTTGGAGATTACGGTGGAGTAGGAGGGAGTTTTGGAGATTACGGTAGAGTAGGAGGGAGTTTTGGAGATTACGGTAGAGTAGGAGGGAGTTTTGGAGATTACGGTGGAGTAGGAGGGAGTTTTGGAGATTACGGTGGAGTAGGAGGGAGTTTTGGAGATTACGGTGGAGTAGGAGGGAGTTTTGGAGATTACGGTGGAGTAGGAGGGAGTTTTGGAGATTACGGTGGAGTAGGAGGAGTTTTGGAGATTACGGTGGAGTAGGAGGGAGTTTTGGAGATTACGGTGGAGTAGGAGGGAGTTTTGGAGATTACGGTGGAGTAGGAGGGAGTTTTGGAGATTACGGTGGAGTAGGAGGGAGTTTTGGAGATTACGGTGGAGTAGGAGGGAGTTTTGGAGATTACGGTGGAGTAGGAGGGAGTTTTGGAGATTACGGTGGAGTAGGAGGGAGTTTTGGAGATTACGGTGGAGTAGGAGGGAGTTTTGGAGATTACGGTGGAGTAGGAGGGAGTTTTGGAGATTACGGTGGAGTAGGAGGGAGTTTTGGAGATTACGGTGGAGTAGGAGGGAGTTTTGGAGATTACGGTGGAGTAGGAGGGAGTTTTGGAGATTACGGTGGAGTAGGAGGGAGTTTTGGAGATTACGGTGGAGTAGGAGGGAGTTTTGGAGATTACGGTGGAGTAGGAGGGAGTTTTGGAGATTACGGTGGAGTAGGAGGGAGTTTTGGAGATTACGGTGGAGTAGGAGGGAGTTTTGGAGATTACGGTGGAGTAGGAGGGAGTTTTGGAGATTACGGTGGAGTAGGAGGGAGTTTTGGAGATTACGGTGGAGTAGGAGGGAGTTTTGGAGATTACGGTGGAGTAGGAGGGAGTTTTGGAGATTACGGTGGAGTAGGAGGGAGTTTTGGAGATTACGGTGGAGTAGGAGGGAGTTTTGGAGATTACGGTGGAGTAGGAGGGAGTTTTGGAGATTACGGTGGAGTAGGAGGGAGTTTTGGAGATTACGGTGGAGTAGGAGGGAGTTTTGGAGATTACGGTGGAGTAGATTGGTGTATTGGAGATTACGGTGGAGTAGGAGGGAGTTTTGGAGATTACGGTGGAGTAGGAGGGAGTTTTGGAGATTACGGTGGAGTAGGAGGGAGTTTTGGAGATTACGGTGGAGTAGGAGGGAGTTTTGGAGATTACGGTGGAGTAGGAGGAGTTTTGGAGATTACGGTGGAGTAGGAGGGAGTTTTGGAGATTACGGTGGAGTAGGAGGGAGTTTTGGAGATTACGGTGGAGTAGGAGGGAGTTTTGGAGATTACGGTGGAGTAGGAGGGAGTTTTGGAGATTACGGTGGAGTAGGAGGGAGTTTTGGAGATTACGGTGGAGTAGGAGGGAGTTTTGGAGATTACGGTGGAGTAGGAGGGAGTTTGGAGATTACGGTGGAGTAGGAGGGAGTTTTGGAGATTACGGTGGAGTAGGAGGGAGTTTTGGAGATTACGGTGGAGTAGGAGGGAGTTTTGGAGATTACGGTGGAGTAGGAGGGAGTTTTGGAGATTACGGTGGAGTAGGAGGGAGTTTTGGAGATTACGGTGGAGTAGGAAGGTTTGGAGATTACGGTGGAGTAGGAGGGAGTTTTGGAGATTACGGTGGAGTAGGAGGGAGTTTTGAAGATTACGGTGGAGTAGGAGGGAGTTTAGAAGATTACGGTGGTGGAGTAAGAGGGGGTTTTGATATGATTACGATGGAGGAATAAGGTACTTTTGAAGATCAAGTTGGTGGGTATTGTTGGCAATGCTTACGATGGAGTAGGAGGGTGTTTTGATGGCAAGACTACGGTGGAAGAAGATTTGTGATGGCTAATACTACGGCGGAGGAGTAAGGGTGAGTTGTGATGGCTGGCTAAGATTACGGTGGAGTAGGTGGGATTTTGATGGTTAAGATTACGGTGGAAGATTAAGTGGGATTTTGATGGCTAAGATTATGGTGGAAGAGTAGGTGGGATTGTGATGGCTAATACTACGATGGAAGAGTGTTATGGCTAATACTACGGTGGAGGATGTGAGTTGTGATGGCTGGCGAAGACTACGGTGGAGGAAGCAAGTTGTGATGGCTAAGGTTATGGTGGAAGAGTAAGTAGGATTTTTATGGCTAAGATTATGCTGGAGGAGTAAGACTTGAAGTGGTAGGTTGCGGGAAGAGATTGGTGAAAGGTGGCAGCAGTGAAGGCTGAATGACGGGAAACTTGCGTATACCAATGGAGACTGGTTTATATAGAATGCCCACATGATTAATTAAATCTTAACAATTTTGGTAGTCTGGTACAGAATAGTGGTACCTGATGAATAAGGCACATAAGATGAGGATATTGGCGTGCTCAAATATTGGGTATAAGAATATACTGGAATAGATAGGCAGAAGACTACTGTACAATTTGGCAAGACTCATCGCTGTGAATACGGGTTGGTAATGAAGGGAATGTGCCCAAAGAGCGATAGAATAAGGAACTGGTATGACTTGGAGGTGGCCAATTAGAGGCAGATGAGTGATCGAATGAACAGAAGATGAGCAGGATTTGGGTGACAAACTGGATTATTTTGGAAGTTTGAATAAAAAATTGGTAAAATGGTGGGTGAAGATAGAGAAGTTATTGGGATGGGCGGCCCAAAGAATGGCCACATGAATGTTTGGTTAAGTTAACTTTTATAACTATACCTGAAGAATAGGTGGACTGGATGAGTGTAAATTGAGACTGGTTATTGTAGATGGCATTCCTGGTGGAGAGCGCCCAAATAGAGGGTTGCAAGTATAAATGAAGCCTGGAGTAAGTACTCCAATGGAAAAACTGGTAATCGAATAATTCTGAAGGTTGAAGACACTCTGGTTAAGAGGTACCAAGGAGAGAGATCTGATAGTTGTGGTATCTAAATGATGGAACTAAGGAACTGGTTGATAAAATGGTGGTAGAGCCTAAACGATGGCAACCTGAATAAATGTAGTTAAGAATAGATATACAGTGTATCTAGGAAGGAGTGTAGGTTGTCAAGTGGGTTAAAGGACTTGTGAAGACTGCTTAACATTCGGCGCACACGTTTAGAATCTCTGGAGCTTCAATGTGTTTAACAAAGATCCCATGGAAAAGCTTAGGCTAACGGCTTTCCTTAACACGGACTACGGTATCTTCAGCATAGAACCTTATAAGAAGTTCACAGGGAAGGAGTTTGTTCCAATTGTAGCTAAAACGTCAATGGTATTTTTATCTATAGGCCTTAAGATTCCCTATATTATATGCTTACTACGTTACTGGTTGGACTGTGTTGACGATTTGTTGATTTTGTGGTGATTTTGTGTTTATTTTGTCAGTTTGTGTTTATTTGTGTTTATTTGTTGCCCTATTGTGTTGCCATCCAGGCGACAATGAGTGGTTTGGCAGCCATGATACCCCCGTCTTTGTGCGGATAGTACTCGCCTAACACTTTTAAATTTTCCAAGGTACTTTTCCTACTATTCTGACTATCGCTAGAAGATTTTTAGAAAGCTTAGGAAGTGTCTGTGATTCAAGGGGCTAATGCAAATTTTTAAAAATTTGATTTCATGGTCCTCTCTAAGCTGTATAAAATTGCCTAGGGTAAACCAGAATGTAATGAAAATGGGCCCAGGATATTGAAAGTGTTACCGTGAGGGGGACCTGGAGCCGGGCACTACCTTTAGTCCGCTACAGGTATGGATGGGTGTTGGAAGGAAGTACGGTAATCAGGATCCAGGTATTCCCACTTTTACACCTGCTCACTATACAATGGTAATTACACTTATCATTACAGGTCTGGATGGGTGTTGGGAGGAAGCTGGGAAGGAAGGTGTCAGGGGTCCAGGTATATTCCTACTTCTACAACTCTGATTACTATAAAAAGGTAAGAGGAGTAGGCTATAGTGAACCTTAATAGTCGGGGTCCAGGTATATTCGCACTTCTACACCGGAACAAAATAAAAAGGAAAGTAAACTTATTACTGGTCTGGATGGATGCTGGGAGGAAGTACGGTAGTCCTGATCAAAGTGTATTCTCACTTATACACATCGGATCACTATACAAAGGTAAGGAGCGTGTAGTTAACCTTAATGGCTACACCCTATAATTGCTAGTCTGGATGGGTGATGGAAGTCAGTACGGTAGCCAGGATCTAGGTATATTCTCACTTCTACACAGGATCACAAAGGTAAGGAGAGTAGGTTCTGTATATACTCTGGCACATACGCCATAACTGGGGATGGCAAACAAAGTCTAGTTAACCTTCATAGCTACTCTCCATCATTGTAAGTCGTGATGGGAGGTAGTACTGTAGTAAGGGTCAACATATATTCTACACTTGACTACCATACAACAGTAAAGTATATAGTGAACGTTAAGGGTGTAGGGATAACTTATTTTTCTTTTCTTCACTATACCTCAAAGCTAGACTTCAACAGCAGAGCTGTGAAACTCCCAGAATCTGACTTTCACTCATCCTAAGACTTAAATTGCTTCTAATTAAAGTGTCCAGGCATTTTGGCTCAAACTTCCCCTTTATTTTGGCCCTGTCACTTTCAGCTCTGGGGAAGGCACTAGTCCCAGGCAGTTTTGCCTAGTCTCCCTAACTTTCATAGCAAAACAAAAAAAATATATATATATATTATATATAAAACTTTAAAAAATACCCCCTATCTCTCCTGTTAAGATAAATGTGATAGAAAAAATCCTAATATTACAGCCCTCTGTCGCTCGCTAGGAAAAAGTCTTATAAATGGCACGAAAGGTTCTAATATAGACTACGAATATGGGGTGAAAGGTCTTAATATCGCTAAAAGTAATGGGCCGAACGTAATTTGAAAACTAATGGGGCTAAACATGAGAAGGGGGTCCAGCAAAAAGCCACTCTCTCTCCTTAATAGCGTATACACCCTATCATTGAAAGGGATGGGTGCTGGGAGGAAGTACGGTAGTCAGGAGGATCCAGGTGTAGTAGTCTGTTACACATCGGATCAAAATATAAAGTGTATTCAACCTTAAGGGAGCCTACTTTTGTTTTCTCCCTCTCTTTGGCTTGTCTCCATTCGGCCTTATTCAGCCTACTATTTGAAGAAGTTTACCCCCATCCAAGTGTCAATATTTTCCTGCAGCATATACAGTATAATATACAGTATTTTTTTGACCAAGCTAAATTTGTACATTTTTCGATAGAAAAATTTCTCCAGCGAAGCCGGATTTTTCCATACAATGCTGGCTCGCTATCGCTCGCCAGGAAGAAAAGCCACTTGGATGGGGATAAGTCTTAAAAGTTGGCTGAATGGGGCCGAATGGATAAAAGCCAGGGAAAGTGAAAAGGAAAGATACAAAAGTAACCATCCCCCCTTAATAGTTACCTACACCCTCGCTGGATGGGTGCTGGGAGGAAGTAAGGTAGTCATGATCCAGGTGTATTATTCTCACTTATACAAATCTAATTACAATCCAAAGTTAACGAGTGTAGTGATCCTTAACCCCTTCTGTACCGGTGACTTATTTTATTGTATCTATATTTAGACTATTTGTTGAAGCTTAGGAAGGATCTGCGGTAGTAAAAAGGGTTAATAGAGATGGTTCGAAGCCTGTTAATTGCTAGAGGTACTTTTTAAACTAGGAAATAGTCCTATAGTAGCCAGAATAAAGTTTAAAAAACGCTCTGGTACAGAAGGGGTTAAGATTAATTTTGTTTTCTGCCCCCCCCCCCCTTTTTGCCATCCTATTTAGCCCCATTAGTTTTCAGATTTTAAGTTTGCTGTATTAGTTTGGTGATTTTAAGATCTTTCTATTTTGTTTGCAAATATTAAGACTTAATGCAATTTAGATAAAACAAAAATCCTAGAGTTATAGCGAGCATGTAATTTAAAGGGAACCAGTGTTCGGCCGGGACATTTTTATATCTAATCTTTAACAAATTTATCGCTTAAAGAGTCTTGCGTTTTACACAAAAAAAGGAAAGTGACAATGCACACTAAGTGCAGTTGGCTACCCACCGATTTGAAACTCAATCAGTCGGTTAGTCTCTCTGGATGGTGTGCATTTGCGTACTGTATATGTATATAACTATATGCATGTGTATATGTATGTATTGAGTGTGATTTAACTTCATCTTAGCTATTGGACGATTTAGTCTGTTAAAAAAGGGCCTCAACAATATCTCTTAAACCCTATTTACTACTACAGATCTTAAAATGCACATCTAAATAAAACTAGCTGATTTGGATAGTTAGATGGGGTAGATAAATCAATATAGACGCTTTGCTTTATATCTGTCCTGTATGTTTCAGAAATGTTGGTATTAACCGTATTATGATTAGATTGTGAATTACTAAAGCTACTCGATTTTGATTAACTAGTGCAGAGTTTGGCATTATAATTTTTTGTTTACTAGTCTTGGAGTTAAATTCAGAAATTGTAGACTGAAAAGTCTGAAATCTATTAAAAATAAAGTAATGGAGGTATATTTGTATAGGCCACAGCTGATGGCTCGCAGAAATGCCCTTGACTAGAGATCATTAACCCCTGGTGTACCGGTAGAGTCCCTTTAAGGAGAGTTATTTAGTTTGTTCCCTAGACCTCCAACCTTAAAATTACACTCCCTAGAGTCTCTTTCAAAATGCATTTGTACATTTTTCGGTAGAAAAAATGTCCCAGCCGAAGGCCGGTTCCTCTTAAATTACAGGCTCGCTATCGCTCGCCAGGATAAAATAGACACCTGAATTGCACGAAAGGTCTTAATATGGGGTGAAAGTTCTTAAAATCGCTAAACTAATGGGGCAAACGTTTTATAATATCAAAAGCAATGGGGCTAAACATGAGGGAGAAAGGAGTCAAGAAAACAATCACTCAAGTGGAGACCTCCCCTTAACTTCATCTTAGCTATTGGACGATTTAGTCTGTTAAAAAAAGGGCCTCAACAATATCTCTTAACCCTATTTACTACTACAGATCTTAAACTGCACATCTAAATAAAACTAGAATAATATTAAGCATACATCGCTGGTACAGAAGAGGTTAAAGTGCAGCAATGTCGGTTACAAAACTTAATTAGTCTTTTAGTTTTCTTCATTGGAAGCTGTCTAGATCAATAAGAATATAGGAAAGCTGAGATTAGTAAATGTTGATCCCTTAACCCTTACAGTAATCTATGGCAAATCTTAATATTTTAGACTTGGTCGTTAGTAGTACGGGGTAATGTAAAGTTTGTCTGATTAGCCAAATTTAAATAAGATGTTTATTTAATTTTTATTTTCAACCAAAGTCAAACTAAAATACCTTGCAGAATATATCTACTGCCAGAAGTCATGGTCCCCAAACGAGACTAGTCAACAGTCTGTAGACGCCCCTCCCATTCAACACAGCTTTCACGCATATACTTAAACTCCATCCTTCCCCCTCTATCCCTCCACTTCACTCGTTCACTGCCATTCTCTTCCCGTACGTATCCTTGCAAGATAAAATTATTAAGAGATAAACTTTTGGAGACTGTATTGCATTCATAATGTATGGTTAAGTTTTGAATATTTCATAGATTAAATTTGTTTATCTTAAACTGTTAATTGTTTATAGTATTGCAAACTGTGCTACATAAATTAGTGAGCAATAATAGCTACACAATTTAGTGAGCAATAATAGCTTCACATAATTAGTGAGCAATAATAGCTTCACATAATTAGTGAGCAATAATAGCTATACATAAATTAGTGAGCAATAATAGCTACACATAATTAGTGAGCAATAATAGCTACACAATTAGTGAGCAATAATAGCTACACATAATTAGTGAGTAATAATAGCTACACATAATTAGTGAGCAATAATAGCTACACATAATTAGTGAGCAATAATAGCTACACATAAATTAGTGAGCAATAATAGCTACACATAAATTAGTGAGCAATAATAGCTACACATAATTAGTGAGCAATAATAGCTACACATAATTAGTGAGCAATAATAGCTACACATAATTAGTGAGCAATAATAGCTACACATAATTAGTGAGCAATAATAGCTACACATAATTAGTGAGCAATAATAGCTACACATAATTAGTGAGCAATAATAGCTACACATAATTAGTGAGCAATAATAGCTACACATAATTAGTGAGCAATAATAGCTACACATAATTAGTGAGCAATAATAGCTACACATAATTAGTGAGCAATAATAGCTACACATAATTTAGTCTGTATCTAACCCCCACGTGATCCTGCAATAACTTTCAAATGTTTGGTATTCATAGTTCCAAAAATGACATGGGTGTATCTCTTATATTTAAAGAACCTTTTAGTTTAGCTTCCTCCCTAGACCTCAAAGCTTTAAAATTGCCCCAATGACTTGAGATTAATTTTAATCTTTCGGTAGAAAAATGCCGTGTCATAAGGCCAGTTTCTCTTAAATTGCAGGCATGCCATAGCTTGCCAAGAATAGACTTCTAAATGGCACGGAAGGTTATGATTCCAAAACGAGTGGGGCTAAACATGGAGTAGAGAACCTTTGCCCCCCCCCCCCCTCCCCCACACACACAATTTAAAAGTAACTTTTTCTGGAGTATATATTTTTAATTACTGTTCATAAAGATTAATATTAGTCTACAGTATTTCTTTAATCTTGAAAGTTCAATTAAATTGGATACAGTTGTAGCTTGACCAAAAAAGCTTTGAAACTGAAAATCGCTGCCATTCAGGAATGTTAATACTTTTCATTGAATAGTGCGCTATAATCAAAATCACCAAGTTTGAAATCGCAGTGAAACTACTGAACTTAAAATTTAATGATCTGGTAAGCTTACAGGAATTGGAGAATATATACTCTTTATTAAAAATGCCTAGGTCTGAGATTTAATTTAATCTTTAGCTGAACTTTCTAAAATTAAACTATCTTTCAGAATACATGGTCCTACCTCGACGACACCCGTGACTCCTAGACCTGTGGCTCTCTTCAATGAACTCTTAGTGATTGACTGAAATATATGCCATCTTTAGGTTGCTTGGATAAAACAATAAAATAGAAATTTAACTTTTGTTTCATATGTAACTTGTAAGTGGTAATCCCAACAATTTGGCTTCTCATATGCTTTTTGGCTGTATCCGTGAGAGTACCGTAATGTATTATCTTTAAATATAATCTTAGGATTTTTGCATAATTAAGTTAGCGAAGATCTTTACATTAATTACATACTGTCTCGGATTTAAAGTTTAATTTAAATAGTCAGAGTTTTTAAGATGTATTGTGAGTTAGTAAATTTGAAAGTAAACTCTCAAAACTCCAGATATTTTGTTTATATGAAACTTTCTTTATATAATCGTATAACTCTCAAAATCTTAAAATTTTAAAGTCTCAATACTTAAAGCTACATATAGACGAAAAATGGACAAACCGCAATGATAAATATAATGGCAAAGCAGTAGATCCTTCAGGTACTAGCAATATAATAGCAGGTATATAACTCAAATGCTATAGCATTCTAATTAAAAATGCCGAAAACTATGAAAAATCCATTGTATATAGAACAGAACAATTATTTGAGATAAATGCTCTATACATTAAATATAAATACTCTAAGAAATATCTGAAAGATATTTCAATAATGTGGACTTTTATAAACAAAGGAAACTATCAAAGAAAATAGTTAAGAGACTTGTTACAATGAACAAGGGAATGAATTCACGGACTGAGAAGCTAGTAAAGAATTGGAAAGATTTTTTACCCTGTACACTCTGATACCATAGTCTCTAGCCCATTCATAAAAATTCGTGGACCTATGTTTTTCTGTATGCAATTATAACTATCTGGATTGAATTTTGGATAAGACTTTCTTTTCAATAAATAGTAAATATAGTTTTGCAGTTGATTTATAGAAAATTATATTGATAAAATGGTTTCCAGAGATATACTTCCATAGTTATAAAGGGTGAAGTCCACAAATATTTATGAGTGGGTTAGTGACTATGGCATCAGACTGTACAGGAAGTATGTAATGTAGAATCAAAATATTTATACAGAAGTGTAAAGAGGAAATGAAGAGTTGGAATTAGATTTAAACTGATCATAACCCGTACAGTACCAAGAATTTCAATTTTATAACCTTTTAACCACTATTAGATTTTTGTATTCAGCTTAGGAAGGACCTCTAACTGTAATATGGCTTCAAACTATCTCTACCAAACCTTTTAACTATCGCCGATCTGTCTTAAGCTGCATAATAGTCTAAATATAGCTAGAATATAATCTAACTTTGCTGGTACTCAAAGGCTTAATGAACACGAACGGGAATTTGTGGAGGAATTGTGCAATCACATGGAGATAGTTTTCAGATTAATTAAAAATTAAATTCTGGAGAAGTCTAGTGTAACCGAACATATTGGAGAACGTTGGGAACTAACTATAATAAAACCGCATGGCCGGACTAGTTAAAGCCAAAACAAAAATAAAAGTACAGTAATAAGTGGCCAGAATTAATAAAACTTAAAATATTGGAAAATGGTGGAACTAGAAATTTGGAAGACCTTAAGGGATACCAAAAGTAAACTTAACATAAAACCAATGAATGGAGATCTAGCTTTAACCAATGTTTCTTATAAACTTTTCATGGCTACTGCAATACAAAATATGATTGAAGAAAATCTGAGGGTCAATGGCGTTATACACTGGTTCTACAAATCTTAATTATATTGTAAATTGTAGATAGTTTTGAACTTAGTCACTTAGTTATTTCAATAGATTTCACAAAGGCACTTGATTCTATAAAAATAAACTGTTTATTTACTAAACGACTTGAGAAACTTATAAATAGTAGACGCAATCTCCAATATTTACTCAGAAAAAAGCACAATAAGTCGAGGAAACTAAACTTTCACAAGGTACTAGTGGAATAAGACCGGGTTGTAGTCTCGAAGACGGTCTATAAACTATAGCCACATATAAAATAATTAAGGGGAGGCAGACTGTTTGTTTGGTCTATTAATTCATTTATTCATATTTTTTTAGTTACTCCCTAGACCTCCAAGCTTAGAAAAACACCCCTAGACCCCCCTTCCAAGATAAATTTGAAAATATTTCGGTAGAAAAATTTCCGGGCCAAAGGCAGATTCCTCTTAAAATTGTAGGCTCGCTCTTGCTCGCCAGGAAAAAATAACTTAAATGGCATGAAAGGTCTTAAAATTGACAACGAAATGGCGTGAAAGGTGTTAAAATCGCCAAACTAATGGGCCGAACGTCTTATAATCTAAAAAATGGGGCTAAACATGAGGGAGAAGGTCCAGAAAAACGGTCTGCCTCCCCTTAACATTGGAAAAAAACTTAAATCAAACTGAGGCTTTGTTAATGAATTCTTTAAAACTGCTTTATTCTATGCCGATGATGGGTACTACTAGCACACACGGAAGCTGCAATGGAAACTTTAACCCTTTGAGTACCAGCGACGTGTTTTATTATATTCTAGCTATATTTAGACTATATTATGCAGCTAGGGAAGGATCTGTAATAGTAAAAAGGGTTGGGTTGAGATGGTCTGAAGCCTAATCATAGCTAGAGGTCCTTTCCAAGCTGAATATAATCGTTTAATAGTCACCAGAATATGATGAAGAGGACATCCCTGGTAGGCTACTCAATGGGTTAATGAACTATGGAAATGTGGTTTGGTGTAGGTAGCGTAGCTACACGAAGTAAGTTCCCAATCCAGCATCTGTATAAGATTGCCGTATTATAGTACTTTTGTCACAGGTTTGAGGAATATATTTTGCAATTTTCAGCATCCCATGTGTGAGAAATTGCCTTTTTTTTTTTAGTTAACCTACCTCTAATACCTGCAACTTGTCTTACTTTTTCCAAATTTGAACCATAGAAAGTGTAGAATATGTCCAATATGTGTACACAATCATGGCGTCGTTTATGAGAAAAGAAAAGTTAAAACAAATTGTCCAAGCTTACAACATTGGCTGTAACACAATTTCCAAACCCACAAAGTTGCGTTGATATTCATGGAAAGTGTATGCAAAGTGGGGAGGATGTAGAGCAATATTCCATAGTATAGGGCCTTTATGTTTAGAAGTCCCCCAAAAAGTGTGTGGATAATCGAAATCCAATATTTACTAATGGTAATGTTGCATATGATCATGGTTACCCCTGAAAAGTGTGACGGTACAGTTTTCTTTAACTCCCGGGGGTTAAAGATTCCGTATTATCCAGATATTCTACTTATGGCTATAACTAAATTTGTTTTCATACATATACACAAATTTGGTGGTAAGAGAAGATTTTGCCTACGAAATTTCAGAAATGTTTGTGAGAGTGGAGTAGGGGATGTCGGATTTGTTTTCTTCTTGAAGGTGAGGAGAGATGTATAACATGGGGAATAGGAGGATATAGGGGGGGGGGGGGGGGAGTTAGAGATGCCAGATGAGTATTTTTGAGGTTCTATTTGATTGTGGGGAGAGAAAAATAGAATATAGGTGACTGGGGGTTAGGAATGTCAGATGGGTATTTTGGTTCATTATTGTTCTATACTGTTTGAAGGATTTTAGCAAAGAATAAAATAAAATAAAGGTTTGTGGGTCTGTAAAGTCGCAGCCTCCCCTTAGAAATACAAATACAAGCATAATATTGATTTTCAACATACAAATATATATATAGCCTATATACTGTATATATATATATATACTCAGGCACATGAAAAATATGTCATAAAATTAGAGAAATAGAAGTAACTCAAAACCTAAATATTTAAGAATAACGATTACAAAAAAGTTTTAGATTACAGAAAATGGGGGCAATAGAAAAATGCCAATAGAATAACAATTACCATACCAACTCTACAACAACTATATGCAAAAGAAAAGATGTAGTCTATAGGGTGTTTACTATTTAAAACAGAATACATAGAGTAAAGGAAGTTGTGTATAGAATATGGAAATCGAGAGAGAAAATAAGAGCTTAACCCCTCCAGCACCGTGACGCATTTTTACACTTGAGTCTGGCTTACGTTGGACGTTGTGATGCAGTTTAAGGGGAGATGTCTGTTTTTCTGGTCTATTAATTCATGTATTCCTTTATTTTTTTAGTTTCCTCGCTAGACCTTCAAACATAAAAAAAAACATCCATTAGATCCCCCTTCTAGATAAATTTGTAAATTTTTCGGTAGAAAAATGTCCCGGACGAAGGCCGATTCTCCACCATTACAGGCTCACTATCGTTCGCCAGGGAGAAAATCGACACCTAAATAGCACGAAAAGTGTTGATATTGACAAAGAAATTGGGTGATAGGTCTTACAAACGAATAGGGCAAACATCTTTAAACCTGAAAACTAATGGAGCTAAACATGAAGAATAATGGGGGCCAGAAAACGGCCCATCTCCCTTTAAGAAGCTAGATTTATGTTGTTCAGAGGGTTTATTGAGATTCTCAATAAACCCTCTGAATAACATAAATCCCTCTTGTTTACACCTTTGAGTCCTAAAAAAGATGAGAATTACGTCGTGGTGCTCAAGGGGTTAACCCCTTCACCACCATTAAATAATTGTCATCATATTCTCGTTACTATTAGACGATTTGTCTTTAGTTTGTAATCTACCTATAAGACTCAAATTGGTAAATACGATTTCAATAAACCCTCTTCGTAACATAAGTTCTTCCTAAAGTGTACACAATCGTCTAATTTTAGCCAGAATCCAAGGTAATAAGGCGTCATGGTTCTGAAGGGGTTAACTAAGAAGACGGAAGGAAGTGGAAAGGAAGAAAGAAAACTCTTTACTAAGACAAGAAAAAGTAAGACAAGACCAAACAGAAAATCAAACTTTTTTGCTAAATATAAGTCACCCTAACACAGTATCTATAACACGGAAAACATTCAAACGAGTTTCAATAAATAACTCCATTCAAATTCTCGCTATCCAAGTGTATTTCATTAATTCTCCCCTCCCCTGGCCTTGAGAATATGCCATAACTTTCCTTGTTTACTGCGACCAGCTGGGCACTGTATTGAGTTTATTATCCTTTCTTCTCTCCCTTACCTACCCTCGTGATAACCAATTGCAATAAACCACTAGCTTAATCAATTTGTTGTGTTTAGAAGACGGTGAGTTATGGCCTGTTACATATGAACCTCACATTAGTACCTCGTAAGTGGCTGTCACAAATACATACAGTATATGGAAGTTTAGAAGGAATAGTGCATCAAAAGTTTGAAGATGATAAAACGCAGCGAAGCGACATACTTAACGAGTGTATCTGAAACTTGTTACTCACAAATATGTTGACTTTACTCTTGATTAGCTGGAAATTCTGGTAACTATCATGCATACAGCTCGAAATGTTATAAATCCTGAAACTCGCAAGTGATCATTCGTGTTATCTATTCTCGAGCTATCGTATTTCGGTGTTTAAATATTTTTTCTAATCAATATTTCAATGACAATAGTACTCTGCAAGATACTATAAAATACAGATTGGAAGAAAACATCGGAAAGAAACAGTTTTATGAAAAACTATATAAATAAAGATTGTCAACAAACATTGTTTTGTACGTAGATAAAGTAGAACGCTTGCAAGTCCCAAGTATCCTTTCTTTTCAACTACGGCTTACGTTATATAAACTAACACTCGTTTTTAATTTATGTTTTCATAGAAATATCCTTAGCATGTATGTTCTCGAATTAGAAACACCCTTTAAGCTTGATTCGAACAGTTAGGGAAATTATGTATATACGGAATTTTCGTCTCTCTCTCTGTCTGTCTATATCTGTCTGTCTGTCTCTCTCTCTCTCTCTCTCCTTCTGTGTGTGTGTGTGTGTGTGTGTGGAATGATTGGTGCCAGCATGAAACCCGCTCCCCCACACACACCCAATCCAAACAGGCCATCAGTATCGTTTGTTTGGCCACCTCTCCATTCCGGGTTAAAAGTTAGACTGTTACCGATATTAACCCGGGACTCCCAATAGCCCTTTATCTCTCCCCCGCCACCCACTGCAGTACAGTCGGCCAAATAAGTGATGGAAGGACCATATTACCAGTCTTGCTAAAACAGCCTCCCAGAAGCGGGGTGTGTTCAACCGCCTCAAGGGGTTCTTTACCCCTGCACAGCTTCTTGATCTGTACAGGGGCACAGTGCGTCCTTGTATTGAGTATTGTTCACATGTGTGGGGAGGATCCTCTCACACCGCACTCCTAGACAAAGTAGAAAGGAAGGCCTTTCGTATCATTAACTCCCGCCCACTCACCAACTCTCTGCAAACTTTCTCTCTTCGCCGCAATGTTGCATCTCTCTCGTTATTCTATCGCTACTACAATAATCAGTGTTCCTCAGAGCTCTCCCAGTGTATACCACCTCCTCTACGTAGGGTACATAGTATCCGTCTTGCAACACAATCCCACCCCTACTCTGTGCAACTTTCCAACCCAAGAGTGAAACGTTACTCTCAGACTTTCTTCTATTCAACTGCTGAGCTCTGGAACTCTCTCCCAGAATCAGTCTTTCCCTCCTCCTATGACTTAAATTGCTTCAAACTCTGTGTGTCCAGGCATTTTGGCTCGAACGTCCCTTGATTTTGGCCCTGTCACTCTTTCAACTATGGGGGAGGCACTCGCTACAGGCAGTTCTGCCTTTTATCTCCCTCACTCACATAGAAAAAAGAAAGAATGTATATTTTGATCAATAATTGGTATCAGCAATATCTAAACATGATTTCTTCATCTCGAGTGATTACCCATCCTATTCAACATCTGACATACATCAATACAGTAGAGAGCGAGCCAAACGTAATGACAGCTGAGACATGACTTATTAGCGCCACCGTACACCCACGGACAAAACATGTGGCCCACTTTCATGACTACAAATTAATTATCCTCAATTGATTACAAACAAATTTCATCATGATACATACAGTATGATGCTGGTCAAAGTGAACAAAATGCATTATACAATATTATTATCCAAAGACCAGCTTAGATTTAGCTTTCATTATATCTCTCTCTCTCTGTCTGTTTGTCTCACTCTCTCTGTCGCTGTATTGTCCTCAATATTCTCGGCTAATGGCTTGATGTACAAGTACCTCCGGATATGCGGCACTGTCCCTCCCAGAGGACCACTTGCACCTTCCCTCCAAATATTATTTTATGGAAATAAAATAATTTGAATATGAATCTGAATCTGTGTGGCTGTGTGTTTTGGGTGCTGGGGCAATGCCTTCTCTATACATAATTATGTATAGAGAAGGCATTGGCTGGGGTCTGGTGACTGGGTCACGACGGGTAGGGTCCCTCTAGGATGTTTAAGAAGGGACATACACACTCACACACCTCCCCTCTCACACTTTCCTCCTCCCTGGAGTACCTTACCTCCTCCTCCTCCTCCCCCCCCCCCCCCTTACTCCTCCTCCTCTCCCACCCATTCCTCTACCTCCTACAACCCCCCTCCCTCTCTCCCATAACCACACACCCTACTAAATATTATATTACTATCGGCATGTAAACTTCTCCACTGGTCATATTGCGCTAACCATCCCCTCAATAACCATTATTGTAATAAGAATTTGAACCATGTAACTCATCTTTGTAAAATATTTGTATTACTATAATTCCATTATAACTTCGGTAGTTGGTAATATTAGTCACATCATGTATGTGACTCTTGTATTCAGCTAACTATGACCTCAATAACCGTTGATGTAATGAAGAATGTGAAGTGTCCCTCATATGATTGTAATATATTTGTGGTACTATTATTGCATAATAATTAATGTAGTTCGAAATATTAGTCACATCTTGTATGTAATAATTGTATTCAGCTACCTATGATCTCAATAACCATTGATGTAAGAAAACATGAATAGCCTCCTCATATGATTGCACTAGTTTTGTAGTGCTATTATTTACCTGTCAATTAATAAGTCCGTCACTTTTTTTTTGTTTTTTTTCCCCCCATGAGCACGTATATACAGCATATGTGGCAATCAAATGAGGAAACTATAATAACACCAGACGACGATACTGTTGTTACAGTAGAATAATGCTCTTTGAGCAGTATGTATTGCCTTACCAGTGGTTGTCCCCTTATTATTATTATTATTTTATTATTATTATTGAAATACCACAGGAACGAAAATTCCTGGGAGCGAAACTTCCA
>CM064513.1:12157973-12344199 GCA_032716605.1 Paralithodes platypus
GCGCATTATGTACACTTTACCGTTCAGTACCAGTTCTGTCCCTTTTCGTTTTATGCTAGCTATAATTAGACGATTTTGTGCAGTTTCTGTACCAGCGACGTCTTTTAAATTTAATTTTAGGTATATTTAGACAATTGTGTGCAGTTTAAGAAGGATATGTGGTAGAAAAAAGGGTTAAGTGAGATAGTTACGGGTGTGCAATACAGCAAGAACTCCGTCCCATTTGCACGTCTTGAAAACAGCCGTTTGTAATGGTATGTATATTTTATTATAGCCCCAAAACACACAAACATATATTAGTCCGGCACAACCGTTTGCAGACTAGTGGAAATATAAGCAGGCAACCCTTCTCGTAAATCCAAGCCTTAGGAATCTGTTTAGCCTAACGGTGGAAATATGGTAATGTTATTGTGGGTCTGTAGAAACAATGAGGGGCTTCAATTTCACACTCATAAAGTACTCCCCCCCCCCCCCCCTTTCACACCAGTCAGGGTTTTCACATCAATTTCTGGCAGCGTCGTTTTGGGGGACTAGTTTTGTGTTGGTAGCGAGAACTTAACCCCCTTGAGGATTGTGCCGCGGTACCGGTACAGAAGGGGTTAATAAATCTGCGCAATAGCCAAGTAATCACCTTAGGGACATAGCAATTTACCGTCAGCTGAAAAGAAAAAAACAAAGTATACAGTAGTTAGCCCTCTGAGGATCGAGGACGCGCTTCATTTCTGTTTTCTGGCTATTGTTAGACTATTTCATTCATATTAGAAAGGGTACATGAGAGTCAGAGGGTTGATTGAGATAGTATTTAACCTTTTAATTCCCACAGATCCTTCCTAAGCTGTATATAATAGTCTAATGATAGCCAAAATATACTGCAAACACGAGTCTTTTCCTCCAGGGGCTTATCTTAGAACACAGTTACATTTTCTGTCTCCCAATAGTATTATTTTATCACAATTTTCTCCGTTTTCTATTCCCAACACAATCCACTCTACCTTATTTTGAAAACTTTCGAGTTTCCAGTTATGAGGACATTGGAGACGGAAACATTGACATTTAGCAGAAAGATAAAAGCTATACGAGTTTGTGATGGAGATTTTGTTTGCTGAATTTGATTTTCTGTATTTATGTATCCACTACAACTGCATTATAGCTAGTAATACTGGAAACATATCGATGTCTACAGCTTCAACTTCTTTATAGCTCGAAACTCGCAACTGATCAATTCACCCTACTTAAGCATTTTGTATTTTGTTCATGGTTGGGTGGTATTTTGTGTTGTTACTGGAGATGTCGCCCCGAAAACAACTCGCCCTGATTTGTACGAGGAATTTACGCTGTTTTGGTTAGGTTAGGTTGGGTTAGGTATAGTTTAACAAAAAATAATATAATATAATAATAGGCGATTTCGTTTTTGGGGCGAGAAAACGTCTGGGCGAGTTTTCCAGTATTCTTTTGTGGATATGTTGTGGGCTCCAAGACATATTGCGGTGATCAGGGCAACAAATGGTGGACACTGAAAGAAGGATATACAATGATAAACCAAGTATGTGTTGCTGGATTTATTTGTTGTATTTACATCTTCATAGTGTCAATTAATAATCAGCTTCTTTATGCATTGAGCTTTCTCCCTTTATTTAGCAATTTTCTACTATCAATTCATCATCAGTTCAGTATATTATTTATCCTATGAACTCCGTAGTGTTGATTTTCTCTTACCACCTCATAATCCTATATTATTGTTCTAGGTTGGGTGTTATTTTGTGGTAATGGACTAATAGTGTCGACCCAAAGACGTATTGGGGTGATCACGGTAACATATGGTGGACACTCAAAGAAGGATGTACTGATAAACCGAGTACGTATTGTTTGCTGTTTGTTTTACCTACATATTATCGTCAATTTATAATCAACTTCTGCAGGTTTTGCGTTTTCTCCATATTTTTTAGCAATGCTCTACTATCTCATCTATCATTTCGTAGCGAGGTCGGTCCTTAGAGATATGTGCCCCATAAATTTGTCTTTCCTTTCACATAAACATAACGCTATTCAGTGTGCAGTTGGATCTGAATACTGTACATGATTATATAAATATTCAGTATTCGACAAATGGATATAAAATCGTAGTTATGTACAGGTACTTAACCTTTAACTGTCTTGGTGGTGTAATGGTTTGAAAGTTTAGGATCTGTGTGTGGTATCCCAGGCTCGAATCCCGGGATGATCACATGGTTTCATACATTTCTTTGGGAGGTGTTTGGTGTTCGGAGTGAAATTAATTAATTCGATTATACATTCATCATCAGCACAGTATATTATTGTAAGTGAATACTTCGTAGTGTGTATTTGTTCTTAACGCTTCAGGATCTCTCTCTCTCTCTCTCTATATATATATATATATATATATATATATATATATATATATATATATATATATATATATATATATACTGTATATTCCTTATCTCCAAGAGGTGTAATTCCCCATCACCACCTCAGTATTTTGTATTATTTTGTTATGATTTTCCGGACTGTGTGGTATATTGTGGTAATGGTGTTGTGCCAGAGACTTATTGTGGTGGTCAGGGCAACATATGGTGGACACTGAAGGAAGGATATACTCTGATAAACCAATAGTCCAGAAACGACGGAGGGGGGTTTAGACGGCCACACTCCTAAGCAGCCATATTCCTAGGTGGCCACAACCAAAATGGTCACATCCCTAGACTGCCACAACCAAAATGGCCACTCTCCTAGATGGCCAAAGCTAAAATGGCAAGTCCTAGATGGCCACAACCAAACAGGCCAGATTCCTAGATAGCCACACCCAAAACGGCCACACTCTTAGATGGCCAGAGCCAAAATGTCCATAGATTAACATAGCTATACTTACGTAACCTAACTTAACCAAACCCACCATCATGTAACCCAAGCTAACCTAACCTAATCTATCCACCTAAATGGTTTCGGATTGTGGCCGTAATTATCCGTGGCCGATTTGGTTGTGGCCGTTTCAGAGTGTGGCTGGTGTGACTTAGTTCCCTATTCCTGATACCGCCGTGTTTGTCGAGTTAAGGGACAATGGTTGGGTTTCCTGGCCCCCCTTCTCCCTCATGTTTAGCCACATTAGTTTTCAGATTGTAAGACGTTCGGCCCATTAGTTTGGTGATTTTAAGACCTTTCACCCCATATCTTTGCCTATATTTAGACTTTTCGTGCATTTTAAGTGTCGATTTTTTTAGCGATACCGTACCTGTAATATAGTGGTAACAGGCCTCCAGTAGGAATAATTTTTGTTCTCTCTCTCTCTCTCTCTCTCTCTATATATATATATATATATATATATATATATATATATATATATATATATATATATATATATATATATATATATATATATATATATATATCGACCAATAAATAAACCCTTCCCCCCTTAACTTGTACAAAACAGGGTACTTTAATTATATTTACTCAGTCAGTATTTGAGGACACAATTTAACGCAATTCTGGTTATTATAAGACGACTTTATGCAATTTAAACCGGTATCTCACGAGCGTTTTTATGGTCAACATTCAATAATAAAACATTTTCTAGCAAAATGTTTGTAATATTTTGCATTGGTATCGGAAACTAGACTAATGATAGATGAATTTAGGTAACCGAAATATAATAAATGTTAACCTCATAAGCTGCCAGCCCAGTGTTCAGGATATATGTTGAGGGAAAAAACGCTCGTGTGATGCCGGCTTTAGGAAGGATCTCTAGGAACCAAAAAGGAAAAATCTCAGTTAATTCTGTAGCTCTCACACGTTCTTCCTAAACTGAATAAAAACGTCTTATGGTAGCCAGAGCAAACTGTCAAAATGGGCCACAATACTCAACGGGTTAATTAATTGATAGCCTCAAGGGGTCACCGTTTTTTTGTGTTTATCTTTCTCTCCTTTTCTCTCTTTCCCTGGCTTGTATCCATTCGGCCACATTCAGCCAACTGTTTTAAGACGTTTATTCCCATCCAGGTGTCGATTAGCGAGCCAGCATTGTATGGAGAAATCCGGCTTCGCTGGAGAAATTTTTCTATCGAAAAATTTACAAATTTAGCTTGCTGTCAAAACAAAATTATAAATATGCTGGCTCGCTCCCGCTCGCCAGGAAAATATTGACACCTGGATGGGGGTAAACGTCTTAAAACAGTAGGCTAAATGGGGCCGAATGGATACAAGCCAAAGAGAGAGGGAGAGAAAGAGAGAAAAAAGCGAGGTGGGCCCCGTTAAGCCCTTCATCACCATGACGCCTGTTTATCTTCGATTCTGGCTAACATATGATGATTTTATGCAGTTTAAGAAGGACCTATGTTACTGAGAGGGTTTATCGAGATCGTATTTACCCATTTGAATCTTGTAGGTAGATGATAAGCTAAAGAAAATCGTCGAATGGTAACCAGAATATGATGACAATTACGTAATGGTGTTGAAGGGGTTAATTTATTTAAGTGCCTTCATAATTTAATAAACATTGTTGGTGTTAATACTCGTTAATGTGTTCCTTTATAATTGTGTAATGCTAATGATCGGGATATTCTATGTATTGTTATAATGTATATGTACATAATGTATAATTATGTATTAGTAACATAATATGTATCTACATATATCTATATATTATGTAGATATCTTACACACACTCACACACACTCACACATACATAAATATATAAATAAATTCATAAATTATTAAATAAATATATAAGTAAATAAATAAATAAATAAATATATATAAATATATACATATACAGTATATACATATATATATATATATATATATATATATATATATATATATATATATATTGAGAATATATCACAAATACACGTGAGCCACTAAATGTTTCTAATCTCTCAGTGGGGATCGAACCGTCGACCATCAGGACGATAGCCGACGCTTTAATCAAGACTGCCGTGGTGTAATTGATTAAAGCGTCGGCTATCGTCCTGGTGGTCGACGGTTCGACCCCACTGAGAGATTAGAAACATATATATATATATATATATATATATATATATAATATATATATATATATATATATATATATATATACCGGTATATATATTAGTAAGCACGCTATATACGTATTATATATTGAAAAAAATAAATATATATCGTTACGCTCGGAAAGACCAGTTAGCGAGTTAATGGGAACACCGTAAATGCATGACAGTAATTCAAAAACGCATATATATCAAGCCATTACCGAGCCCAAAAATTATTGAGCTGATACGAACTTTCCGACATGGAGCCGTTTGGTGAAATACATTATACGGTAAATAAAGTTATAATGGCAGTTCAAATTGGCCGTCTGTTTATATACGCATTTGTTCGGGGGACAAATGTGGCAAGCTGAACGGGCATATATTACTAACATACTGTATATATTGCAAATGTAGGGAAGTAAGTTAGTGGGTTAAACAAAATAAAAATCTGAACCCTCTTCTCCCTCATGGTTAGCCCCATTAGTGTTCGGATTTTAAGACGTTCCCTCCATTATTTTGGTAATTATAAGTCCTTTCGCAAAATGTCTTTGTCAATTTTATGACCTTTCGTCGCAATTAGGTGTTGATTTTTTCCTAGCAAGAGATAGCGAGCTTACAAATTAGGAGAAAGCGGCCTTCGGTCAAGGCATGTATCTACCGATGGAGGTCTAGCGAGGAAACTAGTGATGTAAATATATAAATAAATAGAAGAATACTAGATGTGGAAATTTGGAAAAATGTGGAACAAATGTGCACGAACATGATATAATTTTGCTAACATACAGTATATATTGGCTAATGCGAATGTAGGGAAATAATTGGGTTACGAGGACTAACACATGAGAATAAAGATAAATGATACACTGGCCAATAAATAATAGAACCACATACAATATATACAATGTTTGTCATACTGTATGTAGAACACATAGACGTTACTTAACCCCTTCTGTACCAGCGACGTATTTTCATGTTTATTTCAGCTACATATAGACGCTTTATGAAGCTTAAGAAGGATATATAGTAGCAAAAAGGATTACTTGAGCTAGTCGGTAGCCTTTTAAGGGGGGATGGTTCACTTTTTGGGCGATTTGTGCATGTATTAATTATTTTTCTAGTTTCCTCCCTAGACCTCCATCAAATAAAAAAAAGCATCCATTAGATCCCCCTTCTAGATTAATTTGTACATTTTTCGGTAGAAAAATTTCCCGGCCGAAGGCCGGTTCTTCCAACATTACAGGCTCACTATCGTTCGCCAGGGGAAAAATCGACACCTAAATAGCACGAAAGGTCTAAATATTGACGACGAAATGGGGCGCAAGGTCTTAATATTGACTAACTAATGGAGCAAACATCTTAACATCTGAAAACTAAAGGGGCTAAACATGGGGGAGAAAGTGGTCCAGAAAACCGGCCCATCCCCCCTTTTTTGGTAGATGTCCTTCATAAACATAATGCAATCGTCTAATAGTTGGGCAGACTGTACTGAAAAGGATGTCACCGGTACTGAATTGGTTAACCCCTTCAGTACCGGTGACGCGTTTTGACGGTGTATTCTGAGTATCATAAGACGATTTTATATAACTTAGGAAGGATCTGAAGGCATCAAAAGTGTAAGTAGTATCTCATTAAACCTGCTGAATTCCATATACCCATAACTAATCTGAATAAGATAGTCTAAAACTATTACAACTTAGGAAGGATACGAAGGCATGAAAAGGGTAAATACTATCTCATTTAACCCTCTGACTTCCATATACCCTTCCTAATCTGACTAAAATCGTCTAACGATAGCCAGAATAACCTTTCCAAAGGCGTCATAATGCTCAAAGGGTTAATTATAGTCGGTTATATTTCAGCTGACGGTAAACTGAAACCCATAGCAACTGATTTATCGATTCTTAATGAAAATATATGAAACTATAGTCGGGTATATTTCAAATGATGGTAAATTGAATCCATTTAGCAACTGATTTCTTGCTGCTTGAGAGCTACTTGCTTGAGGGAGAGAGAGAGAGAGAGAGAGAGAGAGAGAGAGAGAGAGAGAGAGAGAGAGAGAGTCTGTCTGGGGTACACCTGAACATAATATAGTAAATATATCAACTTGTCCACATGTATTAATCTACCTGGCTGTCCTCTCTCTCTCTCTCTCTCTCTCTCTCTCTCTCTCTCTCTCTGTTTATTTCTATCTATCTATCTATCTATCTATCTATCTACCTATCTATATATCTATCTATCTATCTATCTACCTATCTATTTATCTATATCTATCTATATATCTATCTATCTATCTATCTATCTATCTATCTTACTTGGGTACACGCCAGTATAAATAAGCAATGTGATCCCGGGAACAAACCTCTCTTTCTGTTTATCTATCTATCTATCTGGGGTACGCACAAGTCACTTTATTCTTGTTTATTATATACCATAATTGATATATGTGAGTCCGCTGTATTAATCGTTTGTAATTAATTGATATATGTGAGTCCGCTGTATTAATCGTTTGTAATGAATTGATATATGTGAGTCCACTGTATTAATCGTTTGTAATTAATTGCGCGCGAATCGAAAATACACTTACTTTTTATATTGTATTTCTAATGTATGTATGCATGTAAATAGGTGTGTGTGTGTGTGTGTGTGTGTGTGTTTATGTGTGTATGTGTGTGTGTGTGTGTGTGTGCATATCTTTGAAGGTGCAGTCACTCATGATTGTTTTTATCCTTTGTTTCCAGTAATATATTTCAAAATACAATGAAAGACATATTTATTTGTATTACTAATGCTCTCAAACATATATTAAAAGCAAAAAAACAATAATAAAACTTTGAAAAATAGTTTGTGTTGCTGAGAATATGAGAGAAAATAATAATAATAATAATAATAATAATATTGATTCAGTTAGCATTTTACAGAGTTGGTACCACATAGTATGTTACAAATATGACATGTACCAGCCTTGCATAATTCCAACTAAGGATAGCCCAATAAGGCCGTTAGGCGTATATCCATTGAGAGCTTTTTATGGGTGACTGTGCTATGGGTGACAGAGCTTACTTGTTGAGTAGATGAAATATATTTTTACATATTTCGGCAGAAAAATGTCCCGGCCGATGACCGATTCCTCCTAGATCGTAGGCTCGGTATCGATAAAGGATTAGAGGTTAGAAAATAAGTACAAGATATTGGGCCTATCTCCAAGTCAATCAGGGATACGAATAGGGTGCTGAACTAACTGCTCCAGGTGATTATACATCTATATTGTAAAAATGTGCATACAATGGGTATGTGAGTATCTATGAAAACACGTTTACTTGTACTGTTCTCATGTGAATTTTGTACATATTAACATAATGTAGTATTGTCGTCCTTTTTAACTATATGTAGTATTGTCGTCCTTTTTAACTATATGTAGTATTGTCGTCCTTTTTAACTATATGTAGTATTGTCGTCCTTTTTAACTATATGTAGTATTGTCGTCCTTTTTAACTATATGTAGTATTGTCGTCCTTTTTAACTATATGTAGTATTGTCGTCCTTTTTAACTATATGTAGTATTGTCGTCCATTTTAACTATATGTAGTATTGTCGTCCTTTTTAACTATATGTAGTATTGTCGTCCATTTTAACTATATGTAGTATTGTCGTCCTTTTTAACTATATGTAGTATTGTCGTCCTTTTTAACTATATGTAGTATTGTCGTCCTTTTTAACTATATGTAGTATTGTCGTCCTTTTTAACTATATGTAGTATTGTCGTCCATTTTAACTATATGTAGTATTGTCGTCCTTTTTAACTATATGTAGTATTGTCGTCCTTTTTAACTATATGTAGTATTGTCGTCCTTTTTAACTATATGTAGTATTGTCGTCCTTTTTAACTATATGTAGTATTGTCGTCCATTTTAACTATATGTAGTATTGTCGTCCTTTTTAACTATATGTAGTATTGTCGTCCTTTTTAACTATATGTAGTATTGTCGTCCTTTTTAACTATATGTAGTATTGTCGTCCTTTTTAACTATATGTAGTATTGTCGTCCATTTTAACTATATGTAGTATTGTCGTCCTTTTTAACTATATGTAGTATTGTCGTCCTTTTTAACTATATGTAGTATTGTCGTCCTTTTTAACTATATGTAATATTGTCGTCCTTTTTAACTATATGCATACAGGTGCATGGTGTATGTTGGTATGCATATGAGTTTAATTATATGTGAACGAGACTATATATACAGATACAATATGTGGGTACATTAACTACATCTTGCCTAAATGTTGATATTTGTATATATGGATTCATTACTCAACATAGTATATACGTTGTAGGAGTGAACGCTTGGTTGTGGCAGGGATTATAGTTGCACGTAAGGGGTGTTATTAATTGTTTGTCTGTTCTAATTAGCATGGATAAGCCGAGGAGTTCTGTTTGTTTTTACAATTTTTGTCGCAGTCGAGTGTTTAATTATTTTCAGTGTGAATTTAATACGTAACACGAATTTAATACGTAACATGAATTTAATACGTAACATGAATTCATCATAGATATTACTATTATATGGTGCCTCTCTCTCACTCTCACTCACACATACACACACACACACACACACACACACAACTCTGGGGGAGGCACTCGCTACAGGCAGTTCTTCCTTTTCTCTCTCTCACTCATATAGAAAAAAACACACACACACATACTCTCTCTCTCTCTCTCACACAGAAATACCCAGGAAAACCTGTCTATCACCTCTTCAACCTAAAGTCACGCAGTTCTGGGTCCACTATTTTATATTCTAACCACTTCTAAATTTAATGAGGCCTTCCTCTCTCTCTCTCTCTATATATATATATATATATACTGTATATATATTCATCTCTCGCTCTCTCTCTCTTGCTCTCGATCTCGCTCTCGTGCTCTCTCTCTTATCAATTGATAATTTTAAGTTGAACTGGACGATCATCTGATGGAGATTGGATTAATATGATTATATTAACTAATATCGTTATTAACACCAATAACTCCCAATCAAATTTAAATGACTAAGTATGTAAGTGTACACATCCTTTTAGACTAATTACTAAGTATGTAAGTGTACACATCCTTTTAGACTAATTACTAAGTATGTAAGTGTACACATCCTTTTAGACTAATTACTAAGTATGTAAGTGTACACATCCTTTTAGACTAATTACTAAGTATGTAAGTGTACACATCCTTTTAGACTAATTACTAAGTATGTAAGTGTACACATCCTTTTAGACTAATTTCTTTCTATTCTAAAACAAAAACAAAACAAAGCTTTCCTTGTGAGCATTTCCTGACCCATCAGGTTACACTTCCTGCTATTTCCAGCATGGCTTGTTTGTCGGGGAGGGTGGGGAGTGAGCTTTCTGCTTTGCTGTCTTATTCTTCTACTATATCTGTCCCCGTGTCTAGTAGTATTAAGGCCGAATCACCTAGTAGGTACCGCAAGCTCTGTATGGTCTGAGTATCTGTGTGTAACTCTGTGTAACTCTATTTCCATACCCCTTTTTGCTGTCTCCTCCTCAGTCCCATCCCCCAAACACTCTCTCTCTCTCTCTCCGTCTATCTATACATTTATCTATACGTACCCATCTGTCTAGCTATCAATCTACTCAAGTCGCTCTCCTTATTCCCCCACTCTCTCTCCCTCTTCCACACACACACACACACACACTCTCTCGCACACTCAAATATCCATGAAGGCTTGTCTCTCAGCGTCTCCGTCCAGTGTCACCAAGTTCCGTGTCCACCTCACTTTAATGTTAGACCTTTTACATTGTAGTGACACCTTCCCTATCTCTCACCCCTCTCTCTCTCTCTCTCTCTCTCTCTCTCTCTCTCTCTCTCTCTCTCTCTCTCTCTCTCTCTCTCACACACAGTCACACCAGTTCAATCCTGGTGCCCTTATTACCAAAAAGATATAAACAAGCTAGAACGAGTTCAACGTAGAGTTACCAAAATGATACCTAGCCTAAAGAACAAACCATACGAAGAGCGTCTTAGAGAATTAAATATATTTCCTTTAACCCAGCGCAGATTAAGAGGTGACTTAATTCAAGTGTTCAAAATCATCAAAGGCATCGACAATATGAACTGTATTAAGTACTTCACTATCGACCAATCTAATTACACGCGGGGAAACCGTTGCAAAATTATTGGTAAATCTTTTAACTCGCACGAATCCAAGAATTTCTTCTTCAATCGAGTTGTCAACTTGTGGAATGGGCTTCCCCGAAACGTTATAGACTGCATCACCGTTGATTCATTTAAACTCCGCCTAGACAAATATCTCTCATCAAACCCGCGACTGACTGCGTTTGTAAATGAATAACTTTATTTTATCCCCCTCTCAGTTACTAACCCATCTGTCCTCTACTAACTTCCTAATCCTGCCACGAACATTAGTTCCAGGGCAGTAATTCCCTTTCCAATGTTCCCTTACCCACTCTAAACCACTGTTTGGACACTTGATCCTCAGTGTTTTGGAGGACAATCAACCTAGAAGGGTCACTAGACCTGTTGTTGCTTGATTTCCTTTGTACTCCTTTGTACTCCTTTGTACACTCTCTCACACTGAAAAGCTTGTCTCTCAGCGTCTCCGTCCGGTGTCACCAAGTTCCGGGTCCACCTCACTTTATCTTAACCCTTTCAGATTATAGTGACACCTTCCCTATCTCTCACTCTATGTCTGTCTGTCTCTCCCCATCTATCCGTGTATCTACCTATCTATCTGTCTATCTATACATTTATCTATCTAAATATCTATCTACTCATCTCTCACTCTCACTCACTCTGTCTGTCTCTCTCTCTCTCTCTCTCTCACTCACTGAGATATCCAAGCGTCACCTAGTTCCGGGTCTTCCTCTAGCTTTACATTCTTAGCTACAAATGTCAGTGGTTCTCTGCTGTA
This sequence comes from Paralithodes platypus, assembly GCA_032716605.1. Classification (NCBI taxonomy): domain Eukaryota; kingdom Metazoa; phylum Arthropoda; class Malacostraca; order Decapoda; family Lithodidae; genus Paralithodes; species Paralithodes platypus. The sequence continues at coordinate 12,169,939 of CM064513.1, forward strand.
CTCTCCAATGTGTCCTTCCTAAGCTGCGTAAAATCGTCTGGTTGTAGCAGACATAGAACCGGAATCGAATGGGTTAGAGTAAGATGAAAGGAGGAATACTATTGATAGTGGAACATAGGGAGAGGTATTAGATCTATGGAAATAAAGAGGCATATTATTGATGACTGAACATTGAGACAATATGGTTAATGATTGCAAATAGAGAAGGATATTATCAATTACTGAAAACAGAGGAGTATTATTGATGATAGAACCGAGAGAGGGATATTATTATTAACTGAACATACAGATCAATATCATTAATCACTAAAAATAGAGAGGAATATTATTGATGACAAGATAGAAAGCAATATTATTGGTGTTAAAATAAAGAGGGATAGGATTGAGATGGATATTATTATCAACTGAAAATAGAGAAGCATATTATTGATGACATAATAGAGAGGCATTATATTGATGACAGAATAGAGAAGAATATTATTGATGACATAATAGAGAGGCATTATATTGATGACAGAATAGAGAAGAACATTATTGATGACATAATAGAGAGGCATTATATTGATGACAGAATAGAGAAGAATATTATTGATGACATAATAGAGAGGCATTATATTGATGACAGAATAGAGAAGAACATTATTGATGACATAATAGAGAGGCATTATATTGATGACAAAATAGAGAAGAATATTATTGATGACATAATAGAGAGGCATTATATTAATGACAGAATAGAGAAGCATATTACTGATGACATAATAGAGAGGCATTATATTAATGACAGAATAGAGAAGAATATTATTGATGACATAATAGAGAGGCATTATATTGATGACTGAAAACAGAGGGGTATTATTCATGACTGGAAATCGTGAGGGATATTATAAATTACTGGACAATGTGGACATAGAAAGGAATATTATTGATGACAGAATAGAGAAGAATATCTTTGATGACTGAACGTAGAGAGGAAGCTTATTGATGGTAGAATGGATAGGGATAATATTGATAACTGGACGTAGAGGGGAATATTATTGACCACAGGAAGAGGTTAGCGAAAGATGTCGAGAGGGATATTATTGACGATCTTCCCAATCCTCTTTAATGGAACCCTGAGTGAGGCGTATTAAGGGGAGGAGGAGAGAGAGAAGGAGAGATAGAGAGATAAATAGATAGATAGATAAATAGATAAGTAGATAGATAAATGGTCATAGATTTACATAGATACACTGGCCATACATATCTTACGATCCCTGCGAGGTGGCCAGGATTTAATCCTAGCAACCCTAAGATAAAGTGGAAGGAAAGGATAGCAAAGAGAGAGAGAGAGAGAGAGAGAGATATTGTATGTGAAACAGGGCTGAACACACCAACCGGTTTACAAGACACAGGTAAACTCCCACGGTAAATTAAGACCGTGTGACACCGGTATTAAGGGGGGATGGTTCACTTTTTGGTAGATTTGTTCATGTATTCATTATTTTTATTTTCCTCCCTAGACCTCCATCAAACTTAAATAAAAATATCCATTAGATCCCCCTTGCAGATTAATTTGTAAATTTTTCGGTAGACAAATTTCCCGGCCGAAGGCCGGTTCTTCCTTCTTTTCGTCTTCCAAAAAAATAACATATGCTTCGCCCCCCAGTCCAGAAACAAAATCGACACCTAAATAGTACGAAAGGTCTTAATATTGACAACAAAATCGGGCGAAAGGTCTTAAAATCGACAAAATAATGAGACAAACATCTTAAAATCTGAAAACTAATGGGGATAAGCATGAGGGAGAAGGAGGACCATAAAAACGACCCATCTCCCCTTAAACCTAAATAGCACCCCTTCCCCCGCCTCTGAGGTGCCGCGACCATCCAATATCTCCTAACTCACAATTCCAATTATGTTCATCAAATTGATTACACTTTTGCATGATTTAGTCCTGGTACCTTAATTCTGCCTCTCTCTGTCTGTCTCTCTCTTTCTGTCTCTTCCCCTTACTGTCTATATATATATATATATATATATATATATATATATATATATATATATATATATATATATATATATATAGAGAGAGAGAGAGAGAGAGAGAGAGAGAGAGAGAGAGAGAGATTATTGATTGATTGATTAATCTATCTATCAATCACCCATCACCGTCAGCTGATATCTAACATATTGTATCTATAATCTATAGTCTTCATCTGAATATCCAGAAAGCGCTTTACAAATTGTTTCATCAAGGGGCTATGTCAGATATATATGCATCCAAACCCGAGTAAAATCGTCTACTGATCGCCAACATTAAGGGGAGATGGTCTGTTTTGAGTCGATTATTTCATATTTAATTTTTTGTTCCTTCCTTGGCCTCTATCAAACTTTTAAAAACATCCATTAGTCCTCCTTTCTAGATTAATTTGTAAACATTTTGGTAGAAAAATGTCTCGGCCGCAGGCCGGTTCTTCCAAAATTACAGGCTCACTATCGTTCGCCAGGAAAAAAATCGACACCTAAATAGCACGATAGGTCTTAATATTGATAAAGAAATGGGGCGAAAGGTCTTAAAATCAACAACCTAGTGAGACAAACATCTTAAAATCTGAAAACGAATGAGGCTAAACATGAGGAAGAAGGGGGCCAGATAAACGGCCCACTCCCCTTAACCCCTTCTGCACCGACGCCGTCCTTTTAGTCATATTCTGGCAACTATTAGAGGATTTCATTCAGCCAAGGAAGGACCTGTAACAAAGAAAATGCTACAGAATCAATCATTGAATCCTTTTATAGCGACCACAGATCCTTTTATAGCGACCACAGATCCTTTTTATAGCGACCACAGATCCTTTTATAGCGACCACAGATCCTTTTATAGCGACCACAAATCCTTTTATAGCGACCACAGATCCTTTTATAGCGACCACAGATCCTTTTATAGCGACCACAGATCCTTTTATAGCGACCACAGATCCTTTTATAGCGACCACAGATCCTTTTATAGCGACCACAGATCCTTTTATAGCGACCACAGATCCTTTTATAGCGACCACAGATCCTTTTATAGCGACCACAGATCCTTTTATAGCGACCACAGATCCTTTTATGGCGACCACAGATCCTTTTATAGCGACCACAGATCCTTTTATAGCGACCACGTACAGATCCTTTTATAGCGACCACAGATCCTTTTATAGCGACCACAGATCCTTTTATAGCGACCACAGATCCTTTTATAGCGACCACAGATCCTTTTATAGCGACCACAGATCCTTTTATAGCGACCACAGATCCTTTTATGGCGACCACAGATCCTTTTATAGCGACCACAGATCCTTTTATAGCGACCACGTACAGATCCTTTTATAGCGACCACAGATCCTTTTATAGCGACCACAGATCCTTTTATAGCGACCACAGATCCTTTTATAACGACCACAGATCCTTTTATAGCGACCACAGATCCTTTTATAGCGACCACAGATCCTTTTATAGCGACCACAGATCCTTTTATAGCGACCACAGATCCTTTTATAACGACCACAGATCCTTTTATAGCGACCACAGATCCTTTTATAGCGACCACAGATCCTTTTATAGCGACCACAGATCCTTTTATAGCGACCACAGATCCTTTTTATGACCACAGATCCTTTTTATGACCACAGATCCTTTTTATGACCACAGATCCTTTTTATGACCACAGATCCTTTTTATGACCACAGATCCTTTTATAGCGACCACAGATACTTTTATAGCGACCACAGATCCTTTTATAGCGACCACAGATCCTTTTATAGCGACCACAGATCCTTTTATAGCGACCACATATCCTTTTATAGCGACCACAGATCCTTTTATATCGACCACAGATCCTTTCTAAGCTGTATAAAAAATAGCTAAAATAAAAAAAAATAAAAAAAAATACAACATAACAGACGTCGCCGGTACATAAAGGATTAAATGTCAACAAGGTGTTTAAGGGGAGGCAGACCGTTTTTCTGGACCCCCTTCTCCCTAATGTTTAGCCCCACTATTTTTTAGATTATAAGACGTTCGGCCCATTAGTTTGGCGATTTTGACACCTTTCGCCCCATTTCGTTGTCAATTTTAAGACCTTTCGTGCCATTTAGGTGTCGATTATTTCCCTGGCGAGCGAAAGCGAGCCTGCAATTTTAAGAGGAACCGGCCTTCGGCCAGGACATTTTTCTACCGAAAAATGTACAAATTTATCTTGAAGGGGGGTCTAGGGGGTGTTTTTCTAAGCTTCATTGAAGTCTAGGGAGGAAACTATAAACATATATGAATAAATGAATTAATAAACCAAACAAACGGCCAGCCTCCCCTTAAGAGGACTAAAGGCAGGGGCTATTGTCGAAGCCACTCGGTGACCTAGCTCGCTATTGTGGCCCTTTGTAATGTTATCTTTGAGGCATGATATATCTATTATATTAAATCTCTCTCTCTCTCTCTCTCTCTCTCTCTCTCTCTCTCTCTCTCTTCCTTCAATGCTCATGCTCTCTCTTCCTTTTTATAACCGCTCTTTTACAATCCATTTATCTCATTATATTTCTCCCATCCATGACCTTGACCCTCTGTCTGTCTCTCTCTCTCCCTCTCTCTACTAGAATAATTAAGTCCTGACCACCTCGCCGTGATCGTAAGGTCTGTGTGGTATCTATGTAAATTCATGTAAATCTCTTTCTCCCATTCAAGGCTCACCCATTTGCATCTCCCGTTTTTTAATTATACTCAGCATTGATCCTGGCCCTGATCTTTTTTATACCCCCGTCCTCAAATCCACTCCGGCGGCACTTTTCCATTCCTGTATTCTTCCACTTATATCCATTTTTAAGGGGGGTCACCTGCTTTGTTTCTCTTTCTCTCCTTTTCTCTCTTTCCCTGGCTTGTGTCCATTCGGCCCCATTCAGCCAACTGTGTTAAGATATCCAAGTGTCCCTTTCTTCCTGTCGAGCGATAGCGAGCCATCATTGTATGGAGAAATCCGGCTTCGCCGGATAAATTTTTCTATCGAAATATGTACAAATTTAGCTGGCTGTCAAAAGAAAATACAAAAATATGCTGGCTCACTACCGCTTGCCAAGAAAATATTGACACCTGAATGGGGGTAAACGTCTTAAAACAGTAGGCTGAATGGGGCCGAATGGATACAAGCCAAAGAGAGAGGGAGAGAGAGAGAGACAACAAGCGAGGTGGGCCCCCTTGAGTGGTGCGTTTCCAATAGATTATACCATTCCGCGAACCTCTGAATTCATACATTTTCCACTTTGTCATTTTTCAGTCATGCCCTAACACGGGATTGTATTTTTCCGCAGAATTTGGTTACCCGCCTGACAGAAATTGGCGTTTTTGTTCGATTACATATTTTTGTTTTGGATGAGGGCTGGTCCTATCCAGAGTGAGGTTTGGTGTCTTCTACCCAACCTATACCGCTTCTGTCTGTCTCTTTTGCTGTCCTACTTTTCTTTCGGGGGTGGGGTTAGGAATCCTCCTCCCCTTGTAATATTCACCAACTAGACGAGACAGAGAAAGGGGCGAGGGAACGCAAAAGTTGTCCCGGACCCTAAGCATTGGAACTTTAAATGTTGTTTCTGTTCGGTCTCTGCCTTGAGTTGGCCACACCCCAGCTATGGAGTATGTGCCTGAGTATATACATACACACACATTTCGAATTTCTCCAGAATTTAAAACAATTGCATTAACCCTCTCTTTACCAGTGGTAGACTTCCTTCCTAAGCTAAATAACGTTGTCTAATAGTTGTCAGTGTATAATTAAAAGGATGTCACTAATAGTTGTCAGTGTATAATTAAAAGGATGTCACTAATAGTTGTCAGTGTATAATTAAAAGGATGTCACTAATAGTTGTCAGTGTATAATTAAAAGGATGTCACTAATAGTTGTCAGTGTATAATTAAAAGGATGTCACTAATAGTTGTCAGTGTATAATTTAAAGGATGTCACCGGTACTGAATCAGTTAAGTAGATCAATAAGTCCAGGAGACGATGGATTTTTTTTTTAAATAATTGCGAACCTACTTATTTTCCGATATATAGAAATTATAATATAGCTTATTCAGTTAGTACTTTATATCATAATTATATAATTATCACGTCATGCACTACCAACCTAAGCTATAATTAAAGGGTGGTATATCAGGAATAAAACAATTACAACATTAGGGAAGGGGGTTCAGAGGACCCCCCCCCCCCCTCCCTATAGTTATACAGGCTTAGCCCTCTGAAGATTATGACGCATCTTGACAGTTTATTCTGGCTATCATTAGATGATTTTATATAAATTAAGAAGGATCTCAAATAAATGTGTCATCTTACCTGCTAAGGGTTAAATAATGTCTACTAATGCTTTACATAAACCTTGAAATTCATCTCTTAAAGGGGTGTTTTTTCTTGACCCCTTTCTCCCACATGATTAGCCCCATTAGTTTTGAGATTTTAAGACGTTTGACCCATTATAGTTTTCGTGGTTTTAAAACCTTTCGCCACTTCTACTTTTTCTATCGATAAATGAACAAATTTATACCGAAGGGGGTCTTAGGAGTGATTTTTTAAGCTTGATGGAGGTCTAGGGAGCAAACTATGTAAAACAAAAATATGTATAATAATAAATAAACATAAATGAATAGAATACAAATATAATATGCATTTAGTGTCAGAATGTACCTTTTCTATCGTGCATTTAGTGTCAGAATGTACCTTTTCTATCGTGCATTTAGTGTCAGAATGTACCTTTTCTATCGTACATTTTTGTGAACTTGCATCATTTTAAGTGCTGTATAATATTATACATTTGCTGTTAATATTGTTGTAGTGGAAAATGGCTAGTTTTTCTTACGTTCACTCATATTTCTTTAGTGCTTTTCTTTTCCACATCTCTCTCTCTCTCTCTCTCTCTCTCTCTCTCTCTCTCTCTCTCTCTCTCTCGTTTACCAAAGGAAGGTGGTCGATAGTAATTCAATATACGTTTCAGAAGAGACTGGACGATCATCTGATAGAGATTGGATTAGTAATAGAATGAGTATATTTATATTCAGCTGGTATGTAGGTGCAAATTCCCTTTCAGACTAATTTTGTTCTATCCTATTCATACAAACTTTCCTTTTGGGCAAATCCTGAGCCATAAGGTTATACAATATTAAATTTTCCGATAGAGCTTTTTAGCCGGAGGAAGTGGAGAGTGGGGAGAGAGCCTTCAACTTTGCTGTCCTATTCTTCTACTATAAACTGTCTGTAGTAGTATTAAGGCTGCACCACCTAGTAGAGCCCACAAGGTCTGTTATGTCTGAGTGTCTTTGTAACTCTATGTAATTATCTCTTCAACGCACACGGTGTCTTCCTTTTTATACCCGATCTTTTCAAATCCATTTATCTCATTTTATCTCTCCCATCCATCACCTTGACCCCCTCTCTCTCTGGCTCTCCCCCCCCCCCACCCTCTCTCTCTCTCTCTCACACTCACTCACTCACTCACTCACTCTCTCTCACCTGTCCCCTTTCCTTCCCCTCTCCACCACACCTAATAACCTCATCTCCCCCGGGCCAGACGACACCCACCCCTATCTCCCCCGACGATAAAACCCAGATTCACCCCTCGCCTCGCCACACCAACATTTATTTCTAGGGTTGGACGTCCCCCTTAGTGCAATAATCTTCTTTCTGCTCTGCCCTCCACAATATGTGCTCCAGACTTTTCTTCTCCGGGATGTTATGGGCGTTTCTTTATGGGGGGTTACCGTTTTTTTTTTTTTTTTTTTTTACCTTTCTCTCATTTTCTCTCTTTCCCTGGCTTGTATCCATTCGGCCTTATTCAGCCAACTGTTTTAAGACGTGTATCCCCATCCAGGTGTCGATTTCTTCCTGGCGAGCGATAGCGAGCCAGCATTGTATGGAGAAATCCGGCTTCGCCGGAGACATTTTTCTATCGAAAAATATAAAAATTTAGCTTGCTTTCAAAACAGAAGTATATATATGCTGGATCGCTACGACTCGCCAGGAAAATATTGCCACCTGGATGGGGGTAAACGTCTTAAAACAGTAGGTTGAATGGAACCGAATGGATACAAACCAAAAAGAGAGGGAGAGAAAGAGAAAAAAGCAAGGTGGGCTCCCTTAATGTGATTGTTTCGTCTCGTTGGTGTGTGTAAGCTTGTTGGTCTGTCTGCCTGTCTCTCCGCTTTGAATAATTAGTAGCACTTTTAATCAGATATATTGTTTGTCCTTTTTCTTCTGGATATTAGTTTTTGTGTGTGTGTGTGTGGTTTTTTTTTAAAGGTGATTTCTTCGTCTCGTTGGTGTAAAGTTGTATGTCTGTCTACCTGTCTCTTAGCTTTGAATTTTGACATACATTCTATTTGTCAGATAAAAGTTGTCATATATATTTTGTCAAATATATATATATTTTATATTTTATATTTATTTTTCATCTTAATATATTTGGAATCCTTGTACTAGAGGTACAGTTGAGGAGATCATTAATTAATATTATAAATGGAACTGGAGACAGGACAGAACCCCGAGGAACACCGGAGTTGATGGGTTGAAGTAGTGAGCGATGGCTGTCCACAACTGCAGCTATGGAACGGTCAGAAAGGAAATTAGAGACAAAGGCACAGGCAGAGGGATAAAAACCGAAGGAGGGTAGTTTGGAAATCAGAGATTTGTGCCAGGCTCAATCGAAGGCTTTCGATATGTCTAACACAATAGAAGTTTGCTCCCTAGACCCCCATTAAGCTTAAACAAAAATACTCCCAAGACTCACCTTCGCGGTAAATTTGTACGTTTTTTGGTAGAAGAATGTCTTTCCTGGCCGAAGGCCGATTCTTCCTAAATTTCATGCTTGCTATTGCTCATCAGGAAAAATCGACACTTAAATGGTATGAAAGGTCTTAATATTGGTAAAGAAATGGGACGAGAGGTCTTAAAAACGCCACACTAATTGCAGATAAATAACCTTAACCCTTTCATTACTCGCGGACGCATATTTACACTTTATTCTGGTAAACAATAGACAAAATATGCAGTTTAGGAAGGACCTCTAGGCATTCAAGGGATGAAAACTATCACAACCAATTCTCTAGCTCACAGAAGTTCTCCCTAAACTGAACAAAATTGTCTAATCACCGCCGGAATAAACTGTTAAAACGCGTCATAATCCTGGAGGGGATAAAATACAATGGAGTATAAAGGAAGGCAAGCAACAACATACCTAATGGTCCTTACTAGGCTGCTTATGAAGAAAAAAAAGTGTCACAGCCATCAACTGAAGGGCTTCAGCTCCAGAAAGACCGTTGTCAGAACACATATTTATATTGATCATATACAGTCGGCCAAATAAGTGAAGTCGCGGTACCAAGTACATTTTAATCCATAATTACTGTAGTATCAGCAATATATAAACTTGATTTCTTCGTTTCGAGTGAGATATCAAACATGTTCCTACACTAACCCACCCTATTCAATATCTGACAACCATTAATACAGCACAGAGCGAGCCAAACGTAATGACAGCGGAGACACGACTTATTTGGCCAACGGTACCAGAATTGTCGAATGTTTATTATGGGTATGGATATATATGAGTGTAAAGAGATAATAATATCACCAGTGGCACCAAAATGGCGGAGGTTGGCCGATCTCTGTTACTATAGGGTATCTAGGTTGGAATATCGTCTGCTCATGCCGGCGTGCAAGCTATCTACGTAGGGCGAGATAACGAAACTGATTACTTGATAAACTGCATCCTGGTCCATCACTGATAATGCAGTATGTCTTATCACGGGATACTTGAGAGAGAGAGAGAGAGAGAGAGAGAGAGAGAGAGAGAGAGAGAGAGAGAGAGAGAGAGAGAGAGAGCGTGTACGTGAGAGCAAGAGAGATAAATATATATAGAGAGAGTGCGTGTACGTGAGAGAGAGAGAGAGATAGATAGATAGAAAGAGAGATAGAGAGAGAGAGTATTTCATATATTTACATGGATACACTAGACACACAGACCTTATGATACCAGCGAGGTGGTCAGGACGTAATTCTAGAAGAGATAGCAAACCAGATAATAAGGGTGCATGGAAGGAGAGAATAGCAAAGAGAGAGAGAGAGAGAAAGAGAGTTTTAAGTCTGTTATCTCTGACATGATAGAATCCCACCTTCCCCTTTACCCTTCCCCGCAAAAAAAGAAAAAAAACAAAACAATACAATAAACAAATAAAATATAAGAATACAAGCTGAATATGAATGTTTCGCAAATTGCAGGCTGGCTATCGTTCACCAGGAAAATGTTTTACATCCGAATAGGTCAAAACACCATATAATTGCTAAATTACTAGAGCGAAAAGTCCTAATAATATCAGTGATGATGGGGCGAAACCTAGCAGAGAGCTCAATGGTAAAACAAACAAAAAATAAATAAATATCCGTTCAAGATAAATGTATACATTTTTAGGTAGAACAAATGTCCAGCTGAAGGCCTATTCCTCATAAATTACAGGATCGTGAAAATGACAAAAATCTACATTTAAATGCCACGAAAAGTATTAAATTTGCCAAACTAATGGAGCAAACATCTAAAATTGTCAAAATTAATGGGATAAACATGAGGGTGAAGGGGTATAGAAAAAAACCTTGAGCGACATATAGTCAGAGTATTTCCAGCTGGCGGTGAAGTGTCATGACGTCAGCTATTACGAAGATGCTTTAGCGAAATAAGTTGTTAATTACGAAAGCTTGGTATAAATATCACGCAGAGACATGATAGTTTCAATTTTCACCAATAAGTAGGCCCCCATAAGAAGAAAAAGAAGAAGAAGAAGCAAATGAAAGAGAAGAAGAAGAAGAAGATTAGTCTGTATACGCCGTCGAAGTGAAACGATCTGGCAACTGAGTGTGAGGTGTTACGACCTGGCACTCGGGTACACAAGGGCTCTCAATCAGGACTCTAATACGGCTCGCTGCCACAACGGAAACACACGATCCCAACCCCTGAGTACTGCCAGCCGAACAAAAAACACCAATACCCTCCAGAGTTCAATCTGCTATAACGGGGTATACAAGAACTCGGTACTAGTGTTCAACAACAGACTAATAAAGAGACAGGAATTCTCTAGTCTGGTCAACAATCAAACAAAGAAGTAAGAAACAACAACACCAAAGAATAGTGTTGGCCGAAGCCGAAGTAATCCACCCTTGACTAAGAACTTAAGAAGTCCTCCACCCTCTACTTCGGATCGGCACTATTACGTTACGTTAATTAATAGTCCTTAAGCATCGAGCAAGGAATCTTCTGAAAAAGTTAGATGCTTCTCGGATGCTCGTAAGAAGTACGTATCGGATTTTGAACAGTAATTCAATAAGAAAAACACTGGCAATTAAATACTATTACAGGTTTAAATTGGCATAAGAATAATTAAAAGAATATGCAATAGTAAATGGCAAACATTAAAAAGAAGTACTCCGCAAATGCAACGGCAATAGCCTACTCGGATTGTGCTCGTGGGCCACTAATCACTAAAGTAGCCAAGCTTGCAACACATGAAATCAATAGTGCATAAACAATATCATACATAAGGAAAGCTTCAATACTATTCTGTATCTACTAATCGAGTAAAGTCTAGCTGGGGTACTGTGGGCAAAAGGTAGCAGTGACTGAGCAAAAACGGCTCGTAGCCTAGCGAAGTCCTCACAACTGTTTAAAGTATTACGTTAACACTAACAAGTGCACTTTGAGAAATCCAGATCCCTTGTATCTGGTTTTCTCCCGGCTCCTTGACAAAGTAAAAACAAGCTGTTAATAAAATACAGGGTGGTTAGGCTCTTGCCCTCACGCACTGTAAATTATTAACTCAACACAGTCAGCCGCGAAGACAACCTAGGCTTCACTGAACCGAAACGAGTATGCAGGTTTATCGCTTAACCACTGCATCAAACAACAACTCGTAACACAGAAAAGCCTTACCCCAGTCTAGCATTACCTAGACTAGCAGAAACCAGGAATAATAATAATAACACACAGGGAAATGCATAGACAAGTGCAACAAACATAAATCAATCCTATTCTAAGTTAACCCTTCCAAAATAGGCTATCTAATAGGCATGTATCTCATGAGAACTCAAGCGATAATACGTTGGCTGACTAGCTCTGCACCAACGGGACCATGGAAGTTAAAAAGGGTAGGGAAAAGAGGAGATAAGAATGTAAGGTAGTAGAGAAAGTTCACATCAGTCAGAAGAATATATAGTTAGCAAGGGAAATGAGAAGTCGCTCTGCCTAATGAGTTCTGATCAAAAAATGGCTAGACTTCCCTTTTTATACTCGGCCCTCTAGTGAGCCCAACGTGAACTACTAAGGACCGCCCACTGACAATCATTACGTAATTTCTCTCTCTCCTCTGGGATAGACAAAGGCTTTCCTAGCACTGAGGGGAGGGGGGGGGGGGGGAGTGCTAGTGAGTTAGGCCCACCTCCCGCATGGCGCACCCACTGACCCCCAACTGTGGCTGCCGCTTCTCCCATCATTACAAATAAGTTTTACACACAATACTTATAACTAATGATATAAAATAGAACTCGTTGACTCAGATGAAAACAAAATACATATTCATATTACTTATAGTACAACGGCTCACATGAACTAAGTTAGGAAACTCTACATAGACTACAGCCAAAGTTCCTGCCCTGACGATCCTAGCGAGAGTGGGGCATGACTAGGCGTTCTGTACAGCATGCTCACACTGGACATGCGTCACACCTCCCCCAAGATTTTACTTGCTCAACCCTGAGCTAAAATCTGACAAACACAGAACCCCATCAAGCCCCTCACACCCAGCGACCCAGCGACCGCATGGCACTAAAACAAAGCTGAGTTTATCACCAAAACGCATCTTATTATTAACCAAAAATTCACATTTTATAACTCCTCCCAACAATAGCAAAAAGACACAATATCATGCTCCCAGAGCGAGCTTACAGCAGCTCAGCCGTTTGATAGTTTGTGGACTACTCAAACTCTATAGGCTATGACAAACTTATACGATTACCTATATCAAAAGAAAGAGTTTTTTATATGATTTTTATATTTTAATATGTTTTTCCCGGCTGCACTATAAGGGCAGCCTATTTTCCTCCACTCAAACCCACACACCTGTGATAGCCTACGACTGATCATCCACCCTTGATAAACAATCCGCGATCACATTGTCACATCCAGCAATATGACGGATGTCCAGGTTATACTCCTGCAACATCAAAGACCACCTGGTCAGTCTCATATTGTGATTGTGAAATTGATTCAGGAATCTCAAAGGGTGATGATCAGTGTAGATAACCACGACTGGGCCATAGGCTGGAACATACACCTCGAAGTGCCTGAGCGACAGCACAATCGCCAGTAATTCCTTTTCTATTGTAGAATAGTTCTTTGCTGCAGCATTGAACTTCTTAGAAAAGAAACTTACTGGGTGTTCCACACCTTCATTGTCTGTCTGTAGCAAGACGGCACCAGCCCCTACACCACTAGCATCTGTTGCCAGCTGAAAAGGCCTGTTAAAGTCTGGGGCCCTGAGTATCGGGTGAGTACATAGCAAATGTTTCACCAAAGTGAAAGCCTTTTCACACTCAGGTGCCCACAAAAACTTTTTGTCTTTAGATAACAAATCTGTGAGAGGTGCCAACACCGTTGAGTAACCTTTTATGAAGCGTCTGTAGTAGCCTATCATACCCAAGAATCTCATAATCTGCTTCTTGGTTGTTGGGTGCGGAAATTTATTGATAGCCTGTACCTTGTTCTGAGGAGGGCACACCTGTCCCCTTCCCACTACAAACCCAAGGTACTGCACAGTGGCTTTTACGAAGTCACACTTTGCCAAATTTACTACCAGACCTGCTTCACTAAGTTTCCGGAACAAGGTCTCAAGGTGCTCACAATGGCTCTCAAAGTCGTCATCATAAATGATTACATCGTCCAAATATACGGTGCAATTTGGAATGTCCTTTACAATTTCATTCATCAGGTTCTGAAACGTTGCTGGTGCATTCTTAAGCCCGTAAGGCATAACATTGCACCGGTAGGTACTCCCGTCCACAACAAAACCACATACCTCTTTAGCACGCTCGGACAAAGGTACTTGCCAGTAACCTTTTACTAAATCTACTTTAGACAAAAAACGAGCATTACCAATTTTGTCAACACTATCATCAACCCGAGGAAGAGGATATGGGTTAGTTGGAGTCAAACCGTTTAACCTACGGAAATCAATACAAAAGCGTACCTTGCCATCTGGCTTAGGCTGCAGTGTTACAGGGGAAGTCCACTTAACTGTGCCTTTCTCTATCAACCCTCTACCGAGCATATACTCCAACTCATCCCTCAGAGCTGGTAGTTTTATGGGGGGCACACGGTACGGGATTGACTTAAAGGGTAGATGGTCCCCCACGTCAACATCATGCATAGCCTGAGTAGTGAGGCCTGGGTGTTCAGCAAATACAGTGGGGTATGAACCGAACAACTGACGGATAGCATCAAACTGCGGCTCAGGCAAATGAGCTATAGCCTCGTCAGCCCTTAGGCTCGAGTTCCCCGCCCACTGATCCGCTGAAACATGTTGATCCCAGCTATCCTCCTCTGAAGCTTGACTGTCCCCCTCTCCTTCTCCACCACGGCCGCAACAAGCCAACACAGGGACAGTGAGAGGCTCAGAGGGGCGCCTCACATACTCTTTAATAAGGTTCACGTGACATAACTGGTTCTTTTTCCTCCTGTCTGGAGTGGCAACAAGGTAATCTAAGTCTGAAATTTTTTCTACAATTTTATAAGGTCCAGTGTACTTCGCAGAGAGGGGGTTACCAACCAAAGGCAACAAAATTAATACCTCTTGTCCTACAGTGAACTTCCGGAGCCTCACTTTGCGATCATACCTGTCCTTCATCAAAGCTTGTGATTCTGTCAAATTTCTACCTGCCATCTCCAGACTCTTAAGCATGCGCTCACGGCTTTCAAGCACATACTTTAATAATGGACAAGGCTGCACAGTCCCCTCCCAAATTTCTTTCAGCATGTTAAGGGGGCCCCTGACACGGTGTCCAAAAATCAGCTCGTTTGGACTAAATCCCAGGCTCTCACCAGGTACCTTCCGAGCAGCAAACAGCACATAAGGCAATCCAAGATCCCAATCCATACCGTTGTCAGCACAATAACACCTGAGCATGCTTTTAAGTGTAGCATGCCACCGCTCAAGCACCCCTTGACTCTCAGGGTGATACGCTGACGATACTACTGCTCGTATCCCATGCTGTTGCATTGTTTGCTTGAACATGTTGGAGGTGAAATTAGATCCCTGATCAGACTGAATCTCCTCCGGGTACCCGTACCTTGAGAAGTACCACAACAAGTTACTGACTACCGTCTTAGCCATTCCATTTTTCATAGGGTATGCATCGGGGTATCTAGTGGCAACATCCATTATGGTTAACAAAAATTTATTTCCCGCCTTAGTGGGAGGGAGTGGACCAACCATGTCAACAATAATTTTACTAAAGGGTGGCCCAATCACAGGAATAGGGTGTAACGGAGCCTTAGGAATAACTTGGTTCGGTTTCCCGACACGTTGACAAATATCACAGGAGTTTATCCATGACTGCACATGAGACTTCATCCCCGGCCACCAAAACAATTTCCCCAAAGCCGCCACCGTTTTTCTCACCCCTAGATGTCCTGCCAGTGGTGTGTCATGCGCCAACCTCAGTAGGCTATCCCTGCACTCCCGTGGCACCACCAACTGGTCCACTACTCCGGACCCCTTTTGCCAACTACGTTTAGGGTCTTGAAAACGCCTATAAAGGATGCCTTCTAAATAAAAAAAATCTCCTGGCTGTGCATCGCCGTCCTCGTCGAGCTCTACAGCTCCATTAGCACACGTTTGGAGCTCAGGGTCCTCTAGTTGCAACCGACTTATATCTGAGGGTGCCAAGCGATCTAACTGCTCACGGAGCAATGCATGACCTTCCCCGATACTGGGCTGCTCCCTCTGTCTCTCTCGATGTACATAACGTTGCTGTCGTGGAGACTCGTCATGCCCAGCCTCGTCACTCTCGATGACAGGCCCAGGGGCTACTCCAGAATTAAGTAATGGTGCTAATACTGAATCACCCAGGAGAGCCGCCGAGTCAAAACTCTTAAAACCAACTCCAGCTTTAGCCTCCTCCTGTTGATCGTTCCTCCGCTGGTCTGAAGGCGGAGGACTAGGCTGTGACACTTTAGCTGCCCGAGCTCGGGTGACAACACACGCCATGGGTTGTGTCTGGCACCGCTCGACCCACTCTTGCTCTTCCCTACTCACGTCGGCCGGCCTCTCGGCAACGACTAAGGGTAGAACCTCGGAAGCGGGCATTGCAAAGTCGTTGCCGAGAAGAAGGTCGACGCCCTCCACTGGCAGTTTCTCCACAATCCCGACATCCAATTCACGTGCCACACCATCCACCTCCAACTCCAACCGCACCAGCGGGTATGACCGAGTTGCATTAATACCCTGCACCACTACCACCCGAGCCGCGTTTATAGGGTAGCCAGTCAAGTTTTTCATCAGAGTCTGGGAAGCACCTGTATCACGCAAGACCTCTACTCCATGCTTGCGCCCCGCCCACATCACGCAACCCCGCCCTCTATGGTCGCAAAAAAACATCCTGAGCAGGGTTCGAGCCTCCCAGGTGCTTCTGCATTGGCTGTGCCTCAGCCTCTGACGAACTGCCCCAGGCAAACTCAGATGACTTCGGAGACACACCAATGTTGCAGGCCAAAGACACAGCTGCTGTAGGTGGTTTGCTAGGACAGACTCTTGCAAAGTGCCCCTTTTTATGACAATGATAACACTCCACCTCCCCTTTGGGCTTCCCTTGGTACTGGGAAGGGCCCGGCCCCTTCTTAAATGGGACGGTGCTAGTCTTGTGGTCAGTCTTGGTATCATGGCTCTTGTACTTGTTTGCATAAGGTATATCACTAACTCGGGGGGGTGGGGCGTCACGCCCCTTGTTACCTGCCTCACTACGCTGGGCAGACCCGCACCCACGAATTAGTGATAGCCGGAGGTCAGCCATCTCAGCTGCCTCCTGTAGAGTTTTTGGGTTCTTTTCTTTAATAGTTAAAGTCATTTCTGCACCAGTACACTTATAAAACTGCTCGAGCAGAAACAGCTCAGTCAACTGTTCGGCCGTCTCAGCTTTCTCAGAACGTGTCCAGTTTTTAAGTGCATCTTTTAAGTCCCGGGCATGTTCAAGAAAGGTCACCTCCCTAGTCTTTGTAACACCCCGAAACTTCAATCGATATGTTTCCGGTTGCAACTCGTATGCCCGTAGGACAGCTCTCTTCAATTCTGGGTAGTCAATGCAAGACTCTAAAGGCAGTGCATCATAAGCCTTCAGACCCTTACCCGTAAGTCTTGAGGAGACTAGAGCTGCCCACTTCTCTTCAGGCCAATTATGCTCCCTACATTTCTTCTCAAAACGATTAAAAAATTCTGTGACTTCAGTTTCACTAAATACCGGCACCAATTTGACTAATTGGGCCAAGGACTGTTCTCTTACTTGGCCCTCACGGCCCATCCAAGTCCCTGTCGACTCTGCACGAGACTTATCTAAATCTAATTTAGCACAATATTTCTCCGAGTCGTACTTAAGCTCAGCCTCATGCCTCCTAACCTCAATCTCATGCCTCCTCGTCTCATCCTCCTGCCTCCTGGTCTCATTTTCATGCCTCCTGGTCTCATCCTCCTGCTTCCTAGCCTCAATCTTAGCAAGCTCAAGTCTAAATACCATATCTGGAGACAGACAGGAAGAGGGAGCTGCCACTACTGAAGGAGGGGGGGCAAAAACTGGGGAACCACCATGTGCACCACCCGAGGGCACTCCAATCTGCCAATTCTCATCCCTCTGTGGGAGAGTGCTAACCTCCGGTAACTGAGTGGACGGCACTGTGGGAGTCGAGTGAGAGGGGATCTGGGGAGGAACCCCCCCAAACGCCCTCTCCTCCGAAACCCCATGTCGCCCACGCAACACCCAGGAAATCAGCTCCCCCTTGGACATCCCTACTACATTGGAAATTCCCAAAACCTTGGCTATCAGGTGCAAGCCACAAACATCCACCCCAGTCAGCCTCTCCTCCGTCACGTGGTACCGCTTACTCACAAAAACTCTAGCATCCTCCTCACTGGTTACTAACGGCACACCTTCAAATGGCATCTCTCGCTCATCGTCAGTGCTAATGCACGACATACTGAAGTCCACAAAAAAATTCTCGAGACAAAAGTGTTTAACTTCCTATGCAAGCACTAATTACTAAATTAACTGGAGTCTCTTAAATGCTTTACTAATTGCCATACAAAAACAAATATTCTTCAATATGCACGCTAAAATACAAACAAACAAATGTTGTACAACTCTGCAAAAATTTATACTGTTCACAAAATCCTAAGCAAGGTCGCCATTTGTTACGACCTGGCACTCGGGTACACAAGGGCTCTCAATCAGGACTCTAATACGGCTCGCTGCCACAACGGAAACACACGATCCCAACCCCTGAGTACTGCCAGCCGAACAAAAAACACCAATACCCTCCAGAGTTCAATCTGCTATAACGGGGTATACAAGAACTCGGTACTAGTGTTCAACAACAGACTAATAAAGAGACAGGAATTCTCTAGTCTGGTCAACAATCAAACAAGAAGTAAGAAACAACAACACCAAAGAATAGTGTTGGCCGAAGCCGAAGTAATCCACCCTTGACTAAGAACTTAAGAAGTCCTCCACCCTCTACTTCGGATCGGCACTATTACGTTACGTTAATTAATAGTCCTTAAGCATCGAGCAAGGAATCTTCTGAAAAAAGTTAGATGCTTCTCGGATGCTCGTAAGAAGTACGTATCGGATTTTGAACAGTAATTCAATAAGAAAAACACTGGCAATTAAATACTATTACAGGTTTAAATTGGCATAAGAATAATTAAAAGAATATGCAATAGTAAATGGCAAACATTAAAAAGAAGTACTCCGCAAATGCAACGGCAATAGCCTACTCGGATTGTGCTCGTGGGCCACTAATCATTAAAGTAGCCAAGCTTGCAACACATGAAATCAATAGTGCATAAACAATATCATACATAAGGAAAGCTTCAATACTATTCTGTATCTACTAATCGAGTAAAGTCTAGCTGGGGTACTGTGGGCAAAAGGTAGCAGTGACTGAGCAAAAACGGCTCGTAGCCTAGCGAAGTCCTCACAACTGTTTAAAGTATTACGTTAACACTAACAAGTGCACTTTGAGAAATCCAGATCCCTTGTATCTGGTTTTCTCCCGGCTCCTTGACAAAGTAAAAACAAGCTGTTAATAAAATACAGGGTGGTTAGGCTCTTGCCCTCACGCACTGTAAATTATTAACTCAACACAGTCAGCCGCGAAGACAACCTAGGCTTCACTGAACCGAAACGAGTATGCAGGTTTATCGCTTAACCACTGCATCAAACAACAACTCGTAACACAGAAAAGCCTTACCCCAGTCTAGCATTACCTAGACTAGCAGAAACCAGGAATAATAATAATAACACACAGGGAAATGCATAGACAAGTGCAACAAACATAAATCAATCCTATTCTAAGTTAACCCTTCCAAAATAGGCTATCTAATAGGCATGTATCTCATGAGAACTCAAGCGATAATACGTTGGCTGACTAGCTCTGCACCAACGGGACCATGGAAGTTAAAAAGGGTAGGGAAAAGAGGAGATAAGAATGTAAGGTAGTAGAGAAAGTTCACATCAGTCAGAAGAATATATATAGTTAGCAAGGGAAATGAGAAGTCGCTCTGCCTAATGAGTTCTGATCAAAAAATGGCTAGACTTCCCTTTTTATACTCGGCCCTCTAGTGAGCCCAACGTGAACTACTAAGGACCGCCCACTGACAATCATTACGTAATTTCTCTCTCTCCTCTGGGATAGACAAAGGCTTTCCTAGCACTGAGGGGAGGGGGGAGGGGGGGGGGAGTGCTAGTGAGTTAGGCCCACCTCCCGCATGGCGCACCCACTGACCCCCAACTGTGGCTGCCGCTTCTCCCATCATTACAAATAAGTTTTACACACAATACTTATAACTAATGATATAAAATAGAACTCGTTGACTCAGATGAAAACAAAATACATATTCATATTACTTATAGTACAACGGCTCACATGAACTAAGTTAGGAAACTCTACATAGACTACAGCCAAAGTTCCTGCCCTGACGATCCTAGCGAGAGTGGGGCATGACTAGGCGTTCTGTACAGCATGCTCACACTGGACATGCGTCACAGAGGATAGTGTTGCCAATTTAGCTACTTTAACGCTAGATTTAGAGGTATTTCCTTCGATCTGGGATAATTATTTACATCTAGTGACATGAACTCTAGCTGTGTTCTGGAGATGTTGGCCATGTTCGATCGATATTCTAGAGATTGTGGCATTATTCTAGCGATTATTCGGCCTTTCTGTACTATCTAGCGACCTTCTAGCGACTCCCGAGAATGGATCTAGCATCATTATGCTTTGGTAACCCTGGATCATGATAACGGTGGACAGAGTAGTGTGATTGTGAACCGCAGCCAGCCTGACTTACTGTTAGTAGCCCCAGCAGAACCCCACCCTCCTTCACTTCCACAACATTGACACGGGTGCTTAATCAAGGTACGAGGATTCGCTTGAGAGATAGAGGATTTTATTTAGCTGAGGAAGGAATGGTGGGTGTCAGAGGATTATTTGAGATAGTTTTTCAATATTTTCAGCTTAGGAAGGAATTGTAGGGGTCAGCGGGTTATTTGAGATGGTGTATTACTACTTAATCAAGGCACGAGGATAAGTTCGATTGAAAAACGATTGGTCAATATACAGGAGGCGCTACAATATTGGTAAAAAATTAAGCTCAATAGCATGTGATTAAGCGATTTTTCTCCAAATTGTTGATGTAGGTGTCATTCCCGGGAAACTAACATAATACATATTATATGGATATTTACGTTTTAAGGGTTTGTTTACACTTCTTCTTTTTCGTCTTCATCTGGGAGACTTCTTTTTCGTGACTGTCAGTCAACAACTGAGACATCTGGTGGCGAATGCAATGAACTATACTGGTGGCGTCGTAGCCAAAGTAATCACCCTACCTAATTCATGCCAAGAGTACTCGAGTTCACTGACACGTGATGTCTATCGACCAATCAGGTGATGCCATGATTTGGAAAACAGGTGGCCCAGGATATAAGCTGTCAGTTTGACTCTGGCCAGCTTGTGTAGAGGGTGTGAGCCGATCAAAGCTTTTTCCACCGTCTTTAAAAACACTGAGGCTGCTCAAGACCTTTTCGCCTTCCAATAAGTGTAAACTGTCCAAAGTGCAATAACCAGTGTTCCAAATACAGCTGACGAGGACAGCTGGTTTTGAAATGCACATACACTTGTTTTACATGGAAAAATTTGAAACAAAAATCCACCAGCTGTTGACCAAGATGAGTGGTGATCGAGCCTCCAGCGGCCAGCCAGGCAGCCCAGTACCTCCTCTGTTCATTAAGGTTAGTTGGGACAACATAAAGGAGCCGGACCACAGCTAGCTAGGGAATCTTAATGGGTCATCGCAAAGTAACAAAGTAAAAGATTTTTTCGCATAGGATTAAACTGGCATGCAAGGGCTAGTTGGTTACCATACTGATGTTTTGGACCGACAGTTAGCCCATCGATCTTTTTAGCCCTAATAGGTCCGGTAGAGCATAGGCTATACATCATTGCTATATATGTCATTAAGAGCTGAAATGTATTATAAGGGAGAACAAAAATAACATAAAATACATAGGCCTACTGTAAAACAACAAGTTTTTCAGCCAGTACCCAACCAGCGGGGGTGTGGGGGCGGCAGCCCCCACCAATAATACTAGGTTAGGTTAGGTAAGGTTGTTAGGTTAGGCTAATGTTAACCCCATTCTTACTAGGTTAGGTTAGGTAAGGTTGTTAGGTTAGGCTAATGTTAACCCCATTCTTACTAGGTTAGGTTAGGTAAGGTTGTTAGGTTAGGCTAATGTTAACTCCATTCTTACTAGGTTAGGTTAGGTAAGGTTGTTAGGTTAGGCTAATGTTAACCCCATTCTTACTAGGTTAGGTTAGGTAAGGTTGTTAGGTTAGGCTAATGTTAACCCCATTCTTACTAGGTTAGGTTAAGGTTGTTAGGTTAGGCTAATGTTAACCCCATTCTTACTAGGTTAGGTTAGGTAAGGTTGTTAGGTTAGGCTAATGTTAACCCCATTCTTACTTCGTTAGGTTAGGGTAATGTTAACCTTATGAAAACCCAAACAAAGATTTTATTAGGGTTACTGTGTAATTTTAACATGAACATTAGTAAAATCCGAGCCTTGGCTCGTGTTTTCGAAATGTCGGGTTATATGGGTATGGAAATTTACAAAACCCGAGCCAACATGTTAATAAGGTTACTGTGTTATTTTCATTTTTAAATTAGTTAAATCCGAGCCAAGTTTCGTCAAAACTTGGCTCGGGTTTTCAAAAAGTCAGGTTTTATGGGTCTGGAAATTGACAAAACCCGAGCCAATATTTTACCAAGGTTACTGTGTTTTTTTCATTTTTACATTTGTTAAATCCGAGCCAAGTTTCGTCAAAACTTGGCTCGGGTTTTCAAAAAATCAGGTTTTATGGGTCTGGAAATTGAACAAACCCGAGCCAAATTTGGGTTACAAATGTGTATTATCGTGTTCTATAGTGTTCTATACGCTTTTCACCCCTCAATTTCCCTGATCTTCATAGCCCTCCCCACTATCGGGGGGCGTGTCTTTAGATTGATGGATAATGGGTAAATGCTTAATTCCCATTCAATTTCATCACTAGATTAGACTAAAACACCAAAAACAAAATCAAAATTCCAAAAAAAATACCTGAAAAACACATTGTTGCGTCTCCTGTATATTAACCAAACGATTATATTCAGCTGAGGAAGGAATTGTGGGTGTCAGAGACATATTTGAAATACTTTTTACCTCTTAGATTCTTAGAGGGCTCACCAAAACCTAAGTGAAATCGACTAATGTTAGCCAAACTCAAGTGAAAAAGGCGTCCTCGAATACTGAAAGGTTTAACTTCTTCATCTACTATAAAGCCGGAGTCACACGAGCCGTTTTTCGAGCAATGTTTATGGGCAATTATGGTCTAGCAGCTTCAATTAATACACGTTATCAGAATTCAGCCGCCTAACATACTCTACCTTCAGTCTAGTTACCGATACCAGTGCAAACAAGTTCCTAAATATAAATAGAAAATACTTGCTCTTGGAAAATTGACGGAAGAATCGCTCGTGTGACAGCGGCTTAACACCATGAACAGTGGGTCAAATTATTAACCCCTTTAGTACAGCCAAAGTCCTTTCATCTTTACTTCAGGTATCTAAAGTCGATTTTATGACAATTAGGAGGGATCTATGGTAGTAACGAGGATTAATTCATATAGTCTGCAGCGTTTTCATTGCTAGACGTCCTTCCTAAACTGAATCGAATCGTCTAATAGTTGCCAAAATATAATGAAAAGGGCGTCACCGGTACTGAATGGGTTAATTTCGAACCATAATAGTAGGCTAGCTACGGTACAGTTGGCCACTTGAGTTCCGCTCCTCTCCGTGATCATAAACATGGAAATATGAGGCATATGATTGAATTTCGAGTGTAGTTTAGGTTAATATACAGGAGACGCAACAATGTGTTTTTCAGGTATTTTTTTTGGTATTTTGATTTTGTTTTTGGTGTTTTAGTCTAATCTAGTGATGAAATTGAATGGGAATTAAGCATTTACCCATTATCCATCAATCTAAAGACACGCCCCCCGATAGTGGGGAGGGCTATGAAGATCAGGGAAATTGAGGGGTAAAAAGCGTATAGAACACTATAGAACACGATAATACACATTTGTAACCCAAATTTGGCTCGGGTTTGTTCAATTTCCAGACCCATAAAACCCGATTTTTTGAAAACCCGAGCCAAGTTTTGACGAAACTTGGCTCGGATTTAACAAATGTAAAAATGAAAAAAACACAGTAACGGTAAAATATTGGCTCGGGTTTTGTCAATTTCCAGACCCATAAAACCCGACTTTTTGAAAACCCGAGCCAAGTTTTGACGAAACTTGGCTCGGATTTAACTAATTTAAAAATGAAAATAACACAGTAACCTTATTAACATGTTGGCTCGGGTTTTGTAAATTTCCATACCCATATAACCCGACATTTAGAAAACACGAGCCAAGTTTTGACGAAACTTGGCTCGGATTTGACTAATGTTCATGTTAAAATTACACAGTAACCCTAATTAAATCTTTGTTTGGGTTTTCATAAGGTTAACATTAGCCTAACCTAACGAAGTAAGAATGGGGTTAACATTAGCCTAACCTAACAACCTTACCTAACCTAAGCTAGTAAGAATGGGGTTAATATTAACCTAACCTAGTAAGAATGGGGTTAACATTAGCCTAACCTAACAACCTTACCTAACCTAACCTAGTAAGAATGGGGTTAACATTAGCCTAACCTAACAACCTTACCTAACCTAACCTAGTAAGAATGGGGTTAACATTAGCCTAACCTAACAACCTTACCTAACCTAACTTAGTAAGAATGGGGTTAACATTAGCCTAACCTAACAACCTTACCTAACCTAACCTAGTATTATTGGTGGGGGCTGCCGCCCCCACACCCCCGCTGGTTGGGTACTGGCTGAAAAACTTATTGTTTTACAGTAGGCCTATGCATTTTATTTTATTTTTGTTCTCCCTTATAATACATTTCAGCTCTTAATGACATATATAGCAATGATGTATAGCCTATGCTCTACCGGACCTATTAGGCCTAAAAAGATCGATGGGCTAACTGTCGATCCAAAACATCAGTATAACCAACTAGCCCTTGCATGCCAGTTTAATCCTATGCGAAAAAATCTGTTACTTTATGTTACTTTGCGATGACCCATTAAGATTCCCGAGCTAGCTGTGGTCCGGCTCCTTTATGTTGTCCCAACCAACCAACTAACCTTAATGAACAGAAGAGGTACTGGGCTGCCTGGCTGGCCGCTGGAGGCTCGATCACCACTCATCTTGGTCAACAGCTGGTGGATTTTTGTTTCGAATTTTTCCATGTAAAACAAGTGTATGTGCATTTCAAAACCAGCTGTCCTCGTCAGCTGTATTTGGAACACTGGTTATTGCACTTTGGACAGTTTACACTTATTGGAAGGCGAAAAGGTCTTAAGCAGCCACAGTGTTTTTAAAGACGGTGGAAAAAGCTTTGATCGGCTCACACCCTCTACACAAGCTGGCCAGAGTCAAACTGACAGCTTATATCCTGGGCCACCTGTTTTCCAAATCATGGCATCACCTGATTGGTCGATAGACATCACGTGTCAGTGAACTCGAGTACTCTTGGCATGAATTAGGTAGGGTGATTACTTTGGCTACGACGCCACCAGTATAGTTCATTGCATTCGCCACCAGATGTCTCAGTTGTTGACTGACAGTCACGCAAAAGAAGTCTCCCAGATGTAGACGAAAAAGAAGAAGTGTAAACAAACCCTTAAAACGTAAATATCCATATAATATGTATTATGTTAGTTTCCCGGGAATGACACCTACATCAACAATTTGGAGAAAAATCGCTTAATCACATGCTATTGAGCTTAATTTTTTACCAATATTGTAGCGCCTCCTGTATATTGACCGTAGTTTATTATGCAGTGGTTAACTCATTTGATATTAGTCAACTGATAAATATAAGAAACCTCACTCAATTCATTCACACTATTTTACTTGCATACATAAGATTACGACGAGAAAAGAACTTATATGGCCAACTGTACGGTAGTGCTAATAAGTCACGTCTCAACTGTCATTACGTTTGACTCGCTCTGTGCTGTATTGTCTGTCAGATGTTGAATAGGGTGAGTAAGTGTAGGAACATGCTTGTATATATCACTCGAAATGAATAAATCAAGTTTTAGATATTGCTGATACAATTATTGATCGAAATATACTTGGTGCTGAGATATAACTTATTAGGCCGACTGTACATATATAGTTCAGTCACTCATATAACATCCTGGCTTTCTTAATCCTCAGAAGCTTATGAAGCGTTTTGACCGTTTATTCAGGCTATCATTAGACGAGTTTATACAGTTTAGGAAGAATCTTTGGGAATTACCCGGCTAAAGGCTATCTCAACCCTCTGACTTCCAAACACCCTTCCTAATATCAATTATGTACGATTAAGTACGACAGGTTGGGTAAGAGGTATCCTCACCAGGATTCGAACCCATTCACTCCAGGTATATTTGGGAGAGTCGGGCACCGTAACCACTCGGCCATGAGCGGATATAAGGAAAGCAACCTTAGTTCATATTTTAGGAACCAGTTTTTTGGCTCGTGGAGGACTATGCCTTCGAACACGTGGTGAGTTTATTAGACTTCGACCATGACTATTTTTACGCTCCCCCCCCCCCCCCCCCCCCAACTCGGTTAAGTGATACATTATACGGGGGGGGGGGGGGAGCGTAAAAATAGTCATGGTCGAAGTCTAATAAACTCACCACGTGTTCGAAGGCATAGTCCTCCACGAGACTAAAAACCTGGTTCCTCAAATATGAACTAAGGTTGCTTTCCTTATATCCGCTCATGGCCGAGTGGTTACGGTGCCCGACTCTCCCAAATATACCTGGAGTGAGTGGGTTCGAATCCTGGTGAGGATACCTGTTACCCAACCCTTCCTAATCTGAATAACATCATCTAATAATAGCCAAAAACAGAAAATATATGCGTAATCAGATCTTGAAAGGGTACCGGTAAATATTTTCAGTATGCAAGTTTTATTTGTTTATATAATTGTATTTACTAACTAATGTTATACGTTACATATTGAATAATATGCTCTATTTAGTGTTTAACAAGGTACATCCATAAATCATGTTGATTTTATACATTTGCATAGTGCAAACAGCAACAACAATAATTAATTGGATTTATACCGGTACCAGAACGAATTAAATTTTTGTGGGTATCAAATGCTTCAAATATTTACACTTACACACACACACACACACACACACACATATATATATATATATATATATATATATATATATATATATATATATATGTATATATATACTGTATATAGACAGTATGTATATATATATATATATATATATATATATATATATATATATATATATATATATATATATATATATATATATATACCGGTATATATACTGTATATCCTGTTGTAAATAATTTGTGTATGATTTATTAATTTCAATGTTCTAGCATTTTTATAGATCATATGTTAATTATTTTGCTTGGGTAGGGCCTATAGGCGTCAAGTGGATGTAATTCATAGTTGTATACACGCACATACAGTACACGCACACACACACACACACACACACACACACATATATATATATATATATATATATATATATGTTAGTAAAGCCAGGTAATAAATTTTCTTTAATACATACGAGGTTGAAAGAAATGGCAATTTCTGCGTTGGAAATTTTATTATTCAAAGTTTCCAGGTCTCTGATGAGTTTTCGCTGGGTGGCAGGAAGTAGATGAAGGAGATGAGCAAAATTCATGGTGGTACAGGGTTACATAAATGTACATGATGATACAGGATATACGACGCGTTTCACTGGACAACCAGCATTATCAAGTAAGGAAGGAATGATATAAAAGGTAAACAGGAAGGGTATATATAGAGGGTGGAGGATCAGAGGAGGCGGAAAACAGGGGGCAAAAGTCTGCTATTGGTGGAAGCGTAAACTAGGAGAGAGAAGGGGTTAACCGCTTCACGCATGCGCACTGGATGCGGGATGGTGGTCAGTAGGTGGGGTCGAAGCTGATTGGCTGCGTGTCGAGGGGCGTGGCCTAAGTTGTGTGGCGCCTGCAGAAGACGAAGCTGAAGGAGGTAGTGCGGGGGGCTGCGTCAAGGGCACCGGGGGGCGAGGAGGGGTGTTAGGTCCTGTAGGGTAGTGCCTTTTGGCAGAAGGAAGGATCTGAAGGTCCAGAGTTTGGTTGTTGATGTTGGGATGTAAGGCTTGGATATATAAAGCTTCGAGTATAGGTAATCTCCTTGGGTCACTTTCTTTATCGAGTATGGTGGTGTGTTTCTCTAACTCGTTGCGTGTGAGGTGAGGGTGGTTAGGGGTGAGATAGTGGTCTTTGATGGCTCCAGCCTGAAGGTGAAGAGTTAACCGACGTGAAAGACGAGTCTGCGTCATACCAATATAGGAATGAGGTCCACAGTCCTCATAATTACAGGTATGTTGGTAAATGACGTGATCGTCGGTCATCGGGCTCTTTATCTTGGTGGAGGCTGGTTTGTTGCGGAGAACGAGGTTGGAGGTCTTGGGGGATTTGTAATAAATTATTAATTTGATTTTGTTTTCCGGGTTGGTTGGGTGGACATGCTTGGAGATTATTTCTTTTAAGACGGCCTCGTCATTTTTGTGTTCAGAGGACTTGTAATTGCGGTAGAAGATCTTAATTTCATTGGGGGGGTCAATGTTGGGAGGGCTTTGGGTGTACCATTTTTCAAGATGGTGGTTGATGGTGCTGGAGATGTCGGAGTTGGAGTATCCGTTATTTACTAAAACTTGGGATAGTCTTTCTAGTTCCTGGTGGGTGTCGGCCCAGGTAGAGCAGTGCGTGAGGGCTCTCCTAACATAGGCGGAGATGGAGGATAGAAACACTTCCAAGCTGCCAAACTATTAAGAGACAACCCCAACATCATCATCCGTCGTGCGGATAAAGCTTCCTGCCTCGTGATCCATGACAAGGAGGAATATCTTAGAAAAATGGACGTCATCTTAAGTGACAACACTAAATTTAAAAAGATCACCCGCAACCCAACCGACGAAATCAAACGTATTGCCAACACCACCATCACCGCCATCAACGCCAAACAAGGAGGGATCCACCTTAAAAAACTCGTCGGAGAATACACCCCTGGTTATGCGTACGGAACCATCAAAACACACAAACCTGGGAACCCCCTCCGCCCCATCATCTCCCAGATCCCCACTGCCACCTACCAGATCGCCAAGGCCCTGAACAACCTCCTCACCCCCTACGTGCCCAGCCAATTCAACCTTAACTCAGCCCACGATTTCTTGGAAATTTTACGAGACGCCCCCCGTAACAACAACCACACTATCGCCTCTCTCGACGTAGAAAGCCTGTTCACCAACGTGCCAGTGGATAGGACCATTGACATGATTCTACGTCGAATTTATCATTGCCCTGATACACCTACACTGGACATCCCGGAGAAGGCCCTGAAAACACTACTGGAGCTATGTACCAAGGAGGCCCCCTTCCTTTGCCCCCGGGGCAACATGTACAAGCAGATAGACGGTGTGGCGATGGGCAGCCCCCTAGGAGTTCTTTTTGCGAACTTTTTCATGGGTACCATCGAGGAAGAGCTCCTAGCTGCCCAACGACCAGCCGTCTACTGTAGATACGTGGATGACATCTTCGTGCAAATCAAGGACCTCCACGAACTACAGGAACTCCAGCGTCGCTTCATGACCTCCTCCGGACTTAACTTCACCTTTGAAAAATCTAACAATGGACAACTCCCCTTCCTCGACATCCTCGTAGCTCTGAACGACCATGGGTTCAAAACCACCGTCTACATTAAACCTACTAACACAGGACAATGCCTCAACGGCGATAGTGAATGCCCCCGCCGTTATCTTCTATCCTCCATCTCCGCCTATGTTAGGATAGCCCTCACGCACTGCTCTACCTGGGCCGACACCCACCAGGAACTAGAAAGACTATCCCAAGTTTTAGTAAATAACGGATACTCCAACTCCGACATCTCCAGCACCATCAACCACCATCTTGAAAAATGGTACACCCAAAGCCCTCCCAACATTGACCCCCCCAATGAAATTAAGATCTTCTACCGCAATTACATGTCCTCTGAACACAAAAATGACGAGGCCGTCTTAAAAGAAATAATCTCCAAGCATGTCCACCCAACCAACCCGGAAAACAAAATCAAATTAATAATTTATTACAAATCCCCCAAGACCTCCAACCTCGTTCTCCGCAACAAACCAGCCTCCACCAAGATAAAGAGCCCGATGACCGACGATCACGTCATTTACCAACATACCTGTAATTATGAGGACTGTGGACCTCATTCCTATATTGGTATGACGCAGACTCGTCTTTCACGTCGGTTAACTCTTCACCTTCAGGCTGGAGCCATCAAAGACCACTATCTCACCCCTAACCACCCTCACCTCACACGCAACGAGTTAGAGAAACACACCACCATACTCGATAAAGAAAGTGACCCAAGGAGATTACCTATACTCGAAGCTTTATATATCCAAGCCTTACATCCCAACATCAACAACCAAACTCTGGACCTTCAGATCCTTCCTTCTGCCAAAAGGCACTACCCTACAGGACCTAACACCCCTCCTCGCCCCCCGGTGCCCTTGACGCAGCCCCCCGCGCTACCTCCTTCAGCTTCGTCTTCTGCAGGCGCCACACAACTTAGGCCACGCCCCTCGACACGCAGCCAATCAGCTTCGACCCCACCTACTGACCACCATCCCGCATCCAGTGCGCATACGTGAAGCGGTTAACCCCTTCTATCTCCTAGTTTACGCTTCCACCAATAGCAGACTTTTGCCCCCTGTTTTCCGCCTCCTCTGATCCTCCACCCTCTATAAATACCCTTCCTGTTTACCTTTTATATCATTCCTTCCTTACTTGATAATGCTGGTTGTCCAGTGAAACGCGTCGTATATCCTGTATCATCATGTACATTTATGTAACCCTGTACCACCATGAATTTTGCTCATCTCCTTCATCTACTTCCTGCCACCCAGCGAAAACTCATCAGAGACCTGGAAACTTTGAATAATAAAATTTCCAACGCAGAAATTGCCATTTCTTTCAACCTCGTATGTATTAAAGAAAATATATATATATATATATATATATATATATATATATATATATATATATATATACCGGTATATATATATATATATATATATATATATTTTTTTTTAATGTTTAGAATACCCTTTTAACCACTTCAGCATACAATGACGCTTTTCTTCCTTATATTTTACTTAGAATTATACAATTTTATGCAGCTTAGGAAGGTTATAGAAGTGAGTTAGAGGGTTAAATTGCCCATATTATGTAAATGAAGAGTATTTGAATGGTATGTTAAAAGGTATATAATTCATTAGGTATATTGAAAGTGAGTTACCTGTGTATTCTTGTGTTATTAAAGGAGTTAATTAATTCAAATTTACACTTAAATGGCTAGATAATTATGGATACTGTAATTACCCTTTACATACCGAGTGCATACACTATATCATTACAGTGTAAAGTTATATTGACCACATGCTAGTTTCAGGCTATACAGAAGTTGGAGCTGTAGACATCAATATTGAGCAAATTTAGCAGCTTAAACACGGTTGTTGTGCGTATATAGTACTATATACTGTATATACATTTTATAAAATTCAGTAAACTATCAGTGCATTAACAACTCGCATCTTTTTTGCAGGCTACTTCTACCAAATATTCCTTATGGCGCTTTTGCACTCAACATTTAGCTACAACACTGGTCTGGCAGCATATACTGTAGAGTATTTTTTTTCCATCACCTAATTTAATTCTAATTTAATTTTTAATCAGTCGAGTTTCCGCTACCAGTTGATAAGATACCATAAATGTTACCAGACAAATGTTTACTTTCGAAGTTTGACGATAAAATTATCGTGTGATACCGTTCTTACGAAGAATAAAATCGTCTATTGTCAGCCTGAATTATCTGAAAATGACGCCCTAATACTGAAGGGGTTAAGAGGGGAGGGGCGTCATTAAGGAGACGCCCGCACGCAAACAAAAGTGGGTCGGGTAATTTTTGTTTATAAATATATAAATAAATAAATAAAGGGGGGGGGGGGGGCGGTGAAAGGGTAGGAGAGGGAGAGGAATAGGGAGCGAGAGGAGGATGGTTATAGGATAGAAGACACGGATAGTGGGAAAGAAGGGTGAATGATGTAATGGAGAGAGAGAGAGAGAGAGTGAGAGCGGGAGGGTAAAATGTCAAAGAAGACAGAACATAACACACCGAATAGATGGTAATCGTGACTCAGCAACTACAGTATGTGGTGTAGAGACCCTGGGTACAACAGAGATCCTGCAGTAAGAAAGAGAGCGGCCATCTATTTCTTGGGCCGACATTTTGGTGCTCACACAATTATACAAAATTACATATATTATTATATAATTACACATAATTACACACACACACACACATACATTTGTTACATGCAGCTTGGCCTTTTGTCTCCTTCGTGCACATTGAACAAAAATAAAAGTATCGGGGTGAACTTCTATAATTATTCGATCTTGTTGAAATTAGATCCACATACTAAACTACAGTCCATTCATTATAGGTAGGCCATAAATCGTGACCCATAACCTCTGTCCTTTCTATCCTTACGGTATTATTTTTAACATCGTTCTTAACACCAATAACCCCCAAATGAAATTAATGAAAGTATGTGATTCTCCCAGGATTCAAAGCTAGGATATATCATACAGAACTTACACACTCTAACCATTACACCATCAAGGCAATTTATTAGGGTTTATCACTACCAATATACCCTTGAAAGGGTATTGAAAACAATGAAATAAAACCAGTAATTTACAGTGCAGGCAATATTACATTAGCTTCGGCTGTGGATTTATGAGATTTTCCTACTAAAAAGGCAATCATATTTTTGGATAGTTATGGGTTTAATATCACGAACGAGCCGGAAATTGGCTTATATATTAATTATCAAATTTCCTCTATTTTGGTGCCGCTGCTGTGGGTTTGTTTACGTTGGAGATGTTGGGCCGCCGTGGTATTCTCGTTGCCTGGCGCACGATGTTCCTTCATTGATAATATCCCACAAGGGGCGGTCGGTGTGTTCCTTTATATAGAAAGTAAATACATGGGTGTCCCAGGGGATCCAGAAACAATATGTCGCCCGGGGACTTAAATAATCTGATTGATAGATAGATAGATAGATAAAAAGATAGATAGATACTCTATTGACCACAGCAAAACATAAAATATAAAAGTTTTGTTTTTACATAGATTAATGGATAGTGAAATAAAAAGTGGTAGAAATAGAATAGAATAAGGTAGGCAAACTCTTCCGTCTCTGTCTCTCCTCTACCGTCTTCCCTTCTTGCTGGAAATTCGCTCTCATTCAACCTGTCCCAAAGAAGGGTAACCGCTCTCAACCCTCCAACTATCGTCCAATTGCTCTTATTTCTTGCATCTCTAACGTTTTTTAAACAATTCTTACCTCAAAATTTCTTAAGCATTTATCTTTCCATAACCTACTCTCAGACCGCCAGTATGGCTTCTTTAAGGGTCGCTCTACTGGTGATATTCTTTCTTATCTTACTAACTCTTGGTCATCCTCCATTCGGGACTTCGGTGAGACTTTTTCTGTTGCATGGATATATCGAAGGCCTTCGATAGAGTCTGGCACAATTCCCTTATTTCCAAACTAATCTCCTTCGGTTTCTATCCCTCCATCTCTGCCTTTGTCTCTATTTCCTTTTCGGCAGTTCCATAGCTGTACAGCGGTTGTGGACGGCCACCGTTCACTTTTTCAACCTATCAACTCCGGTGTTCCTCAGGGTTCTGTCCTATCTCCAATTATTTATTAACGACCTTCTCAGCTGCAGCTCCAGCCCCAGACGACTCTACATTACACTATTCCATTATCCTTCTACATTATCATTCACAGCAGGAACTCCAACACTCACGTAAGGAGGCCATAAAGCACCTATCTTCTGATCTCTCTACTATCTCTAATTGGGGAAGAGAAAACCTTGTTACTTTCAATGCTTCCACAACTTAATTTCTCCACCTGTCTAATCATCGCCCCCTTCCAGAAAACTATGACCTACTGTATACTCTTCAACAACATACAAATTAACCTTTCATCTTCTCTTAATATTCTCGGTGTCTCTTTATATTCTGTTCTCTCTTGAAAAGATCATCTTTCCACTCTTGCAAAAAAAAAAAACATTATCAGAAGCTGGGTGTAATCAACCGCCTCCAGTTCTTTACCGATGCACAGCTTCTTGCTCTACAGGGGCACAGTGCGTCCATGTATTGATATTGTTCACACGTGTGGGGAGGATCCTCTCACGCATCACTTCTAGACAAAGTAGATTGGAAAGCCTTCCGCCTTCCATCTCATTAACTCATGTCCACTCACCAATTCTCTGCAGTCTCTCTCTCTCTTTGCCGCAATGTTGCATCTCTCTCATTATTCTACCGCTATTACAATAATCAGTGTTCCTCAGAGCTCTCTCAGTGTATACTACCCCCTCTTCGTAGAGCACGTAGCACCCGTCTTGCAACACAATCCCACCCCTTCTCTGTGCAACTCTCCAACCCAAGAGTGAAACTGTATTCTCACTCTTTCTTCTATTCAACAGCTGAGCTCTGGAACTCTTTCCCTCTTCCTATGACTTAAATTGCTTCAAACTCCGTGTGTCCAGGCATTTTGGCTCGAACGTCACTTGATTCAACTTCTGTCAACCTGTCACTCTTTCAACTCTGCCTTTTGTCTCCTTCACTCACATAGAAAAAAACAAAAAACAAAACAAAAACAACAACTATTGATCCTTACGGGGCTGATTGAAACTAAACTACTTGGCAAATGTGAAAGAAAGGAAAAGGATAGCACAGTATAATGTGGTGCAGTTCGTTAGTTAAGCGGGAGTCACACGAGCCCTTTTTCGAGCAATTTTTACGGGCAATCATGGTCTGGAAGCTTAACAAATGACTTTTTATCAGATTTCAGCCACTTAACATAATCTACTATCAGTCTAGTTACCAATACCAGTTTGAAAATGTCCCAAAATAATACGAGAAAAGACTTGCTCATGGAAAATTGACGGAAAAATCGCTCGTGTGACACCTGCTTTAGTGCAGTTAATAGGGGGAGGTGATACTTTAACCCCTCCAGTACCGGTGTCGTTCATTTAACTTGACTCTGGCTACTATTAGACGACTTTATTCAGTTTAAAAGGGGCCTCCAGCAATTTTAAACTGCACATTTCTGTCTCTCTCTCTCTCTCTCTCTCTCTATCTATCTATCTATCTATCTATCTCTCTATCTATCTATCTATCTATCTATCTATCTATCTATCTATCTATCTATCTATCTATCTATCTATCTATCTATCTATCTATCTATCTATCTATCTATCTATCTATCTATCTATATATATATATATATATATATATATATATATATATATATATATATATATATGTATATATATTCGCACACACATATACATCCACACAGAATCTGGGGCAGCACAAACCTGACAACATGTTTGCAAAAGAATTTAAAGTTGTGCGATATTTTTAGATGCCATGTTTACAACAGTGTGTGTGTGTGTGTGTGTTAGTGTGTGGATGGATGTTTGTGTGTGTGTGTGTGTGTGTGTGTGTGTGTGTGTGTGTGTGTGTGTGTGTGTGTGTGTGTGTGTGTGCCTGTGTGTGTGCAGGGCTGATTGTATTGAAGGAGAGGGTCAGACCATTATAATGGATGTTGGTCTGGTCACATGTTAAGTCGGGGCTTACCCTAGACCAATTTATTTGTGATTGGCGAAATCGAGAGCGGTAGACTAGGGTGATACATTGTGAAAATATATTGTGTCTGGAACAGGATTTCCGGCTTTTGGTCGTAATTAAGGAGGTAAGCTAAGTGGTTTAAACATTTTTGACTATATAGAACATTTCAAAATAAAACTGTTCAAATATATGATGGTTTCAAACATCCTGCAATGCATAATTATTATACTTAAATTATTTCAGTGAAATGAATCGGAAGTTTTACCAGTCTATACTGTAAAACAATATTACTGTAAGGCAGGCATGAATTT
Source organism: Paralithodes platypus (assembly GCA_032716605.1). Lineage (NCBI taxonomy): Eukaryota > Metazoa > Arthropoda > Malacostraca > Decapoda > Lithodidae > Paralithodes > Paralithodes platypus. The sequence continues at coordinate 12,206,025 of CM064513.1, forward strand.
TAGCCATTTTGTTATTAAAATGCTTAATATTATAATATTCATGAAGCTACTAACTACCATTTCTTAACTGATTTCTCCCCTTTATCAATAAACTCGTCCAATAGTCGATGTGCCAGATCTCGAAATCACACAATTCAGTACCATCCAGAGGAAGTCATATTTCAGCATAATCTCCAACACAACAACCAAGGTAATTATCACAACATTATATCTCTGAAGGGCCAATAATATCAAGGAGCTTATAAGGGGTACTTGATATATACAATGAACATTTAATTACAATATAATTGATAACAAAGTGAAAACAAATACAACAGTCATGGCTTACTGGTCCCTCGGGACCTCTGCGTCATATGGGTGGCGTGCGGGTATAATAAATGTGTCTTGTAATTTATAATTGTAGCTAAGAGCCCTATATGATGGTACCAACTATTACCCTGGCCCATGGACTATAATAACGCTTTATATTTCAGGTTGTTGAAGACTACGCCTGGTGATAATGAAGGCCCCCAAGAGTGGTGCGACCATCAGTAAACCGTGGTTGGAATATATACTACAGGAATATCAGGGTCACCCTAACCCACCTCTGACTGTCACATCATTCACTGTTAAACCAGGTAACTATATATTTCGTTACTACTACTACTACTACTACTACTACTACTACTACTACTACTACTACTACTTTTACAAAAAAAAAAAAACTACTACTACTTTTACTACTTTTACAACAACAGCAAAAACTACTACTACTACTACTACTACAACGACTACTACTACTACACTAATATATATTACAGGAACATTTGGGTCACACTAACCCTCCTCTTACTGTCACCTCATTCACTGTTAAACCAGGTAAGTTTATATCGCCCATTCCTTTAAGCTGGCATCACACAAAAAAGAAAGTTGAAAATCTCCCCAAATACATTGTTTGGTTGCATATATAAAAAGAGGAAAAAGTAGTGGAAAAACTATATACAAAAACATAAATTCATAACAAACATTATTTGGTGTTCACTGCGCTCGCTGAAAAATAGTGTGCACAAAATATATTGAAATCTTTCCGACCTCTCTCCCCAAAAGAGTGCAATACAGTATATCGAGAAAAAAAACTTTAAAATGATAAAAGATAAAACTAAATATATAAATAGAAATAAATAAATATATTTTAGACGATTTTATGGAGCTGCAAGAGGTCCACTACTACCACTATCTTCTGGTTCACCTGTACAGTCACTTATAGTAATTCGTGGACCCCTTATGTTTTTATTTATGTAATTATAATTATATTTGGATTTATTTGTGTATGGAACTAGATTTTCAATAAATAGTATACAGTATATAGTACTGTAGTTGATGTATAGCAAATTATAATAATACATTCGTTTCCAGATCTATGCTTCCATAATTAAAAATAGGTGAGGTCCACGAATGTTTAGGAGTGTACCTAGTGCCTGTCCATCTCTATAGTAACAGAAACCGGCCAACCTCCGCCATATTGGTGCCACTGGTGGTATTAGCCTCTCCTTTCACTCAATTTACCCTTTCCAAATCCGGTTACGCATTTCTTTTCTGTTTTCTTGCTATTATGAGATGATTTGATTTAGATCAGGAAGGGTAAATGGAAGCCAGAGGGTTAATTGAGATAGTCTTTACCCTTATAATTCCCACAGATCCTTCCTAAACTGTATGAAATCGTCTAATGATAGCCAGAATATTTATTTTCTTCTCGGGCCCTTAAATATGTGTACTGAATAAAATGAACTCTTTAATATAATTACCATTGTTTGTTTTCTTCTAAAGCCCTTATATAATGTGCACTGCATTATTAGAACTATTCAATGTAATTACCAATGTTTGTTTTCTTCTAAGGTCCTTGTATATGTGCACTAGCTGAATTACTAGAACCATTAAATGTAATTACCATTGTTTGTTTTCTTCTAGGTGCGGGACCTGGAGATGGCTTCAATTCAGAGCTGGTGATGGTGACCGTGGAGACGACTTCAACGGGAGACCAGGTCACCACAAAGGCCCCCCATCCCAGTGCCACCACGACGCACACTCAACAACCAGACTCTTCAGGTATACAGAGGACAGAGACAAAACCACCACAATATGATGTAAGTACGACACCGACTCAACAACCAGATTCTCCAGGTGTACAGACGATAGAGCCAAAACCACCACAAAATGATGTTAACACGACAGCGACTCTACAACCAGGCTCTTCAGATGTACATACAACACAGATAGAAAAACCATCAGGCTCTTCAGATGTACAGATGACAGAGACAAAACCACCACAATCTGATATACACGCAACAGAGATAATATCACCACACTCTCCAGATGAACACACACCAGAAACAAAGCCACCTGATGTTCTCGCGACAGAGACAAAACCAGCAGACGTCCACGCGGCTTTATCGGCTGGTCAACAACAAAACGCAGAACCAGGATCGCAAACCAATGCACATGCTGATAACGGCCTTGCACATGCCACACATACTAACAGAACATTTTATCTGGTGGCGAAGTTCCTAAGTCAAGATCCTATGAGTCGAGAGACAAATATCAAACTTAAGACCAACCAAAAAGAATATTTGATCTACAGCGAAATTCTGAGAGATCTGAATGAACTGCAAGCCTCCAATATTCCCAATGAACCAATCATTTTGTGCCCTGAACTAATATATGGAAAGTGTACAGACAAAGAGTTTGTTCTTATACTGGAAAATCTGAAGATTGGTGGTTTTAATACCAATGATAAGCGCAGAGGATTAAGTGAACTGCATTTGAAACCAGCCATTGAGAGCATTGCAAGGATCCATGCACTCTCCTATGTATATAATTTGTCTCATAACATAGGAAAGAAACACCCATGTTTTACATCAATGAACGAAGCTATTCCTGCATTTATGGCTTTACTTGGTTGTATGGTAGACAATTGCATAGAATTTTTGAAAAGTTCAAAGGAGACTGAAGCTTTAGGAAAGAAGCTTGCTGCTGCTAAACCAGGTATGAAAGAAAACAATAAAAAGGTCCTTTCTATTGATCCACCATTCATGTGCCTAGCCCATGGAGACTATTGGAATAACAATATAATGTTCAAAGAAGGAGAATCAGGGGAAATAGAGAAGATGATGGTGATAGACTGGGGCAACGCTTCTTTCGGAGGCCCCATACCAGACCTCCAGTATATCTTCAACACGTCCACCACTCGGGACGTCCGTGCGGCACACCTAGAGGACCTCCTTCACCACTACCACGCTACCTTCACCAGGATCACCACCACCCTCGGCTCACCGGTACCTTCCTGGGACTATGACACTTTCAGAGCCAAGTATGAGGAAGCAAATGGAGTAGGATTCTACTTTGGGTGTGGCTTGATTCAGGGGACCTTGAGCAACAACAACTCGATCAACAAGGAATCGTCATCCATTCCCTCAGACAAGCCCACATTTGCTCCGATCAAGTATATCGCAGATGGATTGAAGTCAAGAATGGCCAGAGTAGTAATGATGGTGATGAACACATCAGTTGGGAAGACAATGATGGTCAAAATGTACAGTAAAGTATTAAAACCAATTACTGATGAGCTCAAAGCAGGTACAAACCAAGTCATGAACAAGAGGCTACTGGACCTAGTGCAAGAAATGGATGAGAAAGGATTACTTGAAGTTCCAACCCCATGAGTATTGTTTTACCTTTTCTTTCTACACTTCAACATTCTATAGTTCAAACGAGGTAATCTGGCTTAAAAAACTACAGGTAAAGTAAGTGTCACACTATGCCGATTTAAGTGCCGACGCTCCACGACTTAAGGATCAGGAGCAGGTCTTTGCCTACATCGCCGCGCGACGTGGGTGGGCGCCGACTCAAGAGAGCCGCCTGGAGAGGTCGTCAGGGGCCTCAGGAAAGTTCGACACGCACAACTCTCATGAGTTGAGTCGGCGGCTAGTAAATGGACGGGACGGGGACGGTAGGCTGGCGGCGTCGGGCGGCGTCCAGTATACGTCAGACGGTACAAGGGCGCCGGCCTGTCTGCGCCAGATGCCACTATAAGGTAGGTCGCCGTCAGGCAGCGACCTGGTAACGCCCAGGCGGCGTCATAGAGGGAGGGCATACCGTGAGTCCGCGACCTGGCAATGTCGCACGGGACATCGTTGATAGAGTGTTTTTTTGTTTTTTTTTAAGCTTGATGGTCTAGCGAGGAAACTAAAAAATAAATGAATATATAAATAAATAGACCCCAAAAATCACCACTGTCCCCTTAATCCGATCCCATGAACGAGTGACTATCTATAAACCCTTTCAATAGCGGTGGCCTCTGTTTTGCCTTAGTTCTGCCATACTTATACGATTTTATGCAGCTTAAGAACAGTCTGTGGGAGTTAAGAGAGATAAATGAGAGGAATGGAGGTCTTGTGATTGCCACAGGCCCGTTCGTAAGCATAATAAAATAACCTAATAGTTGCCAGACTATAACGTGAAAGACGTCACCGGTACTGAAAGCGTTAACTATAGATGGGCTTGTTTTACCAATTACTCAAAAAAACACTTAATAAGGAGAGATGGGCGTATTTATTTGCTCATTTATGGATCTTTTTATTATGCTTTTAGTTTCCTCCCTAGACCTCAAGCTTAATACACCCCCCCCCCCCTTTCACACGCACAGACACACACACACACAAACGTCGCCTCCGACGGACCGGTTTGCCTCAATCGGGATCAAGTGTGACGGAGTAGGGGTTCAGTGTGACAGGGTGGCTGTCCATCGCCGCCGTAGTATCTATCGGCGCCGCCCTATCTCCTATAGGCGACGCTCGTCAGGAGCGTTGTCGCCAACCAGTTTGCGCGCTACGGCGCATGACGCCGCTGGGTTATCTTCCTTAGGTCTTGCATGGTTGCCGCTCGACCCCGTCCAGTTGCCGTTAGGCGGCGTGCCTGTCCATACTGCCCGCCGTGGGCGTCCCGTCCCTCTATCACCCACGATACTTGGCAGTGGTCTCCCCCTTGTATTGCCACTCCTTAAGTCGTGGAGCGTCGGCACTCTAATCGGCATAGTGTGACACTTGCTTAAGTGATTAAGGGGGGTCACCGGCTTTTTTTTGTTATCTTCCTATTCTTTTCTCTCTTTCCCTGGCTTGTATACATTCGGCCCCATTCAGCCAACTGTTTTAAGACCTTTATCCCCATCCTTTATTCCCCATTTGTGGAAGGAGGAAACTGAAGGTGAACGTCAATAAAAGTAAAGTAATGGTGTGTAATAGGGGAGAGCATAGGGTGAATCTAGATGTGAGGCTGGATGGGGAAATATTGGAACAAGTAGAGTGTTTTAACCCTTAAAAAGCGGCTCACCACATAAGTCGTATTTAATAAAGCTGGACTATGTGGCGGCGCTCGACATAGGTCGAGTGGCAATTTCAGCACGTAATGTTGCTGAGAGAGAGAGACAAGTGGTGGCAGGAGACTAGCGAGCGTATGACTGCTCCAGACCACCGCGGAGAACCTACTGACACGAATATCAGCTCCCTCCTCCCTCTCTCACTCGCTATATACGGAATTGTATCGGGAAAGTGGCTAATTACATGCTTTTTGCACTCGCGTTGCACGGTTATTGCAAGAAAACTAGCCATCATAAAAGGATCGTTATGGTGTCATTCGAAAGCTCTGTTTATGCCCTTTCAGGGATAGATACTTGTTTTACGTTCTGGGTCTTATTTAGGCATGAAAATGATCACGTAAACAGCCCTATTTTGGCTAAAAACACCCCGCTGGGCGGTACATATAAATAAACCGCATAGGCCGCTAAAGAAGGGTTAAATATCTAGGAGGAACGATAAGCAGGAGTGGAGGTATGGAAGTGGAGGTAAAACAGAGAGTGTGTGAAGGAAGGAAGGTTTTCGGAGCAATGGGAAGTATGTGGAAGACGAGAAATCTCGGAGTGAAAGTAAAAAGTGCACTGTATCAAGGAATTGTTGTGCCAACAGTGATGTATGGGGCTGAGACATGGGCTCTGAAGAAAAAGGAGAAAAGAGGGCTGGATGTGATGGAGATGAGCTGCTTGAGGAGTATGTGTGGAGTTACTCGTAGAGACAGATTGAGGAATGAAGAGATACGTAGGAGAGTGGGGCAGCAGGAACATATGTCAGCCAGAGTGGACAGAAGGGTGCTGAGCTGGTATGGTCATGTTGAACGAATGGGAGATGAAAGGCTTACAAAGAGAATATGTGAGTCAGGTACAAGGGGAGATAGAAGGGCAGGAAGACCCCCATTGAGATGGAGAGACTGTGTAAGAAAGGCTTTGGATGATAGAGTACAAAGGAGTACAAAGGAGTACAAAGGAGTAAAAAGGAGTACAAAGGAGTACAAAGGAAATCAAGCAACAACAGATCTAGTGACCCTTCTAGGTTGCTTGTCCTCCAAAACACTGAGGATCAAGTGTCCAAACAGTGGTTTAGAGTGGGTAAGGGAACATTGGAAAGGGAATTACTGCCCTGGAACTAATGTCCGTGGCAGGATTAGGAAGTTAGTAGGAATGACTATAGATCAGGCAGGGGAAGTGGTGGTGGACAGGAGTGAATGGAGAATGCTTGTGAATAGTTGAGTGAACACGTGGTCATTTGGAGTAAGGGGTCGGGCGCAAGTTCGACTAGATAATAGTCCATCAGGCGCCTGGCCCGGGGGGACGATTAATATGAAGGGTGTGCCTGGAAGTGTGGTGGGAGGGCTTGTGGCTTTGGCTCCGCTGCATGTCTGCCTGCCGAGATCGGAACCTCTCCGGGTGGTCAGGGGCCGGGGGAGTGCTGGAGCGACCTTGGTAACCCTGGTCTCTGGGTCTTCTCCTGGGTGACCTGGATGTGTGTGAGTTTGTGTTTTTTATCTGTGTTTATTTTTTGTTTTATGTTGTTTTTGTGTTTTCCCTGTTCTTGCTCTGTCTTGAGTCGGCTACCCCAAAAATGGGGATTGGGCCTGAGCATATAGATAGATAGATAGATAGATCCCCATCCAGGTGTCGATTTCTTCCTGGCTAGCAAAAGCGAGCCAGCATGTTATGGAGAAATCCGGCTTCGCCGTGGAAATTTTTCTATCGAAAAATGTACAAATTTAGCTTGATGTCAAGACAAAAATATTGACACCTGGATGGGGTAAACGTCTTAAAACAGTAGACTGCATGGGGCCGAATGGATACAAGCCAAAGAGAGAGGGAGAGAAAGAGAAAAAAGCGAGGTGGGCTTCCTTAATTCCGATATACTAAGACAGTGAAAGAAAAGGGCAGCAAACAAAAGTCTAGGATTCGATGCCTGAAAAACTGAAGTGTAGAGAGCTCGCATGGGGGTCTAGTGTTAGTAAAAATAAATAAAATACATGGGAATGTACAGTATATACAGTATCTATCTATCTATCTTTCTATCTATCTACAGTATACTGTATTACCTGTCTTACTGGCTTTCTTGGAAAACCTTTGACTGTTTTCAATGTGATGACCTCTGTTACATTATGTGTTGAATAAATATAGACATTTTGTATTCGACTTTGGAATCATCTAGTATGAAAAGTCTAAACAAAACTATTTCCTTTAAGGGGGCCCACCTCGCTTTTTTTCTCTTTAATGGCAGGAAATGAGTTTGGAACAGTGTGCAAAAAACGGAATTTGAAGGTAAATGCGGGGAAGAGCAAGGTTATGGTCTTCGAAAGGGATGAAGTCACAGAGTGTGAGGTGAAGCTGAACGGTCAAGCTATGGAGATCGTCAACTCTTTTAAGTATCTGGGCAGTGTGTTGAGTAAAGATGGGACTATGGATGAAGAAGTGCGAGAGAGGGTACAACAGGGGAAGAGGGTTGTAGAAACGCTAAAAGCAGTAACAAGAAATAGGGTGGTCAGTATGGGAGTGAAGAAGTCCTTGCATGCCAGTGTGGTAATCCCGACACTGACTTACGGAAGCGAAGCTTGGACGTTGGTTGAGAGACTCAGACCAAGAGTGAGAGCAGTGGAAATGAATTACTTAAGGAGTGCATGCGGAGTTACATGGAGGGATAGACAGACTAATGAGGAAGTAAGAAGGAGGTGTGGTGTGGAGGTGGATGTGCTGGAAAGTGTGAAAACGAACAACTTGAGATGGTTCGGCCATATAGAGCGTATGGAAAGCGAGAGAATGACTAAGAGGGTGTACGAGAGTGAGGTGGAGGGACAGAGAGGGAGAGGTAGACCGAATGAGAGGTGGAAGGATGGAGTGAGAAAGTACATGAACGAAGGCGGTGCTGGTTGGGGGGAGGAGCGTCGACTGACTGGGGACAGAGGTGCATGGGGGCGATTCATTCGTGTCCACCCCTTCGGGGATCACGGCGTCAGGCAATAGATAGATAGATAGATAGATAGAAATGACTTAATATTGACAAAGAAATGGGGGACGTAAAATCTTACAATCGCAAAAGTAATGGACCGAACGTCCTAAAATCTGATAACAAATGGGGCTAAACATGAGGGAGAAGGGGAGCCAGAAAACAACAACCAACCAACCCCCCTTAATTCCATTTCCTTGAGTTTGAGAACACCTGACAGACATTAATACACCACAGAGCTAGCAAAACGTAATGACAGCGGAGACACGACTTATTTGGCCAACCGTACCAGAATTGCCGAATGTTTATTATGGGTATGGATATATATGAGTGTAAAGAGAGGATAATATCACCAGTGGCACCAAAATGGCGGAGGTTGGCCGATCTCTGTTACTATAGGGTCTCTAGGTTGGAATATCGTCTGCTCATGCCGGCGTGCAAGCTATCTACGTCGGGCGAGATAACGAGACTGATTACTTGATAAACTGCATCCTGGTCCATTACTGATAATGCAGTACCGTATGTCTTATCACGGGATACTTGAGAGAGAGAGAGAGAGAGAGAGAATGTGTGTGTTTGTGTGAGAGAGAGAATGTGTGTGTACGTGAGAGAGAGAGAGAGAGAGATAGATAAAAAGAGATAGAGAGAGAGTGAGAGAGAGAGGATTTAATATATTTACATAGATAGGCTACACTGGCCACACAGACCTTACGATACCAGCGAGGTGGTCAGGTCATAATTCTAGAAGAGAGCAAACCCGATAGTAAGGGTACATGGAAGGAAAGAATAGCAAAGAGAGAGAGCTTTTAGTTTGTTATCTCTGAGATAATAGAATCCCGCCTTCTCCCCACCCTTCCCCGCAAAAAAAAAAAAGAGAAAAAAGAAGAAAAATACAACAAACAAATACAAATAAAAGAATACAAGCTAAATTTGAATTTTTCGCAAATTGCAGGCTGGCTATCGTTCACCAGGAAATTGTTTTACATCCGAATATGTCAAAACACCATATAATTGCTAAATTACTAGAGCGAAAAGTCTTAATAATATCAGTGATGATGGGGCGAAACCTAGCAGAGAGCTTATAGGTAGGTAAACAAAAAATAAAAATAAAAAATAAAACAAAATACTCCCCAAGGCCCCCCATTCGAGATAAATTTGTAAATTTTTCGATAGAAAAAATGTCCCGCTGAAGGCCTATTCCTCATAAATTACAGGCTCGCGAAAATGACAAAAATATACATTTAAATGCCACGAAAAGTATTAAATTTGACAAAATAATGGGGCAAACCTCTAAAAATGTCAAAATTAATGGGATAAACATGAGGGTGATAATAATAATAATGAAGGGGTATAGAAAAAAAACCTTGAGCAACATATTATAGTCGGATTATTTCCAGCTGGCGGTGAAGTGTAACGCCGTCAGCTATTACGAAGAGGCTTTAGCGAAATAAGTTGTTTAATTACGAAAGCTTGGCATAAATATCCCGCAGAGACATGATAGTTTCAGTTTTCATCAATAAGTAGTCATTAAGGGGAGACTGGCCGTTTGTTTGATCTATTCATTCATTTATTCATATATTTTTTTAGTTTCTTCCCTAGACCTTCATCAAACTTAGAAAAAAAACCTAGATCCCCCTTCAAGATAAATTTGTACATTTTTCGGTAGAAAAATTTCCCGGCCGAAGGCCGGTTCCTCTTAAAATTGCAGGCTCGCTATCGTTTGTCAGGAAATAATCGACACCTAAATGGCACAAAAGGTCTTAAAATTGACAACGAAATGGGGCGAAAGGTGTTAAAATCGCCAACCTATAACTTATAATCTCAAAACTAGTGGGGTTAAACATTAGGGAGAAAAGGGTCCAGAAAAAACGGTCTGCCTCCCCTTAAATCATAATAGAGGTAATTGTGGACCCCTGGGGCTATTAAGTGTGTTGGAGAGAGAAAGGGAAGCTGTTGGAGTGGCATTGTTGTGTGCGTTATGCTTCTTAATATTTGGCTTCGACTCTAATTTACGCCTTTTATTTCTCCTTCTTCCTCTCTACTTGATGTCCTTCTTTGCTTTAATTTCCTAGCTTTCCATAAAGGGAGGAAGCTGTTTCAAAGGCGTGGTTGAGGTGGGAATACCCGGCCTACCCCCATAAGAAGAAGAAGAAGAAGAAGAAGATGATGAAGAAAAAAAAGAAGATTATTCTGTATACGTCGTCGAAGTGAAGCGATCTGGCAACTGAGCATGATGAGTGTGAGAATAGTGTTGCCAATTTAGCTACTTTAACGCTAGATTTAGAGGTAGTTCCTTCGTTCTGGATTAAGTAGGCCTATTTACATCTAGTGACATGAACTCTAGCGGTGTTCTGGAGAAGTCAACCATTTTCGAGCGATATTCTAGAGATTGTGGCATTATTCTAGCGATTATTCGGCCTTTATATACTAACTAGCGATCTTCTAGCGACTCCTGAGAACAGATCTAGCGATATTCTGCTTTGGTAACCCTAGATCATGATAACAGTTTACAGTGTAGTGTAAACCACCCGACTCACTGTTAAAGGGCCCCAGCAGAACCCCACCCTTCTTCACTTGAATAACATTGACACGGCTACTTAATCAAAGGTACGACGAGGATGGGCTTGAGAGGTAGACGATTTTCTTATGTTTAGGAAGGAATTGTGGTTGTCAGAAGGTAATTTGACTTTATTCAGGTTAGGAAGGAATTGTTGGTGTCAGAGGGTAGCAGTGGGCCAAATCATTATAACCTCTTCAATACCGGCCAAGTCCTTTCATCTTTACTTCAGCTACGTATAGGCGATTTTATGCAGATTAGGAGGGATCTATGGTAGTTACGAGGATTAATTCATATAGTCAGTACCCTTTTCATTGCTAGACGTCCTTCCTAAGCTGAATCGAATCGTCTAATAGTTGCCAAAATATAATGAAAAGGGCATCACCGGTACTGAATGGGTTAATTTCGAACCATAAGAGTAGGCTAGCTACGGTACAGTTGGCCACTTTAGTTCCGTTCCTCTCCGTCAGAAAATATGATGCACACGATTGAATTACGAGTGTAGTTTCTTATGCAGTGGTTAACTCATCTGATTAGCCAACTGATAATTAAAAGAAGCCGCATACTATTTTACTTGCATACATAAGATTACGACTAGAAACATAACTTTTATGGCCAACTGTACGGTAGCGCTAATAAGTCATGTCCCAGCTGTCATTACGTTTGGCTCGCTCTCTACTGTATTAATGTCTGTCAGATGTTGAATAGGGTGGGGTTAAGTGTAGGAACATGCTTGTATATCTCACTCTGAACGAATAAATCAAATTTTAGATATTGTTGACAGCAATTATTGATAGAAATATACTTGGTGCCGAGACATCACTTATTAGGCCGACTGTACATGTATAGTTCAGTCACTCATAAAACATCCTGGCTTTCTTAACCCTTTCAAATTTGTATGCGTTTTGACCGTTTACTCTGGCTATCATTAGACGATTGTATACAGTTTAGGAAGGATCTGTGGAAATTACACGGCTAAAGGCTATCTTAACCCTCTGACTTCCACACACCCTTCGTAATCTGAATAAAATCGTCTAATAATAGCCCAAGCATAAAATAAATGTGTAATCGGATCCTGAAAGGGTAAATATTTTCAGAATGCAAGTTATATATACCCGGTACTGTATATATATATATATATATATATTATATATATATACTGTATATATATATACAGTATATACAGTATATATATATATATATATATATATATATATATATATATAGAGAGAGAGAGAGAGAGAGAGAGAGAGAGAGAGAGACAGACAGGATAAAAGGGAGGGGGATGGTAAAATGTCAAAGAAGAGAGAACAACACAAACAATATATCGTAAGCGTGACTCAGCAATTATGTGGCGTAGAGACCCTGGGTACAACAGAGATCCTGCAGTTAAAAGCGAGGGCCGCCATTTTGGTGCCATAATTACACACAATTACATATATTATTGCAAAATTACATAATTACACACACACACACACACACACACACACACACACACCTTGGGGAGAATGTAGGCAGCAATCGAGCAGGGCAATACCCAGGGGAAGCCACACAGGCATATAATAAAGAGTTTCTGGAACTCCTGTTTTATTTGCCTGGTTTTCCCCACTGTTTCTGTTTGTGCCTAACCTACACACAGAGTAGTCCAACTTACTCTCACAATCACAACCTGTTCCTATTCATTTCACTACATTTAACAAGCACAACACACTTCTTTCCGACACATCTAAATTACCTCTAATTATACCTTGATTTTGGCTGTCTGTCAGTCTTTCAACCTTGGGAGGGGGGGGGGGGGCACTTGTTACAGGCAGTTTTGTCTTTTGTCTCCTTCATGCAGATCGAAAAAAAAAGTATCGGGGTGAACTTCTGTCCTTTCTATCCTTACGGTATATTAGATTTATTAGGGTTTATTACCACCAATATATGCTTAACACCTTCAGCACGATTACAATTAGCTTTGATTCTGGGTAATTTTGACTATTTTCTTCAGGTTAAAAAGAACCTGTGTTATTCGGAGGGTTTATTGAGATCGCATTCACCCCTTGAGTCCTTGAAGTAGATTATATGCTAAAGGAAATTGTTGAATGGCAGCCAGGATATGATGACAGTTACGTCAATGTGCTGAAGGGGATATAAGGGTATATTGTTATGGACACCATAATTACCCTTGTCATATCTTCTTTAAACCCATAATGTTGCCGCTGTATAAGCTGATGAATGTGATCTGAAACCAAGATAAAGATACGATTAATAAAAACACCATTTGAGGAGGAGGACTTTGTTGACAACGTTTCGCAGATAGATAGCTTCTTCAGGCCACTAGCTATCTCCAAAACGTTGTCAACAAAGTGCTTCTCCTCAAATGGTGTTTACATTAATTCTGTTAACTATATGGAATTAATTTTAACGTAAGATAAGATAAGGTAAAAGTGTATTGTCATTTAGTTAACAAATACAAAATATATACAAGACGAGCATTGAGCAAGGTGCCATTTCATGACATTGAGCTGTCGATGTTTTCCTGTCGAGCGATAGAGAGCCTGCAGTTCAGGAGACACCGGCCTTCGGCCAGGGTATTTTTTCTACCAAAAATATGCACAAACGTAATTTGAAGTGAGGTATAATTGGGGTATTTTTTCAGCTTGATGGGGGTCAAGGGAAGAACATTAAAAAAAAAATAAAAAAAAATGTATATATATATATATACCGGTATATATAATACTAATAATACAATTAAAATATCCTTACTAATAATATGAATAATACTATTAGTAACACAAATATAATTCTCCCCTTAAGGTCATATAGGAATCATTTAAACTTCTGACTCCAGATATTTCTTAAGCTGTCTAAAATTGTCCAACGAGAGCCAATAAAAGGGGCTAAGTGGAAATAATGTTGTCTCAATGAAAACAATGTAATAAACCGGTAAATTACAGTACAGGCAATATACTTTGGGCTTCGGCTGTAGATTTATGAGCTTTTCCAACTAAAAAGGCGATCATATATTTGGATAGTTATGGGTTTAATATCACGAACGAGCCGGAAATTGGCGTATATATTTATTATCAAATTTCCTCTACTTTGGTGCCGCCGCTGGGGGTTTGTTTACGTTGGAGATGTTGGGCCGCCGTGGTATTCTCGTTGGCTGGCGCACGATGTTCCTTCATTGACAATATCCCGCAAGGGGAGGCTGGTATGTGCCTTCATATATGATATTATATATAGAGAGTGGCGACATACGGGGTCCCAGGGGATTCAGAAACAATATGGCGCCCGGGGACTTAAGTGCTCTGATAGATAGATAGGTAGATAGATACTGACCACAGTATAATATATAATATATATTTTTTTTACATAGATTGATGGAGAGTGAAATAAAAAGGGGTAAAATAGAATAGAATAAGGTCTATAACTGAAATTTTAAGTGTAAAAAATACTGTGTTCCTTGCGGTAGAGCGTGCGGTAGAAACAATATGGCGTCCACAATAAAGTTGACACTACCCTCTCGTACAGGTACTCTAGTGTTCTAGTGTGGCACAGCGGATAAAAACAGTATACCTTAGTTTGGCGTAGATCGGGCTAGAGTGTGACGAGTTCGAGTCTTCTGTGTGCGTGGGTTTAGTTAGTTAGTTAAGATAGGACTTAAGAGGCTATCAATCCTTCTGCATTATTAAGCCAGCACACTGTAAGTCAAGAATAGCGTGAAGACTGGAGCCCCTTTTCGAGAACTCCAGTCCCTTGTGTGAGTTTTATTTTTTATTCCGACTTCTACCTCCAGACATAGTCTTGAAACCTGTAGATTCAACCGCCCAACATGGTGAAGCCAGGAGGTATATTATTCCAGACTGTGACAAGAGACTGGAGTTCTTGAAAAGGGCCTCTAGTCCTGACGCTATTCTTGACTTACAGTGTTGTGGTTTAATAATCCAGAAGGGGTGATGGCCTCTGAAGTCCTATTTTAACTATATAACAGACTGTGAGGGTGGCATTGAAACACTTTGAGCGTTACAACCGGCTCGTGTGTTGTCTTTCTTTTGCAGACCTACGAAACATGGTTTTCTCTTCGTTGCCCGGTGCAAGCTCTGACTCCATGAAGCTGCATCGTCACTGTCCCACTGTCCCATCTCGCACTCTTGGAACCTCTCTCTCTCATAAGCCACCTATTGAGCTGTTTACTCACTAGGCAAGCCCCCCTAGCAGTATCCCTTGGCGATTTTAAGGCTTTTCGCACCGTGTTGTCAAATTTAAGACCTTTCGTGCATTTAGGTGTCAATATTTTTTCCTGTCCACAGAAAAAGGCTAAGTATCCTTTATCACGCCGTGATAGAGTTAGTTAAAAAATGGACAATCGTCATGACTGTCGGTGGCTCGAGTCCGACTGAGTGTATACAAATTTTATTTCTCATGTGTATTTGATATTAAATATTTATGACTCTCGTGCTTGGTTGGGTTTGAATTAATGAAATAATTTCAGCCCGAGTTGCGTGGGGGTACTTATAAAATCCCTGTATGGTATCCTGGAATATGGATCCGACGACTTGTGAACGAATTGAAATACATTCTCCAAGTAGGATTTCCCTTCTCTTTAATATATATAGGAAAAGGTTAAGTATCTTTTATCACGTTGTGATATAGTTGATTAAAACATGGACGATCGTCCTACCTACTTGGCAAATGTGAAAGGAAGGAGAAGGATAGCACAGTATACAGTGGTGCTGTTCGTTTGTAAAAGCAGTTAATCTGCGGAGGTGATTCTTTAACCCATTCAGTACCGGTGTCGTTCTTTAAATTTACTCTGGCTTCTATTAGACGACTTTATTCCGTTTAAAAAGTGGCCTCCAGCAAATAAAAGGCTTCTAACTATCTCTATCAACTATATTTATTACCACAGATCCTTCTTTAACTGTACAGATCTGTAATATTATTTTTGAAACCTATGTATACAAAATATATATTGTGTATCTTTTTATAAAATACAAATTTGACTGACGGAAATTCTCTCTCTCTCTCTCTCTCTCTATATATATATATATATATATATATATACTGTATGTACATATATATACTTTATATATATATACTTTATATCTATATATATATAAAAATATAAATATACAGTATATATATATATATATATATATATATATATATATATATATATATATATATATATATATATATATATATCTCTCGTCCTGACAGTCGGCGGTTCGAACCCCACTGAGAGATTAGAAACATATTATTATATATAATATATATATATATATACAGTATATATACAGTATATATATATACATATTCGCACACACATATACATCCACACAGAAACTGGGGCAGCACAAACCTGACAAAATGTTTGCAAAATAATATAAATTTGTGCGATATTTTTAGAAGACATGTTTACAAAAGTGTGTGTCTGTGTGTCTGTGTTAGTGTGTATGTGCTTGTGTGGATGGATGTTTGTGTGTGTGTGTGTGTGTCTGTGTGTGTGTGTGCGTCTGTGTGTGCCTGTGTGTGTGCAGGGTTGATTGTATTGAAGCAGAGGGGCAGACCATTATAATGGAGGTTGGTCTGGTCACAAGTTAAGTCGGGGCTTACCCTAGACCAATTTATTTGCCGCCCGTTCGGAGAGTGGCTTGTGGTTACACGCCATCCCCATCCCACCTCTTGGAACTCACTTGGATGCTGAAGCGCTCCGGGTCGCCATCGCGCTCAGAGTGGGTGCGGCAGTTTGTCACCCACACACTTGCAAGTGTGATGGGAGGATGGATGCTCAAGGTTACCATGCCTTGTCATGTAATTACAACGCAGGCCGCCTGCCAAGACACTCTGCACTAAATGATGTCATGAAACGGGCCCTGCAGAGTGCTAACTGTGCATCAATCCTCGAACCACATGGACTTCACAGAGAAGACGGCAAACGGCCAGATGGGATGACCACTTTCTCTTACAAGAATGGCCGGTGCCTCGTGTGGGATGCCACATGTGTTGACACTTTCTCCACAACCAACGCCGCCAGAAACGCCGACGAAGCAGGTGAAGCCGCCCGGATAGCAGAAAATAAAAAGCGAGAAAAATATCAAGCCATCGCCAGAATTCATCAGTTCGAGCCCCTGGCATTCGAAACTTCAGGAGTCTTCGGCCCTACCACCCTTAAGATGGTGAATGAAATAGGCCGTGAAATCAGAGAAGTTTCAGGAGAACCCCGGGAAACCCTCTGGCTCAAGCAAAGACTAGGGATGGCTATCCTCCGGGGCAATGCCACCAGCGTCATGAGCTCAGTTCGACAGGACTGGGTCATGCCACTGCGTGAGGCCCCGGCAGGAGTGGTGTATCCGTAGTCTTTCCACAGTAGGGTAAAACAAAACATAAACCTTATTTGTATGTAACATGTGTGATGCACATTAATAAAAGGGGATGTGTCGGATGGTTGAAAGCCACAGTTGCTCGCGCGTTTGGGGCTAGCAACACGTATTATGAAAAACATGCATCCTCCTTCATTCACTGTCCCCCCCCTTCACGCACTCAACCCCACAATTTGCCGGAGGATAACAGGTTTTTCACAATACGTAGACGGAGGTCTTTTTAAAAAAAAATTTGTTTTTTTTATTTGTGAGTGGCGAAATCGAGAGCGGTAGACTAGGGTGATATATTGTGAACATTTATTGTGTCTGGAACAGGATTTCCGGCTTTTGGTCGTAATTACGGGGGGCAGCTAAATGGTTTAATTTTGTTTAACTATATAGAACATTTTAGAATAAAATTGTTCAAATATATGATGGTTTCAAACATCCTGCAATGCATAATTATTATACTTAAATTATTTCAGTGAAATGGATCGGAAATTTCACCAGTCTATACTGTAAAACAAAATTAGTGTAAGGCAGCCATGAACTTTAGCCCATTGTTATTAAAATGCTTAATATTATAATATTCATGAAGCTACTAACTACCATTTCTCAATTGACTTCTTCTCGTTATCAATAAAAACGTCTAATAGTCGATGTGCCAGATCACAAAATCACAAAATTCCGTACCATCCAGGGTAAGTCATAATTATTTCAGCATAATCTCCAACACAACAACCAAGATAATTATCACGACATTATATCTCTCAAGGGCCAATAATATCAAGGAGCTTATATATACATTGATATATACAATGAACATAGAATTACAATAGAAATAATAACAAAGGGAAAACATAAACAACACAGTCATGGCTTGCTGGTCCCTCGGGACCTCTGTGTCGGATGGGTAGCGTGGGCGTATGGGGTGTTGTTGAACAATCGGGAAACCGGACGTGGCGCCTTGGTGTTTACGTTTCCAAGTCACGTCAGGATTACAAAAGAGTACAGAGGTCTGCTACTACTTCAGGAGCAAAAGGGGTTGAAGCGTTGGCCTGAGTCATGGCGACTTCAAACGTTGGCTACTTCTTCAGGAACAAACTACTGTTCTGGAAAAAAGGGACTGGAAAGGTGGCCTGAGTTGTGGCGAATTCAGATGTTGACTACTTCTTCAGGAACAAAGGGACTGGGAGGTGGCCTGAGTAATGGTCAGCTCAGATGTTGTTACTTCTTTAGGAACAGACTACTGCTTCAGGGACAAAGTTGTCATTACCAAGGCTCGAACTCCGTTTCACCTCCCGAAATTGGTGAACCCTCTCGCTAGGCTTGGAGGGGTCTGGGCAGATCTTCTTTGTATTGCTGGCTCAGATGCTCAAATTAGCTGTCGGTGTCGTCGGCAGAGAGCAGTGTCCTTGAATCCCTCAGTTCAGGGCACTTAGGTGATACTTAGCATCCAGTGGTGTCTGTGGCAGGCTAACAGTGGTCACTTCGTCTTCTTCAGGAAGAGGTTTCTCGGCCCTCTGTTCCTCTTGTTCGTCTAAACACTTTTTCAGAAATCCTCTATGGTCACCAGTGCCGTCTACCAGACTGGATTGCTGCTGCTGAGGTAGGGAGCAGGGACTCACGCAAGTCCCAGGTTTGAGATTTAGACGAGTCTCAGAACTTTTACTTTTTGGACAAATTGGGAGTCAATATCTAATCCGCCATTTTTCTTGTGATCCTGAATCCAGGTTTTCCCATAGTCGGGGTTTTCTCTGAGTCGATGCTGGAGAAGGTTTGCAGCTACTCGTGATTCCGAATCCGGGTTTTCCCTAGGATGATGTTGGGGAAGGTCTGAAGAGTGTTAAAGCTACCCGGACTGGCCAATCAGAGGTCACGACCTAATTCGCCATCTCTCCTGTGATCCTGAATCCGGATTATATCCAGGTTGATGCCGGTGAAGGTTTGGAGAAGCAGGTTCATCCAATTTGAGCTCCATGAAGTACGGGTGGTTGGGAGGCCATTGGGCGATCATCCTCCTGAAAGTGCGCTGCCAATACTTTCTTCACTGTTGAGCTTGGGGGGATCTAGTTCGTCTTCATTAGGCGTCGAATCTTTTGCTGTGCCGGGGAGGGTCTGGGGCGATCGTTTTCCTGAAGTTACCTCACCAGTACGTCCTTCACCATCGATTTTGGAGGGACGTGGATCGTCGACCTTATCTGTGGATGTTATGTTTCCGTGGCCTGTGGTTCCTTGAGGTCTCGCTCCTCAATATACATAACAATAATAAATGTGTCTTGTAGCTTATAATAGTTGCTAAGAGCCCTATATAATGGTACTGACTATTACCCTGGTCCATGGACTATAAAAACGCTTAATGTTTCAGGTTGTTGAAGACTACGCATGGTGATAATGAAGGCCCCCAAGAGTGGTGCGACCATCAGTAAGCCGTGGTTGGAATATATACTACAGGAATATCTGGGTCACCCTAACCCACCCATTACTGTCACATCATTCACTGTTAAACCAGGTAACTATATATTTCGTTACTACTACTACTATTTTTACAACAAAAACTACTACTAATACCACTACTACTACTACTACTACTACTACTTTTTTTTTTTTTTTTTTTTTTTAACATTGATTTTTATTTAATATTGTTCATACATTTTATTTTACAAGCATCAGATATTACTATTCAACACCATGCAACTTCAATCCAGTCTCCTTCCTATGCGACCCTCTGCCACTGCTGCCTCGTAGTCCACTTCTGCCACCGTCGCTGGTTGTGGGGCAGACAATCTTGTTCCCCGCAGGCATAGTAGTGCTGATCTGAGCAACGAGAAAGATAGACGGCACCTCATCCAGGCTACAACGTGGCTCCTGGGCTGTTTCTTCTTCTCTGCGATAATCTCTGCAAGCCTTGAATAGAAGCACTGGGCCCTAGGTCCCATCCCTCCAGATTTGGTGAAGACTAGTGGGGTAAAGCTACCATGTTCGATATTTAAGATCCTTTCCCCATATGCCCTGACCTTCTCTTGTTCATTCCTCTTGTGTGCAGCCTCCAGAGACAGCCCGCTATAGCTATGGGCCATTGGGTCGAATATTCTTACGTCAAAGAATGCTCGCTGTGCTCTTGTCCAAAAACTTCTTGCACTAACGTCCACTCGTGCTTCGTTGGATGTGTTGGCCGTCCTGTGCTGCAAGATCTCTCCCTCCAAGGGAATGAGTGATGGTTCGCGCACCACATCTCGACACACCTCCCTGACCATGTTCGCCGTTACATCTCTTACTTCATCGTGCCTGATGCTGACGAATCCTCCCTTCTTACATATCATGCTGTGGTATGCATCGTTGTTGATTCCACAAACGCATCGATCGGGCAGCCCTTCAATCGGCCAATCATACCTCAGTGCAATAGCATCATTAAATTCTTGTTTGTTTAGATTGAAGCCTTTTGCCTTGATTGGTAGTGTTGTCAGCCAATTTGAAGCACCCGTTTCTTGTGCTATTTGTACTTTTCTTGTTAGTCTCGGGGAAAGTTGTCGCATCAATTGTGCCAGGTAATTTTTCTCTGAGTTTTGCCTCTCTGACGTGATGGTCTTTCTGATGTTGTAGATGTCCGCCTGGTCCACTTCGCCGTCAGGATCTTGCGCTACGATGCGTTCAGTGAGAGATTCTGTTATCTTTACTGAGTTCTCGTGTTCCGTTGTCGCCCTCCTCACCAGATTGATGATTCCAAGCCCTCCTAACCTAGGAGGAAGTGCGAGCAACTCCCTCTCTGTAGCATTTGGGGTGTGGGACTTCATCCAAGCTGGGATGAGTTTGTCTCTGATAGCATCTTCTAGCGGTTGAAGTTGTGGACCCACGTTTGGAATGGTACACATCAAGTAGTGGGTCACTACTACTACTACTACTACTACTACTACAACAACAACACTAATATTATACTACAGGAACATTTGGGTCACCCTTACCAACCCCATTACTGTCACCTCATTCACTGTTAAACCAGGTAAGTTTATATCGCCCATTCCTTTAAGCTGGCATCACACAAAAAAGAAAGTTGAAAATCTCCCCAAATACATTGTTTCTTGCCCGCTGCGCTTGCATATATAAAAAAATGAAAAAGTAGTGGAAAAAGTATATACAAAAACATAAAATCATAACAAACATTATTTGGTGTTCACTGCGCTCGCTGAAAAATAGTGTACACAAAATATATTGAAATCTTTCCGACCTCTCTCCCCAAAAGAGTGCAATACAGTATATCGAGAAAAAAAACCTTTACAATGATAAAAGATAAAACTAAATAAATAAATAGAAATTAATAAATATATATTAGACGATTTTATGGAGCTGCAAGAGGTCCACTACTACCACTATCTTCTGGTTTACATGTACAGTCACTTATAGTAATTCGTGGACCCCTTATGTTTTTATTTATGTAATTATAATAAATATTTGGATTTATTTGTGTATGGAACTAGATTTTCAATAAATAGTATACAGTATATAGTACTGTAGTTGATGTATAGCAAATTATAATAATACATTCGTTTCCAGAGGTATAAGAACATAAGAACATAAGAAAATGGGAGTCTGCAGAAAGCCGATTGGCCTAAGCAAGGCAGATCCCTGTCCCACACAACCCCAATTACAAAGCCCAATTATAGGCTCAACACTCTAATACCCTGAGGATCATCTTACCAAAACAGTTAGAGATTAACGCAGGATTACGGGGGTCTGCAGAGCGCTGATTGGCCCAACCCGGCTGATCCCCCTTCACACCCAACCCTTCTCGTCCATATGCTTATCCAATTTGATCTTAAAGCTCCCTATCGTTCTTGATCCCACTATATCACTTGGTAGCCTATTCCACCCATCTACAACTCTGTTACCAAACCAATATTTGCCTATATCTTTTCTGAAACGAAATTTATCTAATTTGAAACCATTGGTACGAGTTCTTTCGCTATCACTGAGCTTTAGTACATTTGTCATGTCCCCTTTGTTAATCCCACTAACCCACTTGAACACCTCTATCATATCCCCTCTAACTCTGCGTCTCTCTAACGAATGTAAACCTAATTTCTTCAACCTTTCTTCATACGGAAAATTTCTAATATTATGGATCATTTTTGTCATTCTACGCTGAACTCTCTCCAATGAATCTATGTCCATTCTGTAATAAGGACACCAAAATTGGACAGCATAATCCATATGGGGTCTCACTAATGACAAGTAAAGTTTTAAGATAACATCAGCAGTTCTGTTACTCACACTCCTAGAGATGAACCCGAGAATCCTGTTTGCCTTATTACGAACGCTTATACACTGTTTTCTAGGCTTCAAACCATTGCTAACAAACACACCTAGATCTTTCTCGCAGTCTGAATGTTCTAATTCTAAATTAGCTAGTTTATATTTAACATTTGTTTGCATCTTCCCTATCTTTAATACCTTGCATTTGTCAATGTTAAACTTCATCTGCCAATTTACTGACCATTCATGTAAGGTATCTAGATCCCTTTGGAGGCACTCTATATCGCTATCTGAATCAATTGATCTCCCCATTTTAGTATCGTCTGCGAATTTACTCATCCTACTAGTTATACCTAAATCTAGGTCATTTATGTATATAAGAAACAACAGGGGACCTAATACCGATCCCTGGGGGACACCACTTTTGACTGCTCCCCACTCTGACTTGGTACCATTTATGCTGACTCTCTGTTTCCTACCAATTAGCCATGACCTAATCCATCCCAACAACGACCCTCCTATTCCGTGTGCCTCAACCTTTCTCATCAATCTCTCATGAGGGACTCTGTCGAAAGCTTTACTGAAATCTAAATATATAATATCATATGACTTGTCACTATCTACTGCTTCATATACCTCTGAGAAAAAGCTAAGCAAATTAGTAAGGCAAGAACGTCCCTGAGTGAATCCATGCTGAGAAGAATTTATTAAGCTAAATTTTACTAAGTGGTTTCTAATTTTCCTAGCAATAATGGACTCTAGCAACTTTCCTATGATTGATGTGAGACTAATGGGACGGTAATTGGGTGCTATCGATTTATCACCTTTTTTGAAGATCGGAACTACATTTGCAAGCTTCCAAGCTTCTGGAACTAAACCTGTTTCTAATGACTTGTTAAATAAAAATGCTAATGGGCTACTTAACTCATCTCTGCATTCTTTTAATACTCTAGCATATACCTCGTCAGGACCAGGCGATTTTTGAGGTTTCAGTCTGTCAATTTCCTTAAGCACATCATTTCTACTTATACTAACTGTACTTAACATATTATCTATACTATCACTATATACCATATTGACTTCTGGAATCTGTGCCAAATTTGCATTAGTGAAAACGGAAAGAAACTGACTATTTAATGTACTGCACATTTCTAAATCATTTTCTGTTATTTCTCCTATTGAAGTTTTTAGGGGGCCTATTATATCTCTAACTTTAGATTTATATAGTTGGTAAAAAGCTTTAGGGTTATTTTTTGAGTCACTGGCTATCCTTATTTCATAATTTCTTTTTGCTTTCCTGATATCCTTTTTGACCTGTCTTGATAGAGTCTGATAGTATATATGTAAATGATTTTCACCTTTCTTTATTTTTCGATATATTCCTTTCTTTTTTCCTATAAGATCTATTAGCTTATTAGTCATCCATTTTGGTTGGTTCTGCGTCGATCTAAATCTTCTTTTAGGGATATATTTATTTTGAGCATTGTGGAGTGAATCAATAAACTGGTTATATGTAGGTGGCAAGTTTAACTCTGGCATATCCTGACTTAATTGCTTAACAATGGGGTCCACCCTTAAGTCTCTTCTTAGCCCACCATAATCGGCTTTTCTGAAATCTGGGATAAGTGTCGTATTCTCTTTAGCATTCCCTGTCCATTGTATATTAAAATAAATAGATTTATGATCGCTATTTCCTAGGTGGTCACCAATCTCTACATTATTTATCATATGTTCATTGTTACTGAAAACTAAATCAAGAATATTAATACCTCTAGTTGGCGTATCTATGAATTGAAATAAAAAACTATCTTGTACTACCTCAATAAATTCTACTGAATCAGAGTCGCCTATTTGGTGCTGCCAATCAATGTTCGGAAAATTAAAATCCCCCATAATGCACACATTGCTAAACCTTGATGCTATTTTAATTTCCTCCCATAACGATGTTCCGCCATTTCTACTCATATTAGGCGGTCTATATATAACTCCAATAACTATGGTATCACTACCTTCGTTAACCTCTACCCAAACACTTTCATTATCATTATTTAGTCTAATACCTGATTTAATACAGCTTTATAATGTACTCCTGACAAACACTGCTATACCCCCGCCCCTCCTACTTGTTCGGTCATATTTAAACAAACTGTATCCTGGAATATCAAATTCTGCTAAAAAATGCCTAGATTCTGTATTAATCCACGTTTCAGTTAGCGCTATTATGTCTATATGTTCTGTGCTAACGAGTGCTCAAAGTTCGTTCATTTTGTTACATAAACTCCTACAATTTGTATAATATACCCTCAACCTATTACTTTTATTTGCAACTAATTTTCTATTGTGTTTAGCTAACTTATTATTTCCTGTTGAACTACTAGCTCTAGACGGAAATTCTACTCTATCAGTATTCTCATCTTTACTATCAGTTACATGTGTAGTGTTATCGATACTACTATTACACATCACTATATCCGCACTATATTGACTGATTATTTCTATTTTACTCACTGGTTTGTCACATGAAGTACGCTTCCATAATTAAAAATAGGTGAGGTCCACGAATGTTTAGGAGTGTACCTAGTGCCTGTCCATCCTTATAGTAACAGAAACCGGCCAACCTCCGCCATATTGGTGCCACTGGCGTTACTAGCCTCTCCTTTCACTCAATTAACCCTTTCCAAATCCGGTTACGCATTTCTTTTCTGTTTTCTTGCTATTATGAGATGATTTGATTTAGATCAGGAAGGGTATATGGAAGCCAGAGGGTTAATTGAGATAGTCTTTATCCTTATAATTCCCACAGATCCTTCCTAAGCTGTATGAAATCGTCTAATGATAGCCAGAATATTTATTTTCTTCTCGGGCCCTTAAATATGTGTACTAAATAAAATGAACTCTTTAATGTAATTACCATTGTTTGTTTTCTTCTAAAGCCCTTAAATAATGTGCACTGCATTATTAGAACTATTCAATGTAATTACCAATGTTTGTTTTCTTCTAAGGTCCTTGTATATGTGCACTAGCTGAATTACTAGAACTATTAAATGTAATTACCATTGTTTGTTTTCTTCTAGGTGCGGGACCTGGAGATGGCTTCAATTCAGAGCTGGTGATTGTGACCGTGGAGACGACTTCAACGGGAGACCAGGTCACCACAAAGACCCCCCATCCCAGTGCCACCGTGACGCACACTCAACAACCAGACTCTTCAGGTGTACAGAGGACAGAAACAAAACCACCACAATATGATGTAAGTACGACACCGACTCAACAACCAGATTCTCCAGGTGTACAGACGATAGAGCCAAAACCACCACAAAATGATGTTAACACGACAGCGACTCTACAACCAGACTCTTCAGATGTACATACAACACAGATAGAAAAACCATCAGGCTCTTCAGATGTACAGATGGCAGAGACAAAACCACCACAATCTGATATACACGCAACAGAGATAATATCACCACACTCTCCAGATGAACACACACCAGAAACAAAGCCACCTGATGTTCTTGCGACAGAGACAAAACCAGCAGACGTCCACACAGCTTTATCAGCTGGTCAACAACAAAACGCAGAACCAGGATCGCAAACCAATGCACATGCTGATAACGGCCTTGCACATGCCACACATACTAACAGAACATTTTATCTGGTGGCGAAGTTCCTAAGTCAAGATCCTATGAGTCGAGAGACAAATATCAAACTTAAGACCAACCAAAAAGAATATTTGATCTACAGCGAAATTCTGAGAGATCTGAATGAACTGCAAGCCTCCAAAATTCCCAATGAACCAATCATTTTGTGCCCTGAACTAATATATGGAAAGTGTACAGATAGAGAGTTTGTTCTTATACTGGAAAATCTCAAGACCAGTGGTTTTAATACCAATGATAAGCGCCGAGGATTGAGTGAACTGCATCTGAAACCAGCCATAGAGAGCATTGCAAGGATCCATGCACTCTCCTATGTATATAATTTGTCTCATAACATAGTAAAGAAACACCCATGTTTTACATCAATGAACGAAGCTATTCCTGCATTTATGGCCTTACTTGGTTGTATGGTAGACAATTGCATAGAATTTTTGAAAAGTTCAAAGGAGACTGAAGCTTTAGGAAAGAAGCTTGCTGCTGCTAAACCAGGTATGAAAGAAAAAGCTACAAAGGTCCTTTCTATTGATCTACCATTCATGTGCCTAGCCCATGGAGACTATTGGAATAACAATATAATGTTCAAAGAAGGAGAATCAGGGGAAATAGAGAAGATGATGGTGATAGACTGGGGCAACGCTTCTTTCGGAGGCCCCATACCAGACCTCCAGTATATCTTCAACACGTCCACCACTCGGGACGTCCGTGCTGCACACTTAGAGGACCTCCTTCAGCACTACCACACTACCTTCACCAGGATCACCACCACCCTCGGCTCACCGGTACCTTCCTGGGACTATGACACTTTCAGAGCCAAGTATGAGGAAGCAAATGGAGTAGGATTCTACTTTGGGTGTTGCTTGATTCAGGGAACCTTGAGCAACAACAACTCGATCAACAAGGAATCGTCATCCATCCCCTCAGACAAGCCCACATTTGCTCCGATCAAGTATATCGCAGATGGATTGAAATCAAGAATGGCCAGAGCAGTAATGATGGTGATGAACACTTCAGTTGGGAAGACAATGATGGTCAAAATATACAGTAAAGTATTAAAACCAATTACTGATGAGCTCAAAGCAGGGACAAACCAAGTCATGAACAAGAGGCTACTGGACCTAGTGCAAGAAATGGATGAGAAAGGATTACTTGAAGTTCCAACCCCATGAGTATTGTTTTACCTTTTCTTTCTACACTTCAACATTCTATAGTTCAAACGAGGTAATCTGGCCTAAAAATCTACGGGTAAAGTAAGTGTCACACTATGCCGATTTAAGTGCCGACGCTCCACGACTTAAGGGTCGGGAGCAGGTCTTTGCCTACATCGCCGCGCGAAGTGGGTGGGTGCCGACTCAAGAGAGCCGCTGGGAGAGGTCGTCAGGGGCCTCAGGAAAAGTTCGACACGCACAACTCTCATGAGTTGAGTCGGCGGCTAGTAAATGGACGGGACGGGGACGGTAGGCTGGCGGCGTCGGGCGGCGTCCAGTATACGTCAGACGGTACAAGGGCGCGGCCTGTCTTCGCCAGATGCCACTATAAGGTAGGTCACCATCAGGCAGCGACCTGGTAACGCCCAGGCGGCGTCATAGGGGGAGGGCATACCGTGAGTCCGCAACCTGGCAATGTCGCACGGGACATCGTTGATAGATTTTTTTTTTTTTTTTTTTAAAGCTTGATGGTCTAGCGAGGAAACTAAAAATAAATTAATATATAAATAAATAGATCCCAAAAATCACCACTGTCCCTTTAATCCGATCCCATCAACGAGTGACTATCTATAAACCCTTTCAATAGCGGTGGCGTCTGTTTTGCCTTAGTTCTGCCATACTTATACGATTTTATGCAGCTTAAGAACAGTGTGTGGGAGTTAAGAGATATAAATGAGAGGAATGGAGGTCTTGTGATTGCCACAGGCCCCTTCGTAAGTATAATACAATAACCTAATAGTTGCCAGACTATAACGAGAAAGACGTCACCGGTACTGAAAGGGTTAACTATAGATGGCCTTGTTTTACCAATTACTCAAAGAACCACTTAATAAGGGGAGATGGGCGTATTTATTTGTTCATTTATTGATTTTTTTATTATGCTTTTAATTTCCTCCCTAGACCTCAAGTTTAATACCCCCCCCCCCTTCACACACAGACACACACACACAAGCGTCGCCTCCGACGGACCGGTTTGCCTCAGTCGGGATCAAGTGTGACGCAGTAGGGGTTCAGTGTGACAGGGTGGCTGTCCATCGCCGCTGTAGTATCTATCGGCGCCGCCCTATCTCCTATAGGCGACGCTTGTCAGGAGCGTTGTCGCCAGCGCGCTACGGCGCATGACGCCGCCCCAGCGGCGTCATTTATCTTCCTTAGGTCTTGCATGGCTGCCGCTCAACCCCGTCCAGTTGCCGTTAGGCGGCGTGCCTGTCCATACTCCCCGCCGTGGGCGTCCCGTCCCTCTATCACCCACGATACTCGGCAGTGGTCTCCCCCTTATATCGCCACTCCTTAAGTCGTGGAGCGTCGGCACTTTAATCGGCATAGTGTGACACTTGGTTAAGTGATTAAGGGGGGTCACCGGCTTTTTTTTTTATTTATCTTCCTATTCTTTTCTCTCTTTCCCTGGCTTGTATACATTCGGCCCCATTCAGCCAACTGTTTTAAGACCTTTATCCCCATCCAGGTGTCGATTTCTTCCTGGCGAGCAAAAGCGAGCCAGCATTTTATGGAGAAATCCGGCTTCGCCGTGGAAATTTTTCTATCGAAAAATGTACAAATTTAGCTTGCTGTCAAGACAAAAATATTGACACCTGGATGGGGTAAACGTCTTAAAACAGTAGGCTGAATGGGGCTGAATGGGGCCGAATGGATACAAGCCAAAGAGAGAGGGAGAGAAAGAGAAAAAAGCGAGGTGGGCTTCCTTAATTCCGTTATACTAAGACAGTGAAAGAAAAGGGCAACAAACAAAAGGCTAGGATTCGATGCCTGAAAAACTGAAGTGTAGAGAGCTCGCATGGGGGTCTAGTGTTAGTAAAAATAAAAAAAATACATGGGAATGTACAGTATATACAGTATCTATCTATCTATCTTTCTATCTATCTACAGTATACTGCATTACCTGTCTTACTGGCTTTCTTGGAAAACCTTTGACTGTTTTCAATGTAATGACCTCTGTTACATTATGTGTTGAATAAATATAGACATTTTGTATTCGACTTTGGAATCATCTAGTATGAAAAGTCTAAACAAAACTATATTTCCTTTAAGGGGGCCCACCTCGCTTGTTTTCTCTTTTATGGCAGGAAATGAGTTTGGAACAGTGTGCGAACGGAATTTGAAGGTAAATGCGGGGAAGAGCAAGGTTATGGTCTTCGAAAGGGGTGAAGTCACAGAGTGTGAGGTGAAGCTGAACGGTCAGGCTATGGAGATCGTCAACTCTTTTAAGTATCTGGGCAGTGTGTTGAGTAAAGATGGGACTATGGATGAAGAAGTGCGGGAGAGGGTACAACAGGGGAAGAGGGTTGTAGGAATGCTAAAAGCAGTAACAAGAAATAGGGTGGTCAGTATGGACGTGAAGAAGTCCTTGCATGACAGTGTGGTAATCCCGACACTGACTTACGGAAGCGAAGCATGGACGTTGGTTGAGGACTCAGACCAAGAGTGAGAGCAGTGGAAATGAATGACTTAAGGAGTGCGTGCGGAGTTACATGGAGGGATAGACAGACTAATGAGGAAGTACGAAGGAGGTGTGGTGTGGAGGTAGATGTGCTGGAAAGTGTGAAAAGGAACAACTTGAGATGGTTCGGCCATAATTATGGAACGTATGGAAAGCGAGAGCATGACTAAGACGGTGTACGAGAGCGAGATGGAGGGACAGAGAGGGAGAGGTAGATCGAATGAGAGGTGGAAGGATGGAGTGAGGAAGTACATGAACGAAGGCGGTGCTGGTTGGGGGGAGGGGCGTCGACTGACTGGGGACAGAGGTGCATGGGGGCAGTTCGTTCGTGGCCACCCCTTCGGGGATCACGGCGTCAGGCAATAGATAGATAGGTAGATAGATAGAAATGACTTAATATTGACAAAGAAATGGGGGACGTAAAATCTTACAATCGCGAAAGTAATGGACCGAACGTCCTAAAATCTGATAACTAATGGGGCTAAACATGAGGGAGAAGGGGAGCCAGAAAAAAACAACCAACCAACCCCCCTTAATTCCATTTCCTTGAGTTTGAGAACACATGACAACCATTAATACAGCACAGAGCTAGCAAAACGTAATGACAGCGGAGATACGACTTATTTGGCCAACCGTACCAGAATTGTCGAATGTTTATTATGGGTATGGATATATATGAGTGTAAAGAGAGGATAATATCACCAGTGGCACCAAAATGGCGGAGGTTGGCCGATCTCTGTTACTATAGGGTCTCTAGGTTGGAATATCGCCTGCTCATGCCGGCGTGCAAGCTATCTACGTCGGGCGAGATAACGAGACTGATTACTTGATAAACTGCATCCTGGTCCATCACTGATAATGCAGTACCGTATGTCTTATCACGGGATACTTGAGAGAGAGAGAGAGAGAGAGAGAGATAATGTGTGTGTTTGTGTGAGAGAGAGAGAGAATGTGTGTGTACGTGAGAGAGAGAGAGAGAGATAGATAAAAAGAGATAGAGAGAGAGTGAGAGAGAGAGGATTTAATATATTTACATAGATAGGCTACACTGGCCACACAGACCTTACGATACCAGCGAGGTGGTCAGGTCATAATTCTAGAAGAGATAGCAAACCCAATAGTAAGGGTGCATGGAAGGAAAGAATAGCAAAGAGAGAGAGTTTTTAGTTTGTTATCTCTGAGATAATAGAATCCCGCCTTCTCCCCACCCTTCCCGCAAAAAAAAAAAAAATACAACAAACAAATACAAATATAAGAATACAAGCTAAATTTGAATTTTTCGCAAATTGCAGGCTGGCTATCGCTCACCAGGAAATTGTTTTACATCCGAATATGTCAAAACACCATATAATTGCTAAATTACTAGAGCGAAAAGTCTTAATAATATCAGTGATGATGAGGCGAAACCTAGCAGAGAGCTTATAGGTAGGTAAACAAAAAATAAAAATACAAAATAAAACAAAATACTCCCCAATGCCCCCCATTCGAGATAAATTTGTACATTTTTCGATAGAAAAAATGTCCCGCTGAAGGCCTATTCCTCATAAATTACAGGCTCGCGAAAATGACTAAAATATACATTTAAATGCCACGAAAAGTATTAAATTTGCGAAAATAATGGGGCAAACCTCTAAAAATGTCACAATTAATGGGATAAACATGAGGGTGATAATAATAATAATGAAAGGGTATAGAAAAAAAAAACTTGAGCAACATATTATAGTCGGATTATTTCCAGCTGGCGGTGAAGTGTAACGCCGTCAGCTATTACGAAGAGGCTTTAGCGAAATAAGTTGTTTAATTACGAAAGCTTGGCATAAATATCCCGCAGAGACATGATAGTTTCAGTTTTCATCAATAAGTAGTCATTAAGGGGAGACTGGCCGTTTGTTTGATCTATTCATTAATTTATTCATATATTTTTTTAGTTTCCTCCCTAGACCTTCAATCAAACTTAGAAAAAAAACCTAGATCCCCCTTCAAGATAAATTTGTACATTTTTCGGTAGAAAAATTTCCCGGCCAAAGGCCGGTTCCTCTTAAAATTGCAGGCTCGCTATCGTTTGTCAGGAAATAATCGACACCTAAATGGCACGAAAGGTTTTAAAATTGACAACGAAATGGGGCGAAAGGTGTTAAAATGGCCAACCTATAACTTATAATCTCAAAACTAGTGGGGTTAAACATTAGGGAGAAAAGGGTCCAGAAAAAACGGTCTGCCTCCTCTTAAATCATAATAGGGGTAATTGTGGACCCCTGGGGCTATTAAGTGTGTTGGAGAGAGAAAGGGAAGCTGTTGGAGTGGCATTGTTGTGTGCGTTATGCTTCTTAATATTTGTCTTCGACTCTAATTTACGCCTTTTATTTCTCCTTCTTCCTCTCTACTTGATGTCCTTCTTTGCTTTAATTTCCTAGCTTTCCATAAAGGGAGGAAGCTGTTTCAAAGGCGTGGTTGAGGTGGGAATACCCGGCCTACCCCCATAAGAAGAAGAAGAAGAAGAAGATGATGAAGGAAAAGAAGAAGAAGATTATTCTGTATACGTCGTCGAAGTGAAGCGATCTGGCAACTGAGCATGATGAGTGTGAGGATAGTGTTGCCAATTTAGCTACTTTAACGCTAGATTTAGAGGTAGTTCCTTCGTTCTGGATTAAGTAGGCCTATTTACATCTAGTGACATGAACTCTAGCAGTGTTCTGGAGAAGTCAACCATTTTCGAGCGATATTCTAGAGATTGTGGCATTATTCTAGCGATTATTCGGCCTTTATATACTAACTAGCGATCTTCTAGCGACTCCTGAGAACAGATCTAGCGATATTCTGCTTTGGTAACCCTAGATCATGATAACAGTTTACAGTGTAGTGTAAACCACCCGACTGTTAAAGAGCCCCAGCAGAACCCCACCCTTCTTCACTTGAATAACATTGACACGGCTACTTAATCAAAGGTACGACGAGGATGGGCTTGAGAGGTAGACGATTTTCTTATGTTTAGGAAGGAATTGTGGTTGTCAGAAGGTAATTTGACTTTATTCAGGTTAGGAAGGAATTGTTGGTGTCAGAGGGTAGCAGTGGGCCAAATCATTATAACCTCTTCAATACCGGCCAAGTCCTTTCATCTTTACTTCAGCTACGTATAGGCGATGTTATGCAGATTAGGAGGGATCTATGGTAGTTACGAGGATTAATTCATATAGTCAGTACCCTTTTCATTGCTAGACGTCCTTCCTAAGCTGAATCGAATCGTCTAATAGTTGCCAAAATATAATGAAAAGGGCATCACCGGTACTGAATGGGTTAATTTCGAACCATAAGAGTAGGCTAGCTACGGTACAGTTGGCCACTTTAGTTCCGTTCCTCTCCGTCAGGAAATATGATGCACATGATTGAATTACGAGTGTAGTTTCTTATGCAGTGGTTAACTCATCTGATTAGCCAACTGATAATTAAAAGAAGCCGCATACTATTTTACTTGCATACATAAGATTACGACTAGAAACATAACTTTTATGGCCAACTGTACGGTAGCGCTAATAAGTCATGTCCCAGCTGTCATTACGTTTGGCTCGCTCTCTACTGCATTAATGTCTGTCAGATGTTGAATAGGGTGGGGGTAAGTGTAGGAACATGCTTGTATATCTCACTGAACGAATAAATCAAATTTTAGATATTGTTGACAGCAATTATTGATAGAAATATACTTGGTGCCGAGTCATCACTTATTAGGCCGACTGTACATGTATAGTTCAGTCACTCATAAAACATCCTGGCTTTCTTAACCCTTTCAAATTTTGATGCGTTTTGACCATTTACTCTGGCTATCATTAGACGATTGTATACAGTTTAGGAAGGATCTGTGGGAATTACACGGCTAAAGGCTATCTTAACCCTCTGACTTCCACACACCCTTCGTAATCTGAATAAAATCGTCTAATAATAGCCCAAGCATAAAATAAATGTGTAATCGGATCCTGAAAGGGTAAATATTTTCAGAATGCAAGTTATATATACTGTATATATATACTGTGTATATATATATATATATATATATATATATATATATATATATATAGAGAGAGAGAGAGAGAGAGAGAGAGAGAGAGAGAGAGAGAGAGACAGGATAAAAGGAAGGGGGATGGTAAATGTCAAAGAAGGGAGAACAACACAAACAATATATCGTAAGCGTGACTCAGCAATTATGTGGCGTAGAGACCCTGGGTACAACAGATATCCTGCAGTTAAATGCGAGGGCCGCCATTTTGGTGCCATAATTACACACAATTACACACAATTACATATATTATTGCAAAATTACATAATTACACACACACACACACACACACTTTGGGGAGATTGTAGGCACCAATCGAGCAGGGCATTACCCAGGGGAGGCCACACAGGCATATAATAAGGAGTTGCTGGAACTCCTGTTTTATTTGCCTGGTTTTCCCCACTGTTTCTGTTTGTGCCTAACCTACACACAGAGTAGTATAACTTACTCTCACAATCACAACCTGCTCCTATTCATTTCACTAC
This sequence comes from Paralithodes platypus, assembly GCA_032716605.1. NCBI lineage: Eukaryota > Metazoa > Arthropoda > Malacostraca > Decapoda > Lithodidae > Paralithodes > Paralithodes platypus. The sequence goes on from CM064513.1 coordinate 12,240,385, forward strand.
ATTTAACAAGCACAACACACTTCTTTCCGACACATCTAAATTACCTCTAACGATAGCTTGATTTTGGCTGTCTGTCACTCTTTCAACCTGGGGGGGGGGGGGGGGGGCACTTGTTACAGGCAGTTTTGTCTTTTGTCTCCTTCATGCAGATCGAAAACAAAAAAAAAGTATCGGGGTGAACTTATATATTTGATTTAGATCCACACACTAAACTACAGTCCATTCATTATAGGTAGGTCATAAATCGTGACCCCCTAACCTCTGTCCTTTCTATCCTTACGGTATATTAGATTTATTAGGGTTTATTACCACCAATATATGCTTAACACCTTCAGCACGATTACAATTAGCTTTGATTCTGGGTAATTTTGACTATTTTCTTCAGGTTAAAAAGAACCTGTGTTATTCGGAGGGTTTATTGAGATCGCATTCACCCCTTTGAGTCCTTGAAGTAGATTATATACTAAAGAAAATTGTTGAATGGCAGCCAGGATATGATGACAGTTACGTCAATGTGCTGAAGGGGATATAAGGGTATATTGTTATGGACACCATAATTACCCTTGTCATATCTTCTTTAAACCCATAATGTTGCCGCTGTATAAGCTGAAGAATATGATCTGAAACCAAGATAAAGATGCGATTAATAAAAACACCATTTGAGGAGGAGCACTTTGTTGACAACGTTTCGCAGATAGATAGCTTCTTCAGGCCACTAGCTATCTCCAAAACGTTGTCAATAAAGTGCTTCTCCTCAAATGGTGTTTACATTAATTCTGTTAACTATATGGCATTAATTTTAACGTAAGATAAGATAAGGTAAAAGTGTATTGTCATTTAGTTAACAAATACAAAGTATATACAAGACGAGCATTGTGGCCTTGTCTTAAGGTGCCATTTCATGACATTTAGCTGTCGATGTTTTCCTGTCGAGCGATAGAGAGCCTGCAGTTCAGGAGACACCGGCCTTCGGCCAGGGTATTTTTTCTACCAAAAATATGCACAAACGTAATTTGAAGTGAGGTATAATTGGGGTATTTTTTCAGCTTGATGGGGGTCAAGGGAAGAACATTAAAAAAAAAAAAAAAAATATATACAGGTATATATATATATATATACCGGTATATATAATACTAATAATACAATTAAAATATCCTTACTAATCATATGAATAATACTATTAGTAACACAAATATAATTCTCCCCTTAAGGTCATATAGGAATCATTTAAACTTCTGACTCCAGATATTTCTTAAGCTGTCTAAAATTGTCCAACGAGAGCCAATAAAAGGGGCTAAGTGGAAATAATGTTGTCTCAATGAAAACAATGTAATAAACCGGTAAATTACAGTACAGGCAATATACTTTGGGCTTCGGCTGTGGATTTATGAGCTTTTCCAACTAAAAAGGCGATCATATATTTGGATAGTTATGGGTTTAATATCACGAACGAGCCGGAAATTGGCGTATATATTTATTATCAAATTTCCTCTACTTTGGTGCCGCCGCTGGGGGTTTGTTTACGTTGGAGATGTTGGGCCGCCGTGGTATTCTCGTTGGCTGGCGCACGATGTTCCTTCATTGATAATATCCCGCAAGGGGAGGCTGGTATGTGCCTTCATATATGATATTATATATAGAGAGTGGCGACATACGGGGTCCCAGGGGATTCAGAAACAATATGGCGCCCGGGGACTTAAGTGCTCTGATAGATAGATAGGTAGATAGATACTGACCACAGTATAATATATAATATATATTTTTTTTACATAGATTGATGGATAGTGAAATAAAAAGGGGTAGAAATAGAATAGAATAAGGTCTATAACTGAAATTTTAAGTGTAAAAAATACTGTGTTCCTTGCGATAGAGCGTACGGTAGAAACAATATGGCGTCCACAATAAAGTTGACACTACCCTCTCGTACAGGTACTCTAGTGTGGCACAGCGGATAAAAACAGTATACCTTAGTTTGGCGTAGATCGGGCTAGAGTGTGACGAGTTCGAGTCTTCTGTGTGCGTGGGTTTAGTTAGTTAGTTAAGATAGGACTTAAGAGGCTATCAATCCTTCTGCATTATTAAGCCAGCACACTGTAAGTCAAGAATAGCGTGAAGACTGGAGCCCCTTTTCGAGAACTCCAGTCCCTTGTGTGAGTTTTATTTTTTATTCCGACTTCTACCTCCAGACATAGTCTTGAAACCTGTAGATTCAACCGCCCAACATGGTGAAGCCAGGAGGTATATTATTCCAGACTGTGACAAGAGACTGGAGTTCTTGAAAAGGGCCTCTAGTCCTGACGCTATTCTTGACTTACAGTGTTGTGGTTTAATAATCCAGAAGGGGTGATGGCCTCTGAAGTCCTATTTTAACTATATAACAGACTGTGAGGGTGGCATTGAAACACTTTGAGCGTTACAACCGGCTCGTGTGTTGTCTTTCTTTTGCAGACCTACGAAACATGGTTTTCTCTTCGTTGCCCGGTGCAAGCTCCGACTCCATGAAGCTGCATCGTCACTGTCCCACTGTCCCATCTCGCACTCTTGGACCCTCTCTCTCTCATAAGCCACCTATTGAGCTGTTTACTCACTAGGCACAGCACCCCTAGCAGTATCTTTGGCGATTTTAAGACTTTTCGCACCGTTTTGTCAAATTTAAGACCTTTCGTGCATTTAGGTGTCAATATTTTTTCCTGTCCACAGAAAAAGACTAAGTATCCTTTATCACACCGTGATAGAGTTAGTTAAAAAATGGACAATCGTCATGACTATTGGTGGCTCGAGTCCGACTGAGTGTATACAAATTTTATTTCTCATGTGTATTTGATATTAAATATTTATGACTCTCGTGCTTGGTTGGGTTTGAATTAATGAAATCAATTTCAGCCCGAGTTGCGTGGGGGTAATTATAAAATCCCTGTATGGTATCCTAGAATATGGATCCGACGACTTGTGAACGAATTGAGATACATTCTCCAAGTAGGATTTCCCTTTTCCTTAATATATTTAGGAAAAGGTTAAGTATCTTTTATCACGTTGTGATATAGTTGATTAAAACATGGACGATCGTCCTACCTACTTGGCAAATGTGAAAGAAAGGAGAAGGATAGCACAGTATAAAGTGGTGCTGTTCGTTTGTAAAAGCAGTTAATCTGCGGAGGTGATTCTTTAACCCATTCAGTACCGGCGTCGTTCTTTAAATTTACTCTGGCTTCTATTAGACGACTTTATTCCGTTTAAAAAGTGGCCTCCAGCAAATAAAAGGCTTCTAACTATCTCAATCAACTATATTTATTACAACAGATCCTTCTTTAACTGTACAGATCTGTAATATTATTTTTGAAACCTATGTATACAAAATATATATTGTGTATCTTTTTATAAAATACAAATTTGACTGACGGAAATTCTCTCTCTCTCTCTCTCTCTCTCTCTATATATATATATATATATATATATATATATATATATATATATATTCGCACACACATACAGTATACATCCACACAGAAACTGGAGCAGCACAAACCTGACAACATGTTTGCAAAAGAATTTAAAGTTGTGCGATATTTTTAGATGACATGTTTACAACAGTGTGTGTGTGTGTGTCTGTGTTTGAGCGAGGACACAAGGCGGCATACTTGAGAAACGAAAGTGAGAAAAAACGCGCTTATGAAGAAAGAATTTTGAACAGGGATCAAGGAAGCTTTATTCCTCTGGTCTTTTCATCGTCGGGAGGTATGGGACCTTCTGCAAGTGTCTTCTATGCCAGATTAGCTGAACAAATATCGGAGAAAAAGCGCCAGCATAGAAGCCAAGTCATAACTTGGATGAGATGCCAGCTCTCTTTCTCTCTTCTCAGGTCTGCACTCCTATGTCTCAGGGGTACAAGGTCCTCCCCGCTACAGAGGACAAGAGTGAGAGACTTGGACTTTGAAATGGTCGTGGCGGAGGGACGAATTGGGGAACAACTAGGTTGATTGTAGGGAGGTACTGGTACAATAAGATAAACTACAATGTAACTAGAATAAGATAGATTGTACACCACTTTGTAACTGTCAGCTTAATAAAAAATTGTACTGTGAAAAAAAAAAAAAAAAAATGTGTCTGTGTTTGTGTGTGTGTGCTTGTGTGGATGGATGTTTGTGTGTGTGTGTGTGTGTGTTTGTGTGTGTGTGCGTCTGTGTGTGCCTGTGTGTGTGCAGGGCTGATTGTATTGAAGGAGAGGGGCAGACCATTATAATGGATGTTGGTCTGGTCACAGGTTAAGTCGGGGCTTAACCTAGACCAATTTATTTGTGAGTGGCGAAATCGAGAGCGGTAGACTAGGGTGATATATTGTGAACATTTATTTTGTCTGGAACAGGATTTCCGGCTTTTGGTCGTAATTAAGGGGGGCAGCTAAGTGGTTTAATTTTGTTTAACTATATAGAACATTTTAGAATAAACAAAAATCAAATATATGATGGTTTCAAACATCCTGCAATGCATAATTATTATACTTAAATTATTTCAGTGAAATGAATCGGAAGTTTTACCAGTCTATACTGTAAAACAAAATTAGTGTAAGGCAGCCATGAACTTTAGCCCATTGTTATTAAAATGCTTAATATTATAATATTCATGAAGCTACTAACTACCATTTCTCAATTGACTTCTCCTCGTTATCAATAAAAACGTCTAATAGTCGATGTGCCAGATCACAAAATCACAAAATTCGGTACCATCCAGGGTAAGTCATATTTCAGCAAAATCTCCAACACAACAACCAAGGTAATTATCACGACATTATATCTCTCAAGGGCCAATAATATCAAGGAGCTTATAAGGGGTACTTGATATATACAATGAACGTAGAATTACAATAGAAATAATAACAAAGGGAAAACATTTAACAACACAGTCATGGCTTGCTGGTCCCTCGGGACCTCTGTGTCGGATGGGTAGCGTGGGCGTATGGGGTGTTGTTGAACAATCGGGAAACCGGACGTGGCGCCTTGGTGTTTACGTTTCCAAGTCACGTCAGGATTACAAAAGAGTACAGAGGTCTGCTACTACTTCAGGAGCAAAAGGGGTTGAAGCGTTGGCCTGAGTCATGGCGACTTCAAACGTTGGCTACTTCTTCAGGAACAAACTACTGTTCTGGAAAAAAGGGACTGGAAAGGTGGCCTGAGTTGTGGCGAATTCAGATGTTGACTACTTCTTCAGGAACAAAGGGACTGGGAGGTGGCCTGAGTAATGGTCAGCTCAGACGTTGTTACTTCTTCAGGAACAGACTACTGCTTCAGGGACAAAGCTGTCATTACCAAGGCTCGAACTCCGTTTCACCTCCCGAAATAGGTGAACCCTCTCGCCAGGCTTGGAGGGTTCTGGGCAGATCCTCTTTGTACTGCTGGCTCAGATGCTCAAATTAGCTGTCGGTGTCGTCGGCAGAGAGCAGTGTCCTTGAATCCCTCAGCTCAGGGCACTTAGGTGATACTTAGCATCCAGTGGTGTCTGTGGCAGGCTAACAGTGGTCACTTCGTCTTCTTCAGGAAGAGGTTTCTCGGCCCTCTGTTCCTCTTGTTCGTCTAAACTCTTTTTCAGAAATCCTCTATGGTCTCCAGTGCTGTCTACCAGTCTGGATTGCTGCTGCTGAGGTAGGGAGCAGGGACTCGTGCAAGTCCCAGGTTTGAGATTTAGACGAGTCTCAGAACTTTAACTTTTTGGACAAATTGGGAGTCAAGACCTAATCCGCCATTTTTCTTGTGATCCTGAATCCAGGTTTTCCCATAGTCGGGGATTTCTCTGAGTTGATGCTGGAGAAGGTTTGCAGCTACTCGTGATTCCGAATCCGGGTTTTCCCTAGGATGATGTTGGGGAAGGTCTGAAGAGTGTTAAAGCTACCCGGACTGGCCAATCAGAGGTCACGGCCTAATCCGCCATCTCTCCTGTGATCCTGAATCCGGATTATATCCAGGTTGATGCCGGTGAAGGTTTGGAGAAGCAGGCCATTGGGCGATCATCCTCCTGAAAGTGCGCTGCCAATACTTTCTTCACTGTTGAGCTTGGGGGGATCTGGATCGTCTTCATTAGGCGTCGAATCTTTTGCTGTGCCGGGGAGGGTCTGGGGCGATCGTTTTCCTGAAGTTACCTCACCAGTACGTCCTTCACCATCAATTTTGGAGGGACGTGGATCGTCGACCTTATCTGTGGGTGTTATGTTTCCGTGGCCTGTGGTTCCTTGAGGTCTCGCTCCTCAATATACATATCAATAAAAAATGTGTCTTGTAGCTTATAATAGTAGCTAAGAGCCCTATATAATGGTACCAGCTATTACCCTGGCCCATGGACTATAAAAACGCTTAATGTTTCAGGTTGTTGAAGACTACGCATGGTGATAATGAAAGCCCCCAAGAGTGGTGCGACCATCAGTAAGCCGTGGTTGGAATATATACTACAGGAATATCTGGGTCACCCTAACCCACCCACTACTGTCACATCATTCACTGTTAAACCAGGTAACTATATATTTCGTTACTACTACTACTCTTTTTACAACAACAAAAACTACTACTACTACCACTACTACTACTACTACTACTACTACTACTACTACTACTACTACTACTACAACAACAACACTAATATTATACTACAGGAACATTTGGGTCACCCTTACCAACCCCATTACTGTCACCTCATTCACTGTTAAACCAGGTAAGTTAATATCGCCCATTCCTTTAAGCTGGCATCACACAAAATAAAATGGTTGAAAATCTCCCCAAATACATTGTTTGGTTGCATATATAAAAAGAGGAAAAAGTAGAGGAAAAAGTATATACAAAAACATAAAATCATAAAAAATATTATTTGGTGTTCATTGCGCTCGCTGAAAAATAGTGTGCACAAAGTATATTGAAATCTTTCCGACCTCTCTCCCCAAAAGAGTGCAATACAGTATATCGAAAAAAAAACTTTAAAATTATAAAAGATAAAACTAAATAAATAAATAGAAATAAATAAATATATATTATACGATTATATGGAGCTGCGAAAGGTCCACTACTACCAGTATCTTCTGGATCACCAGTAGGCTACAGTCACTTATAATAATTCGTGGGCCCTCTATGTTTTTATTTATGCAATTATAACTCTTTGGATTTATTTTTGAATGGAACTATCTTTTCAATAAACTATATATATATATATAATTTTTTAGTTGATATGTAAAAACCAATATACTGTATATATATAATACAGTATATGTAAATTCGTTTCCAGATATATACTTCCACAATTAGAAATAGGTGAGGTCCACGAATGTTTATGAGTGTACCTAGTGCCTGTCCATTTCTATAGTAACATAAATCGGCCAACCTCCGCCATATTGGTGCCACTGGTGTTATTAACCTCTCTTTTCACATAATTCACCCTTTCCAAATCTGGTTACGCATTTCTTTTCTGTTTTCTTGCTATTATTAGATGATTTGATTTAGATCAGGAAGGGTATGTGGAAACCAGAGTGTTAGTTGAGATAGTCTTTACCCTTATAATTCCCACAGATCCTTACTAAGCTGTATGAAATCGTCTAATGATAGCCAGAATATTTATTTTCTTCTCGGGCCCTTAAATATGTGTACTGAATTAAATGAACTCTTCAATGTAATTACCATTGTTTGTTTTCTTCTAAAGCCCTTAAATAATGTGCACTGCATTATTAGAACTATTCAATGTAATTACCAATGTGTGTTTTCTTCTAAGGTCCTTGTATATGTCCACTAGCTGGATTAATAGAACTATTAAATGTAATTACCAATGTTTGTTTTCTTCTAGGTGCGGGACCTGGAGATGGCTTCAATTCCGAGCTGGTGATGGTGACCGTGGAGACGACTTCAACGGGAGACCAGGCCACCACAACGGCCCCCAATCCCAGTGCCACCGCGACGCACACTCAACAACCAGACTCTTCAGGTGTGCAGAGGACAGAGACAAAACCACCACAATATGATGTAAACACGACACCGACTCAACAACCAGATTCTCCAGGTGTAAAGACGATAGAGCCAAAACCACCACAAAATGATGTTAACACGACACCGACTGAACAACCAGAGTCTTCAGATGTACACAAAACACAGACACGACAGCCAGACTTGGATGTCCATATGGCACTGACTCAACAACCAGACTCTTCAGGTGTACAGACGATAGAGCCAAAACTACCACAAAATTATTTAAACACGACACCGACTCAACAACCAGACTCTTCAGGTGTACATACAACACAGATAGAAAAACCAGGCTCTTCAGATGTACAGATGACAGAGACAAAACCACCACAATCTGATATTCATGCAACAGAGATAAAATCACCACACTCTCCAGATGAACATACATCAGAAACAAAGCCACCTGATGTTCTCGCGACAGAGACAACACCAGCAGACATCCACACGGCTTTATCTGCTGGTCAACAACAAAACACAGAACCAGGATCGCAAACCAATGCACATGCTGATAACGGTCTTGCAGATGCCACACATACTAACAGAACATTTCATCTGGTGGCCAAGTTCCTAAGTCAAGATCCTATGAGTCGAGAGACAAATATCAAATTTAAGAGCAACCAAAAAGAATATTTGATCTACAGCGAAATTCTGAGAGATCTGAATGAATTGCAGGCCTCCAAAATTCCCAAAGAACCAATCATTTCGTGCCCTGAACTAATATATGGAAAGTGTACAGACAGAGAGTTTGTTCTTATACTGGAAAATCTCAAGACCAGTGGTTTTAATACCAATGATAAGCGCCGAGGATTGAGTGAACTGCATCTGAAACCAGCCATAGAGAGCATTGCAAGGATCCATGCACTCTCCTATGTATATAATTTGTCTCATAACATAGTAAAGAAACACCCATGTTTTAGATCAATGAACGAAGTTATTCCTGTATTTATAGCCTTCTTTGGTTGTATGGTAGACAGTTGCATAGAATTTTTGAAAAGTTCAAAGGAGACTGAAGCTTTAGGAAAGAAGCTTGCTGCTGCTAAACCAGGTATGAAGGTAAAAGCTAATAAGGTCCTTTCTATTGATCCACCATTCATGTGCCTAGCCCATGGAGACTATTGGAATAACAATGTAATGTACAAAGAAGGAGAATCAGGTGTAATAGAGAAGATGATGGTGATAGACTGGGGCAACGCTTCTTTCGGAGGCCCCATACCAGACCTCCAGTATATCTTCAACACGTCCACCACCCGGGATGTCCGTGCGGCACACCTAGAGGGCCTCCTTCACCACTACTACGCTACCTTCACCAGGATCACCACCACTCTCGGCTCACCGGTACCTTCCTGGGACTATGACACTTTCAGAGCCAAGTATGAGGAAGCAAATGAAGTAGGATTCTACTTGGGGTGTGGCTTGATTCAGGGGACATTGAGCAACAGCAACTGGATCAACAAGGAATCGTCATCCAGCCCCTCAGACAATCCCACATTTGCTCCGATCAAGTATATCGCAGATGGATTGAAGTCAAGAATGGCCAGAGTAGTAATGATGGTGATGAACACATCAGTTGGGAAGACAATGATGGTCAAAATGTACAGTAAATTTTTAAAAACAATTACTGATGAGCTCAAAGCAGGGACAAACCAAGTCATGAACAACAGGCTACTGGACCTGGTGCGAGAAATGGATGAGAAAGGATTACTTGAAGTTCAAACCCCATGAGTATTGTTTTACCTTTTCTTTCTATACTTCGACTTTGGAATGATTTAGTATGAAGAGTCTAAACAATGTAACTATATTTCCTTTGCATCTGCCTTGTTATATTTTTATGAATTGCCCTGTAATAATGTTCTGTTTGGTCATAAGTAAATACATACATAATACATGAAGTACTCTATCATCGACCGCTATGTGTATTTCTTATGTGTAGGTTATTCTGTACCCTATGTGTTATAAGTTGGCCGAAAATCATGACCGCCAACCTCTTTAACCCAATCTGTACCGGGGCTGTCATTTTAACTTTATTCTGGCTACTATTAGACGATTTTATTCAGTTTTTAAAAAGGGCCTCCAGCAGTTAATTGGCTTCGAACTATCTCACTGAACCCTTTTTACTACCACAGATCTTTCTCAAGCTGCATAAAAACGTGTAAATAGAGCTAGAATACAATAAAATAGACCATGCCAGTACAGGAGGTGTTTACTAAAAAAGGACGAGTAATTTAGTTAATATTTCTACAGAACCATTTGGGAAGGGACAGTCAGGGAAGAGGTGTGGAAATTAACAGCCCATTGGCTCTAGCCATTTATGAGTTACAGAGGATAGAGGTAGCGATTTCTGGCCTACTTATAATTAATGGACTCTAGCCTCTCATAAAATAAAGTCCATTGTTTTCATCGGTGTATGTTAATTAAAACAAATATTTTAAGTTTATCCTGAAAGAAGAAGAGAAAGCGTAATTACAGGTGTATTTATATTTGATTAAGGTCAATAAATTCATAATATATATTTGATCCACGTATTATTAAAGCAATAACTAATCCATTACATAGGTGATTTAATATATGTTAATGTGAAAATATAAAAAATATATTTTCTTTACAAACAATTTTTCAAAATAGCATACACAGAAATAAATCGTACAACACAAGAAAACAATGGACTCGAAGTTGGTAGATCCGATTAAACACACACACACACACACACACATAAGCCCCGTACCAAATGCTTGAAACAATGTGAAAAATGTAGTGCAGATACACTTCCCTTTCACAAAAACAAAAGAAAAACAAAACAAAAAACATACACAGCATATGAAAAACAACACATAACAATTTAGAATGGACTAGGGAATGGTACATGAACTCAAGGAAAAAGTTACATATATTGGTCGGTTTATATATATATTTTAGTATTATGTTTTGTTATTGCCTCCCTAGACCTCCATCAAGATTACAACAACATCCCGAAGATTCCCCTTCTAGATGAATTTGTACATTTTTCGATAGAAACCCGTTAAAAGCCCTTAAAAAACGTACGAAAGGCCTAAAACAATATGAAAAGTTGTATGTATATATTTGCCTATTAATACAATTGCACTTTCTGTACGAATACAATTAAGAATAGCATACATGAATCGTAAAAATAACTATAAATGACTCGAAAATTGCACTTGTACCGTAATTATAAAAAAATATAAGATAAATGCAAGCTTAAAAACAATGCCAGAAACAATGTGAAAAGTTTAGGAGCGTGGGTTAATCACTGGGGTGGAACACAAACCTCAGCTGTTGTGGGCTGGGAGGAAGTGAAATACAGGATATATATATATATATATAATACTCCAGCCTCCTCTAGACAGAGATCTATCCTCATGAAAACTTTAATTGTGTCGCTCTCCACCATTCTAGCTGGCAATTTGTTCCACTCTGTCACCACCATGTAGGTGAAGAAGTTAATTGGGACATCAAGGTATGCTGCCTTGGTTTTTAATTTAAGGGGGAAAGGGTTTATTTATTGTCCGATTTATTGATTGCTTTATGATTTATTTAGTGTTTTCCCTAGACCTCCATCAAGTATATATAAGCATTCCCAAGATAAATTTGTAATTTTTTTGGTAGAAAAACGTTTCGGCCAAAGGCCGGTTCCTCCTAAATTACAGGCCTGCCATCGCTCGCCATAAAAAAATGACATCTAAATGGCAGGAAATGACTTAATATTGACAAAGAAATGGGGCGTAAAGTCTTAAAATCGCTAAAATAATGGACCGAACGTCCTAAAATCTGATAACTAATGGGGCTAAACATGAGGGAGAAGGGAGCCAGAAAAAACAACCAAACCCCCTTAATTCCATTTCCTCGAGTTTGAGAATTATTGTTAATCGTGAATAGTGCATTTCTATTGACTTTTTCAAAGCCTTTAAGTATCTTGAAGCACTGAATTACTTGACCCCTCAGCCTTCTCCGTTTTTTTTTTTTTTTTTTTTACTGAGAACAGATTTAATCTTTTCAGTCTTTCATAGTGTGGTATATTTCTAAATGATGGTATCCTCTTTGTCGCCCTACGCTGCACTGACTCGAGACTCACAATGTCCTTGTTATGATAAGGTGACCAGAACTGCACACCGTATTCAAGGTGGGGTCTTAGCATACTTATAAACAATGGCACTATTATGTTCTCATGTTTATACTGTAAGTTCATTTTTGTTTTATGAATCACATTTTTTTCTATGTGTATGAAGGAGACAAAATGCAAAGCTGCCTGTAATAAGTGTCCCCCAAAGTTGTAAGAGTTATAGTGAGCCAAATTCAAGGTAGGCCTACGTTAGAGTAAATATTTCTGGACACACGGAGCTTGAAGCAGTTTAAACTATTGATTGAGGGATAAACAAATAGAGGGAGAGAGTTCCAGAGCTTACTTATTGAGTAGAATAAAGACTGAGGAAATGGCCTCACTCTTTGGGGTAGAGATATGGACAGAATTGGGAAGGGAATGTTGTGAAAGGCGGATCCACCCGAACCCACCCGCCACTCTCACCCTCACTCACTCTCTCTCTCTCTCTCTCTCTCTCTCTCTCTCTCTCTCTCTCTCCCCCCTCCCAGTCGTAAATTTCCGAGATAATATTTTTATTTCTTCTCAATACTGTGAAATTCTTCCCCGGGTATCGCTCCGAGGAATGGAATGCCATCAACTTTTCTTCATTTTTCTTGATAAGTTTGGAAAGTCCATCGCCTCATGCAGAATCCGCGAGAAAATTGAAAGAAGAAGAAGAAAGAAAATATATGAAAGAGGTGAAGAAAGTGCAAGATTGTCTATTAATCTTTCCAGCTGTTTATATATTTCACTACAAAATATATTATGGTATAAAAAGGGCATATGCACTCATTGGGTATATGGGTAGAGGTTTAAAAAAGGGGGCCAGATCGTCACCTTTTAATTGTATCAGTAATTGTACTATTATACTTTTCAACAAATAAATAAAGGTTCAAAATGGGTGTGACAAAAGGTATATCGAAAAGGTGACAAAAGTAAGATCGCTTATGTATTTTGTTTTAATCTTTTCAGCTGTTTCTAAGATAAGGCTTAACATGGGTAAAACAAAAGAAATGCAAGAGGTGAAGAAAAAGGCAAGATTAGTTTTCCTCTATACAGTCATTATTATATTATGCACTGTAAGAAACAAGGGTATAACATGGGTATGCAGAGGGTATACAAAGGCATATTGGTATAGGTAGCGCCAACGAACTTGACAATTATCTCGATCCCTGACCTCTTCGTAACTCAAAAGGACCTTGAGCAAACTGGCTGTAAATTTCAACATCTATTTCCTGGTGGACCCTTCTCAAATGATAGAAATGTCAGCCTGATTGTTTTCATTCATTTTGAGTTATAAGAAGTTAAGGGGTCCAGATTGTTATCAAGTTCGTTGGCGCTACCTTTTCTTTCCTTTTCTCTCTTTCCCTGGCTTGTATCCATTCGGCCCCATTCAGCCAACTGTTTTAAGACGTTTATCCCCATCCAGGTGTCGATTTATTCCTGGCGAGCGATAGCGAGCCAGCATTGTATGGAGTAATCCGGCTTCGCCAGAGAAATTTTTCTATCGAAAAATGTACAAATTTAGCTTGCTGTCAAAACAAAAATATATACATGCTGGCTCGCCAGCAAAATATTGACACCTGGATGGGGGTAAACGGTTTAAAACAGTAGGCTGAATGGGGCCGAATGGATACAAGCCAAAGAGAGAGAGAAAAAAAGAGAAAACAAGCGAGGTGGGCCCCCTTAACCTTTCTCTCTCTACATTAGTCGGGGTTATTTATGCCAATTTCTTTCTGCTTGCTTTTCTGGACCCCCTTCTCCCTCATGTTTAACCCCATTAGCTCTGAGATTTTAAGACGTTTGTTCCATTAGTTTGCTGATTATAAGACCTTTCACCCCATTTCCTTGTCAATATTAAGACGTTTCATGCCATATAAGTGTCATTTTTACCTGGCGATCGATAGCGAGCCTGTAATTTTAGAAGGAAGTGGTTTTCGACCGAAACCTTTTTTTGCCGAAAAATGTACAAATATATCTTTGTGGGGGGTCTTGGGTTTTTTTTCTCTAAAACTTGATGGAGGTCCAGGGGGGCAACTAAAACATAATAATACAAAGATAAATCAATAAGCAAATCATCAGGCCCATCCTCCATTAATTCATTTTCCATCTTGACCCCCAGCTTTATTCCCCGAGAGACTCATACCATTAAGACTCCTCCTCATTTGTTTTCCATGAATAAATTACCGAGACCCCTTGACGGTCATTTCCCAGCTTTCACATCAGGGCGTCAGGGCGAGGGTGATGGGGTGGGTTTTGGTAATGAGAGAGAGAGAGCTACATAGAGCTACATAGATACACAGACCACACAGACCTCAAGACCTAAAGAGAGAGAGAGAGAGAGTGAGAGTGTGATGGACTGATGGGGTGGGTGGTGGTAATGAGAGAGTTACGCAGAGTTACACAGATACTCAGACCACACAGACCTTGTGGTCCCAACTAGGTGGTCCGGCCTTAATACTACTAGACAGGGACAGTTTATGGTAGAGGAATAGGACAGCAAAGTAGAAGGCTCTCTCCCCCACGGTATATAGTAACTCACAAGGTAAGCGCACTGAAAGTCTTGAACTCATATACATGCACGCTTCTAAAAAGCAGTAAACAGACGTCTATCACTTTTTTTCTTCTGTGACTTCACTCTCAACCATGGTACCATCATAATATAGGATATAGCGGTCAGAATAACGTTGATTACTCTACTGTATAAGCGAATATTTAGTGAAATATTCGTATACCAGCGTCGCTTGTTTGTAGGCGCCGCTATAGTCTTCTCTCTGGCCGCCAGCCTGCAGCACCGTCCGTTCTGCTCCCCCCAGTCCCCACCAACATTTCGCTTCGTCGAACTCTGATTCCCTTTTAGATTCTTAGCTGGCCATATACTTATACATATTGTCTCTCCACATCCCCTGGGCCTTCATACACCCTCACACGCCATCACTGGGTGAAATTCGACGAGTGTCGGCAGCAAACTACGTGAATTTAAAGGAAGTTGAACAAGGGATAAGCGAGAATCCGAATCCGTATACCTCCATCCTTTCTCCCGACCGACGAAGCATAAATCACCAACACCTTCGAAATATCTCTTCATATAAACTACAAAAATATCGAATAACAATGCTAACACGTAGATTGGGTCCTATTACAATAACATTATCGATATCAATCAATGTTACTCTACATATTAGGTGAAAAAAAAGTACCATAGCGATCGGAAAAATTTCCGCGACGTCGGCTGTATACTACCTCATAGCCTTATATATAATCTTCAAATGCAAAAAATCACAACTTTAACAAATACACTAGGGTCCTGTCACACTATATATGTCTATGTTTATCCATGTCACTTTACATTTTCGGTGGAAAACACAATATACCGATTCTGTTTGAAGATCATATTTAGGCGAGTCGAATGGTCACCAGCTTCTGTCGCGGTTCCAATATATCCAACGTCAGTCTTTATATCATGTTCACATCCACTAACCGCGCAATATCTTGGCATCCCCATATTATCATAACAACAATGTTTAGGGCAATGGAATAAATGTATTTCCTGGACTTAAGAACACGACCAGCTCACATATGAAGTGACCATATTTAGCTGAGAGACAGTAGTCATATAAAACATGATGTCACGCTGGATCGATCACGTGACTGTCGTGGTTCCAGTAATAGGCTCGTGCGCATACCTTTCTATTGTCTTTATACCGTGCTCTCCCCACCCTCTGCTCCCTCCGGCTAAAAAGGCTAAAAAGGATGAAGTATAACTATATAGATCAGGGAATGCTCACAAGGAAAGTTTTCGTAATTATAGGATAGAAAACAATTAGTCTGAAACGGAACTTTACACTTACATACCTAATGATTTTAAAGACACTCATTCATATTAATCCAATCTCCATCAGATGATCGTCCGGTCTCTTCGTAAACGTATAAAATCCATTATTGTCGACCACTTCCCTTGGCAAGAGAGAGAGAGAGTGAGTGTGTGTGCTGGGGACCAGAAATGAACAGCATATCCGAAGCAGTATCAGTGCATTAGAGTGTGAAGACTATCTCCTTATTTCTATATTGAAATTCTCTCTTAAGGGAGCCCACCTCGCTTTTTTTGTTATCTTTCTCTCCCTCTCTCTTTGGCTTGCATCCATTCTGCCCCATTCAGCCTACTGTTTTAAGACGTTTACCCCCATCCAGGTGTCAACATTTTCCTGGCGAGCGGTAGCGAGCCAGCATACTGATCATTATAGTAGCGATAGAATAGCGAGAGATGCAACATTGCGGCGGAGAGAGAGAGATTGCAGAGAGTTGGTGAGTGGACAGGAGTTAATGATACGAAAGGCCTTCTCAACTTTGTCTAGGAGAGTGTTGTGAGAGGAACCTCCCCACACATGTGAACAATACTCAATACAAGGACGCACTGTGCCCCTGTACAAAGCAAGAAGCTGTGCAGGGGTAAAGAGCCCCTTGAGGCAGTTGAGCACACCCAGCTTCTAGGAGGCTGCCTTAGCAAGACTGGTAATATGGTCCTTCCAAATGAGAGCCGAAGAAAAAGAGCCACCAAGAATATTGAGAGAAGATGAAAGGTTGATTTTTGTATTGTTGAAGAATAAGGGATAGTCTGCTGGGAATTCCGGACGGGTAGATAAATGGAGAAATTGGGTTTGGAAGCATTAAAGGTAACAAGGTTTGCTCTGCCCCAATTGGAAATAGTAGTTAGATCAGAATTTAAGTGTTCAATGGCTTCATTACGTTACTTGAGGTACAGTTGAGAAGATCATTTATGAAAATTAGAAAGAGAATAGGAGATAGGACAGAGCCCTGAGGAACGCCGAAGTTGATAGGGTGAGGAAGTGAGCGATGGCCGTCCACAACCGCAGCTATGGAACGGCCAGAAAGGAAATTAGAGACAAAGGCACAGATGGAGGGATAAAAACCGAAGGAGGGTAGTTTAGAAAATAGAGGTTTGTGCCAGACTCTATCGAAGGCTTTCGATATGTATAGTGCAATAGAAAAAGTCTCACCGAAGTCCTGAAAGGAGGATGACCAAGAGTTAGTAAGATATGAAAGATCACCAGTAGAGCGACCCTTAACCCCTAACTATCGGGTCCTTTTGTAACACTACTACCTGCCAAGCGGGCAGATTTACCCTAAACGAGCTTCATTCCATGCTCTTTTTCATGCATAAAGAAGAGCCAGAGCGTAATACAATTATGTATCCGTGAAAGGGCGATGATTGAGCTTTCCAATGACACCTGAATCATCCTTGTACGATCACGGGTTCTCTTGCGACATGTTGCAACACGAAGAGAAAAAACCTAAAATACAGTAATTTCCTCAGTTTTTACCCTGTCTCGCGGGACCAGGGATGTGTTGAGATGTGGTAGCGACGGCAGTGGTCCACACTGAACGGTCAGAGCCCGCCTGCAGTCCTCCCACCGCGTGGACTCTCTCTCAGAGCCGATAATGTGCTCAAAATCGCATACGACTTGAGGCGGGACCCGCTGTTTAGGCTATGGTTCTCTAACTGACTTAAGGCGGGACCCACTACTAAGGTGTTAAGGAAGCCATACTGGCGATCTGAGAGCAGATTATGAGAAGAGAAATTCTTATGAAATTGGAAGCAAGAATAGTTTCAAAAACTTTAGAAATACAAGAGATGAGAGCAATTGGACAATAGTTGGAGGGTTGAGAGTGGTTCTTTGGGACAAGTTGAATGAGAGCAAACTTCCAGCATGAAGGGAATACGTTAGAGGATAGACAAGAGACGAAAGAGTTTGCCTAGGCAGGGAGTCAGCACGGAAGCACAGTTTTTTAGTACAACAGGAGGAACACCTTCCGGACCTTACGCCTTCTTAGTATTAAGCCCAGAGAGGGTAGAAAGTACATCTTTAGAAGATATTAGGTTATTAGGCATAAGTAGGAGGCCAACATGGTTAAATGAGATAGTTCCAAGCCTGTTAATTGCTTGAGGCCCGTTTTAAACTGAATACAGTTATTTTTAATATAGTCTGTTCATTCTAGGCTGGGCAGAAATCGTAACCTCTAAACTCCATAGCTCAAAAAGGGCTAGAGCAAATGGGCTGTACATTTCTGCACCTATGTCCTTGCTGACTCTTCCCAAATGGTGTAGATATTACCTTGATTACTCTAGTCCTTTTTGAGTTACAGAGGTTAAAGGTTACGATTTCTGCCCAACCTAGAATGAACACACCATAGTAGCCAGAATAAAGTTAAAAGAACGGTGTCGGTACAGAAGGGGTTAACAAATAGTCTGATGTGGGATTTTATTGGACGGTGTTGCACTGAGTTGCATGGAATCTCAGACCACCCACTCCCTCTGTTAAGATCCAATCGGAGTTTTTCAAGTCCTTAGGTTTGGTCACATAAAGTCCCAAGTATTATAATCCTTTCTGTACCGGTGACATCCGTTGCATTATCCTCTGGTAACTATTCGACGATTTTAATCAGTTTAGGAAAGATGTCTACCAATTAAAAGGCTACAGACCATCTCAATTAATCCTTCCAGCTGCCATATATCCTTCCTAAGCTTCATAAAAACTTCTAAATGTAGCTAGAATAAAATTTAAAAGACGTCGCTGGTACAGAAGGGGTTATTTTTCAACGAGTCGTTTGTACCAGAGTTTGTCAAGAGCTTTTTCGAAAATCAAGATAAACAATGTCATGTATAGTATTTCAGCATATAATTTAAAGGGAAGTATTTGTTTTTTGTTCTAGACCCCTTTCTCCCTTATGCTTAGCTCCATTAGTTATGAGATTTAACGAAATATGTCCCATTAATTTGGCGATTTTAAAACTTTTCGCACAATTTCTTTGTCAATATCAAGACCTTTCGTTGCGAGTCTTTGATGTCGCTAATGGGAAAATTTGCTAAAGGCTTGCTGGTAATTGAGTTATACCGTGTCACAGCTTTACCTTCGTTATACCTGTTAAAACATTATGAAAAAGTCGAAGAGATTAATTTTGTTATGCATGGGCGATTATTTCAAAAGTATACGTGTGTGTGTGTGTGTGTATATATATATATATATATATATATATATATATATATATATATATATATATATATATATATATATATATATATATATATATATATATATATATATATATATATATATATATATATATATATATATATATATATATATATATATAATAAAATATATACTAAATAAAGATTTAACTTTAACAATACACACACATGTCCCCTTGCCTATAACAATAACAAAATATATATATTATAGATATAAGAGATCTCTCGATCTATAATGATAAAGATATTATAATCCTACCTTCATGTACGATCTTATCTACAACACCACCTGAATACATATTAGCTGCCCTCCCATGCTCCCCACTCTGCCTACCATATAGTCCAGTAAATCTAGCAATCATTTAACTGGACCTAGAACAAATTGTAATAGAAGGTTTTTTGGCTTTAACTTGTTTATTAGGTCCCTCTGATGAACATATAAAAAGTCTCCAACTTTTGGACACCGGGAAAGTGGTTAATTTGCATAAATTCAAGATGGCCGCCGTCCAAAGCTTCAATTTACAGATAACTTTTTTCTGGTTGCTCCTAGACCCTATAAATGTATTACAAACAACGTTTTTTGGCTTTAACTTGTTTATTAGGTCCCTCTGATGAACATATAAAAAGTCTCCAACTTTTGGACACCTGGAAAGTGGTTAATTTACAGCCGAAAAACCTTACAGACAGGCTGAACTGTCTCTTTCACAAGGGGTGACACAGGCACTTTGTGCTTGTATGGGTTTTTTGACCTGTTGTCCCTCTTTTTTATAAAAAAAAAAAAAAAAAAACCATGACGTAGTATGACGTCATTCAGAGCCAATTATGTAATTCATGATAGGAGTTCGTATTCACTTGGATCATCGGTGCTTGCATCAAAGTTGCTATTTTGACAGAGTCCTTTACATTGACCACATGCACTGGAACATTCAAGCTCATTCCGTTTGCAACTACAGCGTTGAGTGTCACAGTTGCCCTTACACTGACATCTGACCAATTTCAGTAGTGAATCAGGAGCCACTGGCGAATCCATCGTCTTCGGTTCAAGCTGTCCCTTCCGCAGACACCAGCCCCATTTCTCGGGGTCCACACAGTTCCCCATCCATTCCTGGACCTGACAATAAACTCGGAACGAGTGGTATTTGGCTGCATCGGTTGTTGGGGGAAGGCTGTGAACTTCAACGGTAGTTGAACTTTTTGCCACCTTGTTGCAAAACTTTGTCTTTCGCAGTCCGTCAAGGGTGTCATTTCCTTTTCCCCCGTACAAATAAACCAAGGCCTTTTCACCAGCTGATGATATCGCGTCTTTACTTCCACTTTGGCAACAGAATGCTTCTATACATTTCAAGAAACCGTTGTCTTCCCTCACTTTCCTCAAGGCAGCCCCTTTACCAATACCATACAGTCGTGAGGTTGTGTCACATCCACAGAGTGCATGGACAACTGGCAGGACACGACAGATGCTTTCACCGAGAGCTTCTGCTACTGAGTTAATATGCCAACATTTCCCACCTTCCTTGCTCGACTTGAAGTACAAATCATTCATCCCTCGTTCCGCATAATGACACAACAGCACCAACAAGTCTGTGTCCTCACCTATCACATATGTCACGGTTTCCCTTGCATGCTCAATTCCCTTCTTCGCAATCATGACATCTGCATCTGCTGGCGCATTGACACAGTCAATTCCATTTGCCTTGAATGTTTCACACAATAAGTCAATGAAGTTTTGCTTATTGTCCGAGTTTGACAAGAAGTTTTCCTTTTTTGACCGAAGGGGCATGGTTGGAGTGAACATCACCTTTTGACCAAAGACTCCTTTTGATCGTCGATTGTGTGTCATGTCCTTGGTAGTAGGTCCTGATTTATAACCGTCGAATACAACCACCGGGTTGAGAAAGTTTTTGGAAACATGCTTCATGTACATGCTTGCAATGTCCTCAAATGTGTCACCCTTCTTCCATGGAATCCTTTGCAATAAGGAACCACCATCCAGAACATGGGTCACAGTCCTTTCTTCCTCAAATGATTCCAATGACGACTTGGGAACAACAGCAGCTATCTCATCTCCTAGCTGTGGTTTATTGGCTTCCCTGAGCCTCCCCCACTTATCGAACAGAGCAGTAGGGTAGCTAGACAACTCATACGCAAAGACCTCTTCAACACCTAAGTCCCTGTTATTAGCAAAGATGAGGAGCCTCTGGAAAAGGAGCTGTGGGTCGATTGGTACTTTTTCAGCACTGATTGTAACCTTTGCACCCAACGACTCAACTTGATCTTTCTTCCTAAATGAAAAGTCAAAAGCATTGCTACCTTCCATCTTCTGCACAATGTTCATACCAACCTCATACAGTAAATGAGGATTGGCCGAGGCTGGTCCTGTCACACCGTTGGCAATATTCCTGAGTTCATTTGATTCTTGAAATGGATCATAATCCTTGAAGAATGCGAGAACCTTCTCTGTGTCCTTCCTATCTCGTTCACGCCTTGCTTCAGTCATTTCTTTGTGCTGCTCAGAGGTGTGGAAATGCTTCCCTGTCAGTTCTTGCATAACTTCACTCACCTCAGCGCAGGCTGGCATAGCAAGTAACCAGCGCAGGCGTTGCGTTTCCTCCATGCCCCTACCACGTGTCAATCCACCATTCGTTTTCAAAGAGCGCATCAAAACCTGCTCTATAACCAAGTCGCTTGGCAGTCCTGCCCACAGCCGATCACTTCGGCGGATCACAAATAGACCGGAGTTCAATTGACAGAACATGTCTGGGTTGAGCTGCTCAAGTTCAATCATGTCTTGAATGTACACATGGGCTGACTTGGCATAATTGTTATGACCACACGCTGCAAAGTACGGCAACATCTCCTGGAGTGTTCCGAGGTACAGTAGGAAATCGCCCATTCTCAGTGCCCTCAGGAAGCGACGCAGCAGGTCAATCATGTCCATGTATTGAATCCATAGCTTTCCCATCTTATGCTCTGCTAAGGAGCTCTTCTCAGCTTTAAGTTTTTCAGAAATTCTGTTGAAAACGTCTTTACTGCAGACTTCATCCGGTGAAACGTCTTCACGCAACAGCTTATCCAAAAGATCTGCAGCCTCCTGGAAGTCCTTGCATGAAACAAGAAACAAGATGATGGGATTAGTATAGGCCTAGGCAAAATGTAATAGACAATAATGTGCAGTAAAGGTAGGGCTTGACCTAGAACAAATTGCAATAGAAGGTTTTTTGGCTGTAAGGTTTTTTGGCTGTAAATTAACCACTTTCCAGGTGTCCAAAAGTTGGAGACTTTTTATATGTTCATCAGAGGGACCTAATAAACAAGTTAAAGCCAAAAAACGTTGTTTGTAATACATTTATAGGGTCTAGGAGCAACCAGAAAAAAGTTATCTGTAAATTGAAGCTTTGGACGGCGGCCATCTTGAATTTATGCAAATTAACCACTTTCCCGGTGTCCAAAAGTTGGAGACTTTTTATATGTTCATCAGAGGGACCTAATAAACAAGTTAAAGCCAAAAAACCTTCTATTACAATTTGTTCTAAGTCCAGCCCTACTTTGACTGGTCTAATATCTATGTCCTGCCTTTGTCAGATTTGACCTTATTACCAAACTGTATGTATATGTATCCTCTCCATAAATATTAATTTCAAACATTTAGTTAAGTCATCTTCAACATACCTGTCTGCACTTCTTTTGTAACTTATAAATAAATCCTTCTATACTGTGACCATGTACTCTGTCCTAATCTTCGTTCTCCACCGCTAAAAGGTTATTAACACCTACTGTCCCAGTGATGTACGTTGACCGATAGTAAAAAAGTCACTCGTCAGTACCAGCGATGGACAATGTTCGTCCATAATATGCGGTCCTTTTAACAGCCCTTATCGATTGGTGCCTATCACCACGACTTGTGAGCACTGCTCTGAGACCTTGGCAATATTTCTCAGCATGTATCCAACCAACCACAGGCTAGGAGAGTCAGTATTCCTCCATTTTTTGAGGTGGAAGGGTGTTCTCTCTCGACTCAGAAGCCATTTTAGTTAAATTGCTTGGTACTGGAGGGTACATTTATGGTAATACCCTCTGGTACAGTAGGGGTTAACAACGGACCTAATATCCATTGCCTTATACTGGTGGCAGCGGTGGGATTAACTCGAGGACAGGCTGTTCAACTCTCAAATTCTGATATTTTGTTCCACAAAAAATGAATGCAAGCCCAAACAAAACGGGAAATGGCGTCATCGTACTGAAACCTTCATCATTTTCAATCAGACGATGCCAATTAATACCATGTTATAGCTACCTTATGACAATTTTATTCCACTTAGGAAAGACCTGTTGGCATTAGAGGATTAATGGCGATAGTCTTTAATCCTCTGATGCTTAGATATTCTTCCTAAGCTGAGATAAATGATCTAGCAGTAGAAAAAAAGGTATTGAAGTAGTCATATAATTGAGTGGGTTACTAACATATGACGCTGGCTGTCAGAGGACGTCATGGAGGACGCAGGGCAAGGTGGCGGGGTAAGAATATATTATTTTTCCTGATATCTCCACGCTCATGCTTAATTTACTTCCCGATAGGCTCATAATAGGTACGGGTATTAAATGTTTGGCTGGCTAAATTAACCCTTTGCGTACCAGTGACATAGTTTCTAAATTGGTTTCAGCTACGTATAGATGATTGTTATAAAGCTTAGGAAGGATGTATGGTAGCTAAAAGGATTAATTCGGGAATTTCGGGACTTCGGTGAGACTTTTTCTATTGCACTAGACATATCGAAAACCTTCGATAGAGTCTGGCATAAATCTTTAATTTCTAAACTACCCTCCTTCGGTTTCTATCCCTCCATCTGTGCCTTTGTCTCTAATTTCCTTTCTGGCCGTTCCATAGCTGCGGTTGTGGACGGCCATTGTTCACTTCCTCACCCTATAAACTCCGGTGTTCCTCAGGGCTCTGTCCTATCTCCTATTATCTTTCTAATTTTTATAAATGATCTCCTTAACTGTACCTTAATTCCCATCCATTCATACGCAGACGACTCAACTTTACACTACTCCATTAGTTTTTTCAGAACGCCCCAGCCAGCAATCCCTCAACGACAAACGTAATGAAGCCATAGAACTCTTAAATTCTGATCTAAATACTATTTCCAATTGGGGCAGAGAAAACCTTGTTAACTTTAATGCTTCCAAAAACCCAATTTCTCCATCTATCTACCCGTCAGGATCTCCCAGCGGACTATCCCTTATTCTTCAACAATACAAAAATCAACCCTTCATCTTCTCTCAATATTCTTGGTGTCTCTTTTTCTTCTGCTCTCATTTGGAAGGACCATATTACCAGTCTTGCTAAGGCAGCCTCCCAGAAGCTGGGTGTGCTCAACCGCCTTAGGGGGTTCTTTTCCCCTGCACAGCTTCTTGCTCTGTACAGGGGCATAGTGCGCCCTTGTATTGAGTATTGTTCACATGTGTGGGGAGGTTCCTCTCACACCGCTCTCCTAGACAAGGTTGAAAGGAAGGCCTTTCGTATCATTAACTCCCGTCCACTCACCAACTCTCTGCAATCTCTCTCTCTCCGCCGCAATGTTGCATCTCTCTCGCTATTCTATCGCTACTATAATAATCAGTGTTCCTCAGAGCTATCCCAGTGCATACCACCTCCTTTACGTAGGGCACGTGGTACCCGTCTTGCAACTCAATCCCACCCCTACTCTGTGCAACTCTCCAACCCAAGAGTGAAACGTTACTCTCAAACTTTCTTCTACTCAACATCTGAGCTCTGGAACTCTCTCCCAGAATCAGTCTTTCCCTCTTCCTATGACTTAAATTGCTTCAAACTCCGTGTGTCCAGGCATTTTGGCTCGAACGTCCCTTGATTTTGGCCCTGTCACTCTTTCAACTATGGGGGAGGCACTCGCTATAGGCAGTTATGCCTTTTGCCTCCCTCAATCACATAGAAAAAAAAAAAAAAAAAAAATTGAGATAGTCTGTAGCCTTATAATAGGCAGACGTCCTTCCTAAGCTGAAACATACGTTTAATCATTGCCAGAACACACTCAAAAGGATGTCACCGGTACTGAATGAGCTAAGTCACTAAGATGCTACCTTGTTAATATCAGATATATTGGATGAAATTGAAGAAGGCTGATAAAATGTGTCTACTGGTCACCCATCACACACACACATACACACACAAACGTATAACCTAGAATACACAAACAGTGACACAGGCAATACGCAGAAATATACACAAACATAAACATTTACATAATTATACTGTATTATACTGTAGGTTATATTATAGATAAACGCAAACACACAGACTCGCCAACCTACACACACTTACACGCCCACACATAAAGCTCACACCACTGCACACAAAACATGTATACACAAGCCACTCACACACACAATACTAATTATAATTATTGTTGAGATTAATAACGCTGTAATTTTCACTCAAACCCGACAACATAATTTACTGCATATTAAAGGTGTTTCTATTATGTGCAGTCGTGGTCTATCTATCTATATACTCAGGCCCAATCCCCACGTTTTCATTTTTTTTTCTGGTGGTGGCCCAAAAAAATATATATATACATCTTGAAGCTTCGAACTCATTTAACGTATCTATCTCTATTGCCAGACGCTTTGATCCCCTAGGGGGTGGCCACGAACGAATCTCCTCCATCGAGGCAGTTATTTCAATTGTCTTGCTTGTTTTGGGGAAGGGTTGCTTATACCCAACCGCCCATTGTTGTGTATGGTGCGGGAGGTGTATATGTGGAGCGTTCCTGTGGAGTCTGGTAAATCTGTGTTTTTTATTGTTGTGCTTTAGTCGGCCCTGGTGATCGTCTCCTGCATCAGTGGTTCAGTAGCCTCTCCCCCTTCCTCCATACTGCTCTGCTTTGTCTTCATCATCTCCTGCTCCTCCATCTGTGCTGGCCTCTATACCCTGCGCCATCTTTGTTCCTCTCTGGTTGGTGGTGTCCGGTGTCTCCCTGGACCTGTGACCCAGGCGTGTCCAGTAGAGGGACATGGCCTACACGATGTTCGGCATTGGTCCCGACACAATCTTCGACTTTCTTTGAGGTTCCTCCATGGGCCTCACCTTCCCCGTCAGTTCCCTGGGCTGCTTTCAGCCTCTAGGAGTTGTGTTGGTTCCACCATTCTTGTTTCTTCTCTTCACCATGCGTATTCTCCCTGCCGGGTGTCATCGTTCATTGCTTCACCTTCCCAGTCCATCCTTCACGTCCTGAGAGTGTTGCTACTCCTCTGAAACCCCTCCTGGGACCCCGACATTTTGGCCTCCTTCCCAGGGGCCGTTGGGGCCTGACCTACATCGTGACCGGGTTCATTGGGCCTGCCCGCACATCCCTTAATTCAAGAATCAAGACCAAGATTAAGATGTGAATGTAATCTGTAACCAATGTAATCAACTCGATCATGTTCATCAGGTGCTAGCATTCACATTGTAAATGCGACATTGGTCTACTGCACCTCTGTTTGCATGTCTGTCTGTCTGATGTTCGCTTTACATTCCCCATGATGGTGTAAATCAGGAACAAATGCACGAGAAACCCCAAACAAATGTTTCTGCTGCTTGATATGCATGAAGGTTCACAACGTATGGTGCTATATCTCAAATAAGTTCATGGCCAGCGATGCAGGTTGTCTGTTACTATTTTAAACCCTTTCAGAATACGATGACAATTTTTTAACTTTATTTTGGCTGTCATTCGGCGATTTTATTCTAGTTAGGAAGGAGGCTTATTACCGCTAGCCTCACTCTTCTTGTTATTGTTGCTGTTATTCTATTTGTTGGACTGGATCAGCCGAAAGAGTCATCAAAAGGGGGGGGGGGGGGGGGGAGGAGGAGGAGGGGGGGGTCTGGGAAAGTGAAGGTTTGAAGCATTTGGGTGATTGGCAGCGTTCGACAGAGGCTTTCAGTGCTTTGCAATGCCACGCTTGTTATATTATGAACACAAACAGTTAAAACAATATTTTAAATGAGGGTGAATCAACGAAATGTGTAAATTGAGATCATGTTTACATGATTTATGCTCAAAAGATCTTCCAATGAAACCAATTATTGGCTTCAAACAAAGTAATTATTACTTTGTTTGCTTTTTATATATTACTTCGGAATATGTTTGGGCGCCATTCTTCCTCATGTTTAGCCCCATTAGTTTTCAGATTTTAAGACATTCAGCCCATTTGTTTGACGATTTTAAGACCTTTCGCCTTATTTCTTTGTCAATATTAATACTTTTCGTGTCATTTAGGTGTCGATTTGTTCCTGCCGAGCGATAACGAGCATGTAATTTAAGAGGAACCGGGGTTTGGGAAAAAAATTTTTAATCGAAAAAGTTACAAATTTATCTGGAAGGAGGGTCTTGGGGAGTGTTTTTTGTTTTTAAGTTTGATGGAGGTCTAGGGTGGGAACTAGAAAAAAGGACAAATAAATGCAAATATCTATTAAAAATTGAACCATCCCCCCTTAACCCCTTCAGCACCATGACGCCTTTTTACCTTTGAGTCTGTCTGATATTTAATGATTTTAGGCAGTTTATGTTGCCACTGAATACATCTTAATGGCATCGCATGTTATAACCCCAACTGTACCGGCGACGTCTTTTAAAATTATATTCTAGCTCTATTTAGACGATTTCGGGCAGTTAAGGAAGGATCTGGGTTCCATGTCATCTCAACCAGTAGACCATTTCAACCAGTAGCCTTCAACCAGTGCCAAATTAACCCAGACCAACCAAATCAGTGCCAAAATATAGTACTAACCTAACCTAACCGTATTGGTTGATTTGGGACTGGTTGAGAGCTACTGGTTGATATAGTCTACTGGTTGAGTTGACCGGTCACCAAGGATCTGTGGTAGTAAAAATGGTTAAGTGATATCGTTCGACGCCTGATTATTACTGGAGGCCATTTGTAAGCGGAGTAAAATCGTGTAATATTAACCAGAGTAAATTTAAGAGGATGTCACCGGTTGTGAACGGGTTAAGGGGAGATGGTTAGTTTTTCTAGACACCCTTCTCTCTCATACTTAGCCCCATTACTTAGGCGATTTTAAGGCCTTTCGCCTCTTTTCTCTGTCAATATTAAGCCTTTTCGTGTCATTTAGGTGTCTATTTTTTCCTGGCGAGCGATAAGAAGCCTGTAATTTAGGAGGAACCGGCCTTTGGCCGAGAAAATGTACCAACATATCTTGAAACGGAATCCAGTTTTTTGTTTGTTTGATGTTTGATGGAGGTCTAGGGAGGAAACTAGAAAAATAATACATAAATGAAAAAAATCAACCAAAAAGTGAACCATCCCCCGTTAACGAGTGCCAATTTAGACCTCAGCAGCGTTTCACAAAAAAATGCGCCTCTGGCTTGAAAAGGATTCCCAGAAAGCAGTTCTTTAACAGAGCGGCCCACCCTGCAGTATTTCTTCCTTCTGTTCGTAAACAAGGAGTTATACGTGCTTGGGGGAGCAACTCGCACACAAACACACTCTCTCTCTCTCCATTTAACCCCTTCAACACCATGGCGCCTTTTTAACTGTGATTCTGACTAAAATTAGATGATTTTAAGCAGTTTAAAAAGGACCTATATTATTAAGAGGGTTTATTTAGGTAATATTTACCGATTTGAGTTGCATAGATAGATCATAAACTAAACAAAATCGTCTAATGGTAACCAGAATATGATGACAATTACGTCATGGTGCTAAAGGGGTTAACTAAGTAACTAACTAACTAACTACCGTAGCTAACCAGTTTGGACAAATGCAAAATGCTTCATATAACTAGCAATCATGAAAAGGAAAATTATTCAATGAATAACATTCAACTTCTGTTTCATTTTAAACTACAAATTCAAATTCACACACATCTAGGTCATCCAGGAGAAGACCCAGAGACCAGGGTCAACAAGGTCCCTCCAGCACTTCCCCGGCCCCCGACCACCCGGAGAGATTCCGATCTCGGCAGGCAGACTTGCAGCAGAGCGAAACCACAAGCAAGCCCACCAACCAAGCTTCCGTCGAAAGCTGCCAAACACACAACTGCTACGAATCCGTCACTTGCCCAGAGTAATTTGATCATTGTGGTTCAAGCAGTTAATCAAAATAGTTCGCTATACAATGTTCCAAATAGGTAGTCCAGATTATGAACCCTAGCCTCTGTAACTCAAAAAGGGCTTGAGCAAATGGGCTGTAAATGTCCTCACCAATTCCCTGGCTGACCTTCCCCAAATGGTAGAAATATTAGTTAGATTACTCTAGTCGTTTCTGAGCTATATATATTAATTTTCAAGAGTTTTGGCTTTCTTATTTGGGGTAGGGTATAGTGTATTATATTTGTATGTATGTATGTACAGTATATACTCAGGCACATACCCCATTGCTAGGGGTGGCCGACACGAGACAAATCCCGAACAGAAACAATAGTTAAAATTCCTATTCTCAGGGTACAGGACCAATTTCGTGTTCCCTCGCTCCTTTCTCTGTCTCGAGTAGGAGAATTTGTACCGCGGAAAATTGTCCAGAAAGTCCTGGCCACGGCTGTACTTAAAGGCTAAATAAACGCTAATATATAAAATTATAATAATAACAATAATAAGAATAAGAAGAATGAGTTTCAGGATGGAAATCAAAATCGTCCAAAAACCTGCCCGTGTAACACCGGCCTTTAATATGCAGTAAATTCTGTTGAGTGAGAATTACAGCGTTATTAATCTCAACATTAATTATAATTAGTATTGTGTGTGTGAGTGTGTATATATGTTTTGTGTGCAGTGGTGTGGATTTTATGCGTGTGTGTGTGTGTGTGTGTGTGTGTAGGTGGGCGTGTCTGTGGATTTACGTCATCTAGGCCTATATTACTGTACAGTATAATATACAGTATATTAGGAATATGTAAGTGTGTATTTCTGTGTATATTTCTGCGTATTTACTGTGTATCTATTTTGTGTATTCTAGGTTATACGTGTGTGTGTGTGTGTGTGTGTAAGTACGTGTGTGCGTGCGTGTGTGAGTATGTGTGTGTGCGTACGTGTGATCAGTGACCATTGGAAACAGTGCCTCAGCCTTCCTCCATTTCTGCCAATATGTCTGAACATACCAAGGTAACAATTTAGTGACATTAGCCAGACCAACATAACATACCCGCGCCTATTTTGAGCCTATCGGGAAGTAAATTAAGCGAGTGAGCGTTGAGATATTAGCGAAAATAATATATCCTAACCCCGCCTCCTTGCCTCCCGGCTTCCTCCCTCCCTCCCGCTGACAGCCAGCACCATCTGTTAGTAACCCATTCAATCGGATGATTACTTCAATGCTTATTATTTCTACTGCCAGATGATTTTCCTCAACTTAGGAAGGATATCTAAGCATCGGAGGGTTATAAACTATCGCCAATAATCCTTTAACGCCAACAGGTCCTTCCTAAATTGAATGAAAACGTCAGGTAGCTAAAATACGGAATTATTTGGCATCGTATGCTTGAAAGGGATGGAGATTTCAGTAAGCGATGAGGTGGTTTCCCGTTTTCTTCGGTATTTAAGCAAACGTATTAATATTGTTATTTTTTGGATAATATTCAAGGACACTAGTGCGACGTTATGAGAAACAATTTATTAGGGAAAATAGGCACCAATAGATTCGCCGGAAAAATGTTATTTTAATACCACGAATTTTCCGAGTGTTTTTTATAAACAAAATTGGTAATTTGCATCAATATATAGTGTTTGTAATTAATTAGAAATCTCGGGAAAACCTATTTTCCCCATTAGGCCTATCGATCGATGTTGACACACACTCGCTCCCCGATAGTGATTTGAAAAGACATTAGCCTAACCTAACCTAACAACCTTACCTAACCTAACCTAGTATTATGGGTGGGGGCTGCCGCCCCCACACCCCCGCTGGTTGAGTACTTAATAAAAAAATAAAAAAAATGGCTGTCGATGATACGAAGGTGAAAGAAAAGTCGATGAAGTCTATGGTGTTTACTCTGCAATCTTCAGCTTGATTGTACATTGATAATGGGAAAGTACCGTATTGACAACCTTGTTACGAAAATTAAATTTTAGTACCATACTTTTATATTAGGTTTTTCCGAGGGTTTAACACATTTTCATATGATCTTTAGAGCTATCGATGACTGAAAGTACCGTATCAACAACCTTGTTACGAAAAATAAATGTTAGTACCATACTTTTTTATTAGGTTTTGCCGAGGGTTAAAACAAATTTTCTTATTATCTTTAGAGCATATAGATTCAATATTTATCTTCAAATATATCAATAAAATTTGTGGTATTAAAATAACATTGAACCGATTCGCCATATTTTTCTCCATATAGTCCGCATGGAGGATTTTCGTTATCAACAAATTGAAAAATACCCACTTCACAGACAAATACACCCAAAATCTAAGTCAAAGCGGGGGTGTGGGGGTGGCAGCCCCCACCTATAATACTAGGATAGGTTAGGTAAGGTTGCTAGGTTAGGCTAATGTCCTTTCAAAGGGGTATAGGCTAGTAAACACTAAGATAGCCTATACCCGATCAGAGGTAAGAAGAAGAAGAAGAAGAGTCCTGCAGTAGTCTCCTTGAATGCTACCATTTATTGAACTGCTGTTTGCATTTGTAGGTTAGTAGAATTAGTTTGTCGGTTCAAAATGTATGTGAATTAATGATCGCGACTGTACTGAAACTAGCGGCTGACGGGCAGACAGAGGAGGGGGGGGGGGGGGGGGGGAGGGGGGAAAATGGGGAAAAGAGAAGGAGGGGGGATATATGAGATGGTGGGAGGGAGGGAAGGAGGAGGAGACGGGTGGGAGAAGGGGGAAGGAGGAAGGAGGGAGTGGGGGGAAGGGAAGGAGGGATGGGGGTATAAGATGGTGGGAGTAAGGGAGGGAAGGAGGAGGTGATGGACAGGAGGGAAACAGGAGTGGGGTGGGGGAAGGGAAGGAGGGGTGGGGGTATGAGATGGTGGGAGGGAGGGAAGGTGGAAAGGGGTGGGGGAAAGGGAAGGAGGGAGTGGAGGGGGGAGGGAGTTAGTTATAATAAGACTTTAGAGGCTATTAACCCTTCTTTATTGTTAAGCCAGCACACCGTAAGTCAAGAATAGCGTCAGGACTGGAGCCCCTTTTCGAGAACCCCAGTTAGTTAGGAACAGGTGGGGGTATAAGGTGGTGATGGGGAGGGTAGTGGGGAGGGCAAGAGGTAGTGGGAGGTATGAGATATTGGGGGGAGGGAAGGAGGAGAGGGTAGGGTGGAAGGGCAGGAGGGAGTGGGGGAAAGGAAAGGAGGTGGTGGGGGAATGAGGAGGGGGGGGGGTATTTACAGTCACCAAGTTCCCTTGTGTATTCACCTGTTAACTCTATTTAGGCCGAGGAGGGTCTTTTTGGATACACCTTGCTTTGATTCATTAGTATTACCATTTTAAGACCTATCAACGCAGTAGTCTAATTTGATTTTCGGTGATGACCCTACACGGTGTTGCAGTATGTGTGTGTGCGTGTGTATGTGTTAGTGTGCGCATAATGTGTGTGTAATTCACCGAAGTTGTTTGTCAAAGGGATTCCACGTAATGCGAGCTTCAGCTCATTATTTTCGCGCCTCCTTAAGTGGGAATGTATTTCGTGAGTGCATGTCATGTGTTAGTGTATCTTTGGCTGTGGATGTGAGTGTAGTATAATCAGTCAATTGGCGACATCTGAAATCGAAGGCTTGGATTGATCTATATTCTATACGGTACCAGTCTCACCCGAAGGCTTAACTTATACGATACACTTCTCACCTTGTACCAGACCACCAACCCCCAGAGGGGACATCACAACTTCGTCCACTGTGTGTGTGTGTGTGTGTGTGTGTGTGTGTATGTGTATATATATATATAAATATGTGCGTGTAACTGTGTGAGTGAAAATATGTATCTATTTGTGTGTGTGGCTGAGAGTGTGTGTATGTATGTCCTGAGGCTCTCTCTGTGAGTAAGAAAGTGTGTGTATGCATCTGCAAGTGTGTGTGTGTGTGTGTGTGTGTGTGTGTGTGTGTGTGTGTGTGTGTGTGTGTGTGTGTGTGTGTATAAAGCGACTACAGTATAATGCTCACTCTAAAACCACCTGCCACATTCAGCCACCGGTGAAAAGGTTCCTACCATAAAGCAAGTCAGGCTCTCTCTCTAACTCTAACTCTCTCTCTCACACACACACACACACACACACACACACACACACACACACACACACACACACACACACACACACAAACTCTCTCTAATTGTATTTTTGTGTATCTATGTTGGTGAATGTGTGTGTGTGTCAAGTTACATGCCTCTCTCTCTCTCTCTCTCTCTCTTCCTTCCAATTTAAATGCCGCAGGAGAATTTCCTTGAAGCATCTGTTGTCCGTGTATGTTTGTGGACGTCTGTCTTTCTCTCGCTTTCTGTACACACACACACACACACACACATATGTAGACGCACAAACACGCACACACATACATATATAGACCTACACATACACACGCTCTCTTGCTCTCTCCCTCTTATGTGTGTGTATCTACTTCTATCACACACACAATGGTCACAGTGGCCGAGTGCACTGGGTATTCTAGTCGCTTGGCTCTGGTATCGTGGGTTCGATCTCAGCTACCTGCCAGTGAGATTTCTGTCAACAAATTTTCCGGGCTGTGGAGGTTAGGTTTGGACACACCACCTCTGGGTTCCACCTGGTTCCCTGCCCACATCCTACCCCCTCTGGAGGTATGTAGGAACTATCGTGGCAGCCAAAGTCAATTTGTTGACTACTTAGAATTAGTTAGGTTAGGGAATTGTCCGTTTTCAGTCTCGTTGGCTGCCAAATTGAATTAACCGATTATTATTATTATTATTTATTATTTACATACACAATCTTTGTCTTATCACATACATCTCTCTGTCTGTCTGTCTGTCTCGTTTGTGTACGTGTGTAGTCCTCTTCTGTTCACACACACACACACATACACTCACACACACTCACAGTCCTTCTCTTTCACACACCTTTGCATAATCTCACTCCCATTCACATCCTCTCTTGCACACACTCTCACTTTTACATACAGACACTCACACCCTGACAAACACACACAACAAAACACACACACACACCCTCTCTCTCCCTCTATCTAACACACACGCTTACTCACAGTCTCTCTCTCCCCTCTCTCTCTCTCTCACATACACACACACACGATGCCGCTCTCTCACATAATACAATATCTGTCCCATTTCTCTATTTGGAATTCTCACTCTACCTTTCATCTACATACACACACAGACACACACACCCACACACACTCTTTCTCTCTCTCTCTCTCTCTCCCTCTCTCTCTCTCTCTTTACTGTCCTATTCTTCCACTATAAACTGTCCCTGTCTAGTAGTATTAAGGCGTACCACCTAATTGGGACCGCAAGATATGTGTGGTCTGAGTATATATGTAAATCTGTGTAATTATCTCTCTCTCACACACACATATAAACAAACTCACACACTCTCTCTCCCAATACAGTTGGTGGTGGCGGTAGCGGAGGTGGAGTTCGTGGTGGCGCGGTGACGGTGGTGGTGACGGTGACGGTGGTAGTGACGGTGACGATGGTGGTGGTGACGGTGGTGACGGTGGCGACGGTGGTAGCGGAAGTGGTGGTGACGGTGACGATGGTGGTGGTGACGGTGACGGTGGTGGTGGTGGTGGTGACGGTGACGGTGACGGTGGTGGTGACGGTAGCGGAAGTGGTGGTGACGGTGACGATGGTGGTGGTGACGGTGGTGATGGTGGCGGTGACGGGGGTGGTGACGGTGACGGTGGTAGTGGTGACGGTGGTGGTGACGGTGATGGTGGCGGTAGCGGAGGTGGTGGTGGTGGCGGCGGCGGTGGTGGTGACGGTGACAGTGGTGGTGGTGGTGACGGTTACGTAACGGTGGTGGTGGTGACAGTGACGGTGGTGGTGGTAACGGTAGCGGAGGTGGCGTTGGTGGCGGCGGCGGTGGGGGTGATGACGGTGACAGTGGTGGTGGAGGTGGAGTTGGTGGTGGTGGTGGTGGTGAAGGTGGTGAAGAGCGAGTTTCTCGTGAAGCAAATATCCCCGTCCAAGCAGCCCCGGGGAGAAATTCAATATTGAAAAGTGTGTGGGAGGGGTGGATGTTGATGTGGCTGAATATGTGTCCCAGTCTATTTGGAGAAGGGTATATAAGTCTTTGATACACTGCTTTATACCCAAACCTGGTAAATGAGTTTCAATACCGACAAATCACAAATGTAAAGTAATACATATAGGATACAAGAATGAAAATTCAAACTACTCAATGAATGGTAGTCAACTAAAAAAATACTGATGAACAAATTGGCTTAGGAGTAACAATATCAAGTACTTTAAAACCCAGCCAACAATGTACCGAAGTAGTTAAGCAAGCAACACAAATTATTGGCTTCATTGGAAGATCGTTTGAATACAAATCTGTAATTGTCATTTGGAGAAGGATATACAAGTGTTTTGATAAACTACTCTGTTTATTTATACTATTATACATAGCTTATACATTTGAATACACTGTTTATGTATACAACAAGTATTTCGTGGTGTAATCAATATCGAAACGTATGGGGGAGGATGTTGATGTGGTTGAGTACAAAGGATTACAAAGGAAATCAAGCAACAACAGATCTAGTGACCCCACTAGGCTGCTTGTCCTCCAAAACACTGAGGACCAAGTGTCCAAACAGTGGTTTAGAGTGGGTAAGGGAAAATTAGAAAGGAAACTACTTCCCTGGAACTAATGTCCATGGCAGGATTAGGAAGTTAGTAGGGGATAGATGGGTTAGTAACATAACACAGTTATAAGTGATCTTTCGTATATCTGCGAAAAAGAGAGTAACGTCTTAGTAATATATATACGCAATAATCCTTGATGAATTTGAGGGGGGAATAATATATAGTTATTAATTTACAAACGCAGTCAGTCGCGGGTTATTATTGCTCTTCCATCAAACACGGTCGTTATCATCCACCACCAAGCCCTACTCCTGCCTTTACATTCATGTTATCTGTCACTATCAAATATAGATATACAAAAATAACACATACTTTTTGTATGTTTTTATTTGATAGTGACAGATAACCTGAATGTAAAGGCAAGAAGAGCCTGATTGCTAGATTCACCCACCTGGTGGTGGGTGAAAACGATTGTGTTTGATGGAAGAGTAATAATGGTTTGGTGGTTTTCACAGGTACGTCACGGTAGCCTTGTCCGTGTCCTAGTCATTTAGGTGTGACTTTAACGTCACGAGTCAGGGACAAGTGGCTTAATTCTCCACTTTTGGTAATACACTATATTGACGAAAATTAGGGGACGGTGCGAAACAAGCTGTGACAAAATATCATACTGATCCAACTGTTTGTTAACACGTTGTTCCTGATAAAAATTATGTAACACAGCCTTTGAAACTCATAGTAGGTCCCTTATTCCAGAACAACTATGTAACACAGCCTTTGAAACCCATAGTAGATCTGTGAAATTAACGGTAAAAAAACAGGCAGCGTAGGCGGAATAATGCGCTCTACCGAGTGGCCCTCTAGATTACTGGTGTGTTTGGTTACGTCGACCACGGATAAAAGCCTTCTTCTTTTATACACTGATCATATTTTGCATGGCATTATAATTTTTCACCTCCTCTACGTATTTTCTTCGCATATTTTCATTTTTGTATGCACTATATCTGGGAATTTGCTTCTATTGTTTCTGAACCCCCTTCTCCTTCATGTCTAGCCCCATTAGTTTTGAGATTCTGAGACGATCGTCCCATTAGTTTGGCGATTTTAAGACCTTTTGACCAATTTATTGTGCCATTTATGTGTCATTTTTATTCTTGGCGAGCCATAGCAAAACCTACAATTGAGGAGGAACCGATAAATACACACATTTATCACGAAAGGGGTTCTTGAGAGTATTTTTTAAAGTTTGATTGAGGAAACTAAAAACAAACAGTCAAACAATATAAATAGATTAATAAATATAAACAAAATTCTCCCTTAACCCCTTCAATACCGGTGACGTCCTTTTCATTGAATTTTGGCAACTATTGTACGATGTTATTCAGCTCAAGAAGGACGCCTACACATTAAAAGACTACAGACTATCTCAAATTATCCTTTTTGCTACCATATATCTTTCCTAAGCTTCATAAAATCGTCTAAATGTAGCTGAAGCCAAGTAAGCAAGACGTCTCCATTAATGAAGGGGTTAAACCTAATGTATATGCGTGTATATTGTTAGGTCTGATAATGCGCCGCTCCTCTTGTTTTTGCATTATAATAATTAGAGGCACTTAACCCGCCTTTTAGCCCCTGGGGTTAGGGTCACTTTCCCCGCCCTTCTGGTTTATATTAGGTTATACCAGTTTGACCTCTTTTGGCATATTATTTTGTCGAAATATTTGACAGCGCATTTCTTTGTGTATATGGTTAGGTCAGGGGATACGCGTTTGTTCCTTATTATAACTGGCTATGACCATTTTTAGGTTAAGGGGAGACTGACCGTTCGTTTGGTCTATTAATTCATTTATTCATATATTTTTTTAGTTTCCTCCTTAGACTATCAAGCTTAGAAAAACACCCCCTAGACCCCCCTTCAAGATAAATTTGTACATTTTTCGGTAGAAAAATATCCCGGCCGAAGGCCGCTTCCTCTTAAAATTGCAGGCTCGCGGTCGCCAGGAAATAATCGACACTTAAATGGCACGAAAGGTCTTAAAATTGACAACGAAATGGGGCGAAAGGTGTTAAAATCGCCAAACTAATGGGCCGAACGTCTTATAATCTCAAAACTAGTGGAGCTAAACATTACGGAGAAGGGGGTCCAGAAGAACGGTCTGCCTCCCCTTAATTATAGCACATTTCAAAGCTCAGATAAACATACACTATATTTAAATGCAGACGCAATTAAACTCTTGATGATACAGTGACATGCTCCCATCTGGATTACTCATTACATTTGGTAGCGAAATATGTTGCTAAATATGATAATTTGGCAATATTACGAAGTTGAGATATAATTGGTTCATTGAGTATCGAGACATCAGTTGCTATGGGGTTCAATTTACCGTCAGCTGGATAAAAACGGACTCTAGTGCATTCATAGACACACCCAATCGTATTCAGCATTATTTGTATCCATCAGAAACATATACATTATCACTGGATCTCTGTTTAATATCGATGTTTACTGGCGGCTCCAACTTCCTTATAGCCTAAAACTGCAACCGCATATAAAGGTGGTAGTTTTGCTATATATCTATGTATACAGGTCCAACTTCCTTATAGCCTGAAAATCGCCCATGATCAATTCGTATACCGTGATCATTATAACCCTCTGAGGATCGACGACGCACTTCTGTTCTGCTCTATTGGCTATTAATAGACGACTTTATTAAGATTAGGAAGGGTATATGGTAAGTCAGAGAGTTGATTGAGATATTCTTTACCCTTTTCATTGCCATAGATTCTTCTTAAGCTGTATAAAATCGTCTAATGAGAGCCAGAATACACTGTCCAAAATGCGTGACAATCTTCAAAGGGTTAAGGGCGCGATTTCATGTAACATACTACACTCAAACAGTCTTAGTTAGAATCATGTTTTTAAGAATCTATATGTACGGTAGTTAACCCCTTCTTTACCGGTGACGTCTTTCTCATTTTACTTTAGCAATATTTTAACGATTTTGGGCAGTTTAACTCCTTCCGTATTGGCGACGTCTTTTTAATCATATTCTAGCTATATTTAGACGACTTTGTGCTGTTTAAGAAGGGCCTCTGGCAATTAACAGGCTTCGAACTATCTTAAGCAACCCTTTTTACTGGGCGGGTGCCCAACCCCGAAAGGGGTTGAAATAGGGGAGCTATACCCCTGCCAAAGGCGGCTTTCTAGGGCCTTTCCTAGCTAATGTTGAGATGATTGGGTTCTAGTCATGTGGTGATGGGTTGGTCTATCAGAGTGAGATCTAAACGTTCTCTGCCATACCCATAGCTTACTATAACTGTTCCTTTTACTTATAATTATACTTTCTAGATCTCGATTGGTGGCATCTCTTCCGTGGATTGACCTCCCTACTGTCAACTCTCGAGGTTGGCAGACTGGGAACCAAAGCTTCACTTTTTTCCTTTGCCCCTCAGCTTTCCCTTCATAATTGCTGGTTGGGGCTTCGGTATCCCGGGCATTTCCACGCCCTCCTCAGCTCCTCGCCTGTGAGCGGCTTTGGTATCCCGGGTGTTTCCGTGCCCTCCTCAGCTCCTCGCCTGTGAGCGGCTTCGGTCACCCAGGTTTTTTTGTGATAGGCAGGGAGGGGTCTGTGGGGGTGCTCGGTTATGGCCTTGGCCTTGCTCAGGGCCTATTTAAACTGAAAACAATCGCCTAATAGTAGCCAGAATAAAGTTAAAAGGACGGCGCCGGTACAGAAGGGGTTAAGGTACATTTTGATGCTAAATATAGTTAATCTAATTATTTCTTTCAGTGCCTAGCTAACTGAGTTTTTAACTAACAAACTAACTAAATAACTAAATTACTAACTGATTAAGTAAGTAACTAACAAACTAACTGACTACATATCTATCCAGCTGATTAGCAGCTAACAAAATAATTCAATAGTTTCTAACTAACTAACTGACCAACTGACTAACCAACTAATTAACCAACTGACTAACCAACTAAGTAACTAACTAAATAACTATTTAACTAACTAACTTACCAACTGATTATTTAAATAACTAACTACCTAACTAACTAACTAACTAACTAACTAAATAATTAGATAAATAAATACATAAATTATTATGTTCTATCCAACAACCAACTCTACTCCTAAAATCGATTAATGAAATATTACAAACACATGTGGCAGTCCGTGGATTCGAACCCAGGACGCTCACACCGAAAATCAACACCTTATGCATTGCGCCACGAAGACAGTTAAAGAATGGTGGACACTGCCTACGATTGATTATGTAACTTCGAATCCTGCATATCAATCTAGGCATGTACACACATCCCAACTGCAACTCACGTAGGCTATGCATATGTGAATGGAAAGTGCATTTAATGGGGCCTTAACCACTAGGGAAGTCCTCTCGATAAATTACTCCTGAACCAATATCAATTATTATGTTCTATCCAACAACCAACTCTACTCCTAAAATCGATTAATGAAATATTACAAACACATGTGGCAGTCCGTGGATTCGAAACCAGGACGCTCACACCGAAAATCAACACCTTATGCATTGCGCCACGAAGAACTAACGGATTAACTAAGTTAACTAACTAACTAACTGATTAACTAACTGATAAACTAACTAACTAACTAACTGATTAACTAGCTAACTAACTAACTGATTAACTAACTAACTAACTAACTACATAACCAACTAACTAAATACCTAACAAACTACCTAACCAACTAACTAACTACCTAACCAACTAACTAACGAACTAACTACCTAACCAACTAACTAACTACCTAACCAACTAACTAACTCAACAAACTACCTAACCAACTAACTAAATACCTAACCAACTAACTAACGAACTAACTACCTAACCAACTAACTAACTACCTAACCAACTAACTAACTAACTTACCAAGTAACTAACTAACTTACCAACTAAATAAATATTTAACCATCTAACTAACTAACCAACTGACTGACTAACTTACAGGCTAACTAACTAACTAACCAACTAACCAAACCATCCAACCTACTCACCCACTTACTACCTAGCTGACTACCTAACTAACTACCTAACTAACCAACCATCCAACCCACTCACTCACTTACTACCTACCTAACTCACTAACAACCTAACTAACTAACCAACCAATTAACTAACTAGCCAACTAACAACTTAACTAAGTAACTATTTACCCATCTAACTAACTAACTCGCCCAACTACCTGACCAACCAACCAACTAAACTCCGAACAACCTAACTATCTGTCTAACTAACTACTTAATAAACTAACCAACCATCCAACCCACTCACTCACGTACTTCCTACCTACTTAACTAACAACTTAACTAAGTAACTAATTAATAAACTAATCAACCCACTCACTCGCTACCTACCTACCTACGCAACTAACAACAAAACTAACTAACTAACCAACCAAGAAACTAACCAACCAACTAACAACTTAACTTTCTAATTATCTATTTACCTACCTCACTAACTAACCAACTGACCAACCAACTAACCAACCAACTAATTAACCAACCGACTAACTTACTAACCCACCAACCAACTAACCAACTAACTCCCTGATGACCTAACAACACCTCTCCTCTCTATGCATCTATCGTCTTCAATGAACCCATCAATGCTGCAAAGGGTCTAACGGCAACAGTAAAAGCCCCCTGGATAAGCGCCACTCTATACGTCTGTCAAACATTAATATTCATTTATTATTTATTATTTTACCCA
Organism: Paralithodes platypus; assembly: GCA_032716605.1. Lineage (NCBI taxonomy): Eukaryota > Metazoa > Arthropoda > Malacostraca > Decapoda > Lithodidae > Paralithodes > Paralithodes platypus. The sequence goes on from CM064513.1 coordinate 12,282,026, forward strand.
TGATATTATTTACACCTTCATTTGGCTGGGTTTTATTTAATTATATTTTTTACATACAGTATATACTTTCATTTATATACTCTATTTATTCCGAGGGAGGTCTTTTTGAACTTTGCTTTATTAGTTTGGAGATTTTATGAGTTTTTTTTTTCCCCATTAGATTGGCGATAGTAATATGCTTCACCCTATTCAGATGCGGATTTGTATGTGGGCGAGCGATAACGAGCCTGGAACTTAGAATTAATAGGCTTTCGGGCGGGACATGTTTCTATGAAAAATGTACAAATTTAGCTTGAAGGGGGTCTGGTGGGCATTTTTTCTAGTTTGAACAAAATCTGGGAAGGCGTTTTTGTTCGACGCCTACGGGACAAATGTATAATACATTGCTCGAAAATGGCAAATGCAAGCAAAATCCTCAATACTGATTACACAAAATATCACAATAACCCCCAAGACGTCAAACCAGTCAGTGTTAAGGGGAGATGGGTCGTTTTTCTGGGCCCTTTTCTTCCTCATGTTTAACCTCACTAGTTTTCAGATTTTATGATAAATGATACGGTACACTATTATTTATTGATTTATTAAGGGAAGTGGGTCGTTTTTCTGGTCCCCCTTCTTCCTCATGTTTAGCCCCATTGCTTATGAGATGTTTGACGTTCGCTCCATTAGTTTGGCGATTTTAAGAACTTTCGCCCCATTTCTGTCAATTTTAAGACCTTTCGTGCCAATTAGGTGTCGATTTTTTTTTCCTGCCGAGCGATACCGAGCCTGTAATTTAGGAGGAATGGGAATTTTGTTTATCGAAAAAAAAAAAAAAAAAAAAAAACGTACACATTTATCTCGACTGGGGGTCTAGGGGGTATAATAATAAACTTGTTGGAGGTCAAGGGAGCAAACTAAAAACCTCCCCTATAACAGTAAAAGCACTGGAGGATAAACGCCACTCTACATTATTATTTATTTATTTATTAATGTATTCGTTCATTATATTTGTCATCTAATTATTTTGTTTACGAGATTCAATGGCCAGTTGAATTGTATTGAGTTTATTTTCTCCATTTGTTTACATATATTTTAAATTATTTGTGAGATTTACTGACCGAAGGATTTGTTTCCACTTTATTCTCCATAGTTGTTTATATTTATGTATTGATTCCCTTTTATGGGGTTTAATGGTAGATATAATTGATTACACTTTATTCTTCATATTTATTTATATATTTATTGTGTGTGTGTGTGTGTGTGTGTGTGTGAGAGAAATTTAATGGCTTATAGAATGTTATACACTCGCTGCTTTATTTATATATTTGCTCTTATGTATGATTTATAGCATACGTTGGCCTATAAAACTGCATAAGCTCCATTTTCAACCATCAGCGCTAATTTGATTGTTTATGTAGTAAATAAATCTTCCTTTACTTTTATATGTATTCACTGTCTCTATAATTATCTACGTATATACTGTATGTATGCATTTATTAATGTAATTACTTTATTCATGTATTTAGGTTGCTATTTACACACACACACACACACACACACACACACACACATATATATATACTGTATGCAGTATATATATATATATTATGTATATATATATATATATATACAGTATATTGTTGCTTTATGCATTTTCATTTATGGCCTGTGAATTGAGGTGTCGGATAAAATTGTGACGGTCCAATAATATCGAAACTTGACAGCAGTGCAAAAACCTGTAAACGTGATTGGTTGTTTAATTGAATGTGTGTGTGTGTGTGTGATTGTGTGAGATAGAGAGAGTGTTTGAATGTGTGTGTGTATATGTGTGTGTGTGTATGCACGCGCCTGTATATGTGTCTATGTGTGTGTATAAAGCCAATTATTAAACCTACAATATAATTACCTAAACATTTGTCTAGGTCGCGAAGATAAACATGCAAATATCCTCATAAATCAAAATATACATAATAAAACACCATAATTAATTTATTTACAGTCAAGGGTTTTCAGGCTGCTTCCTACTAAACATATTCCGTTGACCTATAATATATAACCAAGGGACTGGAGTTCTCGACAAGGGGCTCCAGTCCTGACCCTATTCTTGTCTTACAGTGTGCTGGCTTAATAATCCAGAAAGGTTGATAGCCACCGAAGTCCTATTTTAGCTAATTGTATACAATTACTATAAATACATTGTTCATTATAGATTACAAAGCCTATAAATAACTACTTTATTGTCATTGTTTTTTACAGGTTAATTACTAATACATCTAATTGGCCTTCTGTGAACATTTATAATAGTACCAACTGGCATTAAATTATTTTGTTTGTATATTTATATATTTTATTAATTATTTGTTCTTAAGTTTGCTTCATAAGCAGGCGTCACACCATGCCGACTTGAGCCAAGACTGACCACGACCTTTAGTCGTGGTCAGGAGTGCCGACCTTCGGCGGAGAGCTTAAGGATTTGGGGGGGTGAGTTTTGGACGGGATGCAGTATGGATGGCCACGCCGCCTGACGGCGACCTGACGGCGACCTGACGGGGTAGAGCGGCGCCCAGCAGGACTGAAGGTGAGACCTAGGTCGCCGTTGGAGTGCCGATCTGCGGCGTAGCGCGTTGACAACGACCCGACGAACGGCGTCGACAGGAGGTAGGGCAGCGTCAATATGCATTACTGTGCCGATGCACGGCGACCCCTTCAGTATGGACGGCGACCCCGGCCCGCATGACCCCGAACGACGGCGACCGAACTCAAGGTGGGGTATATAAAAGCTACACCAAAGGGTGGGCCTCATCAGTATACCTTCAGCCACCGTCACGGTTGCACGCAACCATGTCCACCACAGTCCCTAGGAACCAGACACGGCATCTACACTTACTCCAGGTTCAGTTAAATCTGGAAAATGACCACTTACTGACAAATATAGCCATCTGCAAGCTGCTGTTGAGGAAAAGAAGGAGGCAGAATAGAACCCCTCGCGTGTGGGTCCGGAACAGGCTTTTCCGTAGGAAAACCTTTGGTGTTTATGAGCAGCTACTGAAGGAACTCGCCGAGGAGGATGGGCCAGCCTACAGAAACTACCTGCGGATGGATGTTGCAGTCTTCCGGGAGGCGATGGCCTCCAACCATCGTCGCCTATGTATTAACGCCTGACGCCGTTTGACGGCGACCCCCCTTCGGATTACAAAATCCAGGACCGTTAGGGCATCGTTGGGTCGCCGCAAGCCGCCGCTGATCCCCGCAGGTTGTTATGGTGACGCCGCCTGACGCAGACCTCATTTATGGTGCCGTGTGCTGCCGCACTGACGCCTACCTTTTCCTGTCAAGCGCCGTCGAGCGCCGTCACACGCCATCAGCCTCCCGTCCCCTTCCCGTCCCATTTTTTTACCTCACTCCACGCCGACTTGATTTCTGACGTAGACCAAGACTGTTCACGACCCTTAGGTCGCGGACAGTCTTGGCCTAAAATCGGCTAGGTGTGACAGGTGCTATAGACCACCGTCAAGCTTAACAAAATAACCTTCTTTGAGATAAATTTGTACATTATTCAGCAAAAATATTTTTCCAGCCTAAATTACAGGAATTACATTCCTGTTATTGCAAGCTTAACCTATCAGCTGTTGTATATAATTGTATTATTTGTTTTTCCCAATACGCTAAGCTTTTAATTGTTGTACAGTGGCGCTAATAAGTGATGTCTTGGCACCAAGTATATTTAGATCAATAATTGGTATCAGCAATATCTAAGCTTCATTTCTTCATATCGAGTGAAACATACTGACATGTTCCTACACTTACCCACCCTATTCAACATCTGATAGGCATTAATACAGCATAGAGCAAGCCAAACGTAATGGCAACTGGGTCATGACTTATTAGCGCGACTGTAAAGTGGCGCTAATAAGTCATGGCTCAGCTGTTATTACGTTTGGCTCGCTCTGTGCTGTATTAAGGTCTGTCAGATGTTGAATAGGGTGGGTAAGTGTAGGAACATGGTTGTACATCTCACTCAAAAAGAAGAAATCATGTGCAAATATGTCTGATACCAATTATTGATCAAAACATAATTAGTGCCGATGCATCATTTACTAGGCCAATTGTACACTAGTTTATTTTCTGTTATCCTCCTGTTCTCTTCTCTGACGTTCCAGGCTTTTTACCGATATGTATTCTAATCTATATTCAAGTTCACATTTTCTCTGGTTTTGCCTTTCTTTTAACTTCAAAGCCGAACGTTATTTTTATGCTGACGTTTAATCGTTCTGCACCCGTTTTCTTTCTCTGATATTCGTCTGTTCTGTTTTCTGTTCCAATGTTTCACCGATATTTTTGTCGCTCTTTATTCCTCAAGTTTAACGTTTTCTTTGGTTTTGAGTGTTGATATATGCTATTCATTATAACGAGGCCAACAATCTGAACCACTAAACTCTATAACCCATAAACGACGAGATTAATCGAGTTAATAGTTTCGATCATTTAGGGAATAAGCCAAGGAATTAGTGCAGACATTTACAACCCATCTTTGAGTTTTAATAGTTAGGGTTCACCATTTCCGGCCTAGTTATGATGAAGGGATAGGTGTGGCAATTGACAGCCCATTTGCTCTAGCCATTTTGAGTTACGGAGGTTAGGGTTCACGAATCATGTCCCACTAATAACGAATAGACTACAAGAGCGAGCCCTCATGTTTCATTTATCTGTCTTCCCTCACTGTTTCTGTTTGTTTTACCTACACAGAGTAATCCAGCTAGCTCTCACAAATACCTCTTCCTCCTATTCATGCCACTACATTAAACAAACACACCTCATTTCTTAAAAAAAAAGTAATAACATAAAATAAAAAAATATTAAAACTATTATTTAAACTATTATTAATATTAATAATTAATAAACTATTAATAATTAAACTATTAATAAACTATTATTAATAGAAAAATAAAGAATCGACTATATCACTCTTTCAGCTTGGGGTAGACATTGTTACAGAAGCTGTCTGGTGCTGTTTTCCCCCAATGGTTCTCGGTAGTAGTGGTTCGTCCTTTTCTCTGCATGGTGTTTGTATGGTTCTCTGTAGTGGTAGATCATCTTTTTCTCTGTGGTTCTCTGATGGTGTTTGTATGGTTCTCTGTAGTGGTAGATCATCTTTTTCTCTGTGGTTCTCTGATGGTGTTTGTATGGTTCTCTGTAGTGGTAGATCATCTTTTTCTCTGTGGTTCTCTGATGGTGTTTGTATGGTTCTCTGTAGTGGTAGATCATCTTTTTCTCTGTGGTTCTCTGATGGTGTTTGTATGGTTCTCTGTAGTGGTAGATCATCCTTTTCTCTGTGGTTCTCTGATGGTGTTTGTATGGTTCTCTATAGTGGTAGATCATCTTTTTCTCTGTGGTTCTCTGATGGTGTTTGTATGGTTCTCTGTAGTGGTAGATCATCCTTTTCTCTGTGGTTCTCTGGTAGTCTAGTCGTTTTGTGGTTCTCTGGTTTGTGTTTTTCCCCCAGTGGTTCTCGGTGGTGGTAGTTCATAAGTTTCTCGTCGGTTCTCTGGTGGTTGTGTGGTTCTCTGGTTCGTGTTTTCCCCCAGTGGTCCTTGGTGGTGGTAGTTCATAATTTTATCTGTGGTTCTCTGGCTGTGTGGCTGTATGGTTCTGTGGTTCTCTGGTGGTGGTTGTGCGGTTCTCTGGTGGTGGTGTTTCTGTGATTCTCTGGAGTGTGGTTGTATGGTTCTGTGGTTCTCTGGTGGTGGTGTGGTTCTTTGGTTCATGTTTCCCCCCCCCCCCCGCCAGTGGTTCTCGGGTAGTGTGGTCGGTCTGGCAGATAATATAGGAGTATTGTTAGGAGCACAAGGGTCAGTGGGTCTGGGGCCGGGTGGGGATTGTTGATATATTCTACGCTATTGTGCTTCCAGTACATGCATGCCTTTCTATAACAAGGGAGTTATATATATCTATGTCTCTATCTGTCTCTCTGTATCTCTCTCTCTCTCTCTCTTTCTCTCTCTCTCTCTCTCTATCTATCTATCTATAACGTATATAAAAGAAAGGCGTATAATTAAAACCCAATAAATGCCGTACAAATAAAACAAAAAGAAATAACTGACAAAAATCCAATAGGTTTAAAGTCCACCCGTTCTGCTTCGCCCCCCCTCCCGCTCATAACAATACTTGTATCGGACGCCGCGGGAAAACACTTGCACAAAACCACAGAGAATGTTGAAGAATACAAAAACACGTCCCGGGACGGCAGAGAGAGATTTTTTTTTTTTTTTTTTTTTTGTATATACTTGGAAGAACAGACAGAACATGGGAGATAACTACTTATTAAGGGGGGATGGGCGTATTTATTTCCTCATATATTTATATATCTTTATATATATTATTTTTACTTTCCTCCTTAGACCTCCATCAAGCTTAAAAGACATCCTCCAAGATATATTTGTACATTTTTCGATGGAAAAATTTCCTGGCCGAAGGTCGGTTCCTCTTAAATTACAGGCATGCTATCGCTCGCCTGGAAAAAATCGACACCTAAATGACACGAAAAGTTTAAATATTGAGAAAGAAATGGGGCGAAAGGTCTGAGAAAACGCCAAACTATTGGGCCGAACGTCATAAACTCTGATAAGTAATGGGACTAAACATGAGGACGAAGGGGGACCAGAAAAACAACCCATCTCCCCTATACGTTGCAGGGAAGAACAAGATAACAATAGAAGAACAATATTTGAGAACGAATTTAGTCTCTATATGGCCTAAAGGCTTCTATGCATTGACAAGTAGTAAAGATAACAGATGGGATTATTTACATACATAGTTTTAACGTCCTTTTTCTATTTCGTTGAATAGTAATAGCTCAGAATTGGTTGCCTTTCAGTAGTTGGAATGTAATGATCTATCTATCTATCTATCTATTGCCTGACGCCGTGACCCCCGAAGGGGTGGCCACGAACGAACCGCCCCATGCACCTCTGTCCCCAGTCAGCGACGCCCCTCCCCCCAACCAGCACCGCCTTCGTTCATGTAGTTCCTCACTCCATTAATGTAATGATAATAATAATATAACAATAATAACAACAATGATAATAATATAAATACTAATACTAATAATGATAATACTGTAATAATAATAATAATAATAATTACAATAATATTAATAAAAACAATAATTGTTGTACCAAATCTCCCAGCCAATCAACAACGAGATATAGACAGTGATATTTAGCAAGCAAAACGTGCATTTAGGAAGGTAGACAAAAGGCTTGTCCTTGCAAACCTATGATAGTCTCCATCAGAAAAGGGAGTTATAGTGAACTCAGAAATATCTTTACCGCAGAGTTTAGTTTAATGTTGGAGAGAAGGCAATAAGGGTGTTTTCCCCGCCCCATCCACAGTCTGAATCATGGATGAATTATAAGAATTAGTATGAGACACCAGAAATTGGTAGTCTCAGTGATTCAGGCAAGACGACTTCAGCTGCACCATTTGGATATCTTCTTATGTTAAAACAAAACTGATTATTACAGAAATATATATATCATGAACTTTTGCATGCTAACATACCTTGAATATATTTTCATTATTTTCAAGCAACAAGCCATTGGTTACTGGTTCTTAACCCCTTCTGTACCGGTGTCGTCTTTATAACTTTATTCTGGCTACTATTAGACGATTGTATTCAGTTTAAAGAGGACCTCCAGCAATTAAAAGGCTTTAAACCATCTCACTTAATCCCTTATTACCCTTACAGATAGTGTTTAAACTGCACAAAATCGTATGTATATAGTCTAAATATAATGTGAAATACGTAGTCGATACAGAAGGGGTTAAGTTTCATTTGAGTGGCTAGTGCCGATACAAATGGCCAGTCCTGTATAGAATCGTGAGGTTCAGAGTCGTAAAGATTCCAGGACGAGCTCCATAGAAAATGAAATGAATGAATGAATGGATATCAGTGCGGCCTAAACCAATCAAAGTTGAAAAGAGTCTCAAACCTTGAATAGAGCTCGTAGTCATTATTCGTTGTGCGAACAGATAATTTCAAAGAATGTAATTATACCCTGAGATCGTAAGTCTTCAAACCCCGGAGGGAGGTTTGAAAGTATCTCAACTCGAGGTGGGAACCATTAATAGTAAGGGAAAATAGTACTTGAAATTGAAGGTTTTGAAATGAAGTCAGAGTTTATGATTAACTGCTGAATTATTCCAATCCCCTTTGTATAAGATATTTATTTTATACTACATTAATAATAATAGCAATAATGATAATAATTATAATAATAATAATAATAATAATAGTTATAATAACTATAATAATTATAATAATTATAATAATACAAGAGTAATAAAAACAAACATATAAAGCAATTGAGCTAATAACAAGAAACAGAAGAAATTGAAGAAATACATTAAAGTATCTAAATAAGCTACCTTAAAGAATAACCGAGAAAACGGAAAGGGGCTAAGAGAAAATATGTAAGAAGAAGAAATAAGAAGAAACAAATGAAAGAAAACGAGCGAAGAGGAAGCAACAAGCCTAAAGAAAATGGAAGAAATGTTGGGCAAAGAAAACGCGTTTATTGGAAAGTCCTACACGGGCAGAACACCCTTAATAGTCGTTGAAAACATGGAAAATGGATGTAACCTTTTTTCGGTAAAGAATAAGAAATAATTGGAAGGTAATTTAAGGAAAGGTATTAATATCTATCTATTTATCTGTCGATCTACCTATCAATCTATCTAACCGCCTCACTCTCTCTCTCTCTCTCTCTCTCTCTCTCTCTCTCTCTCTCTCTCTCTATCTGTATCTATATTTCAATCTATCTATGTATTTGTCTATCTATCTGCCTATCCATCCAACTAACTAACTAACACATTTTAAGAATAAAGCAAAGGGATATTCAACATCATGGTGAAAGTCTTCGACTTCAAAGAACTAACAAGTGAAAAGAATAAATCGAAACAAAATATCAAGCTTTGGCGTAAAGTTTCTATATTTGGCCCAGCACAATAAAAACAGTGGAACAGTTTTGCCGAAGTGTAGCGCGCGTTGGAGAAATAACTTGTGTGTATACCTGAGGCAAGAAATACACAAATTGAAAAAAAAAAAAAAAAAAAAAAAAATAATAATAATAATTATAATAATAATAATAATAGAAAACAAATACAAAACATTATAAAAAAATACAAAAAAATACAAAGAGAGTTTAAGTTCTCTTTTCTATTCCCTTTCATAAATATATATATATATATACCCGGTATATACTGTATATATATATATTTTTTTTAAAACGCCTCCCTTTGAGATAACTGTGTACGTCTTCGGCCTGTTCCTCCAAAATGGAGACTTTGTAGATTGAAAGACCATATTACCACCCTTGCTAAAGCAGCTTCCCAGAAGCTGGGTGTGCTCAACCTTCTCCGGGGGTTCTTTACCCCTGCACAGCTTCTTACTCTGTACAGGGGCACAGTGCGTCCTTGTATTGAGTATTGTTCGCATGTGTGGGGAGGATCCTCTCACACAGCGATTCTCGACAAAGTAGAAAAGAAAGTTTTTCGTCTCATTAACTCATGTCCACTCACTGACTCTATTCAATATCTGAGCTCTGAAACTCTCTCCCTGAATCCATCTTCCCCTTATCCTATGACTTAAATTGCTTCAAACTCCGTGTGTCCAGGCATTTTGGCTCGAACATTCCTTGATTTTGGCACTCAATACAGGCATTTCTGCCTTTTGTCTCTCTTATCCAAAAAAAAAAAAAAAAAAAACAACAACAACAGGGCAATACCCAGGGGAGGCCTCATAGGCGTGTGATAAGGAGTTGCTGGAACTCCCTTTTCATTTTTCTGGCTTCCCCCACTGTCTGGCTTCCCTCACATCGCTCTTAATCCACGATTAACTACGTTTACAAACGAATACAGCACTTTTTATTGAGCTACTGTTATTTTGTTCTCACATAGATTAGGTAGTTTAGCTACAAGCAGCCTCGAAAGGATCAATACATCTGTTGTTGCTTGTTTACTTTTGTACTCATTTGTACTTTTGTTTGTTTGTCTCACCTACACCTATCCAGCTAGCTCTCACAAACACTTTCTCTTCCAATTAATTTCACTACACTAAACAAGCATACACTTCTTTCCAATAAAAAAAAAAAAAAAAAAAAAAAAATATATATATATATATACAGTATACCGGTATATATATATATATATACCGTATATATATATATATATATATATATATATATATATATATATATATATATATATACACAGTATATACTGTATACTGTATATATAAACAAATAATATATTAACATAGCGACCATCGCTCTTTAATTTTTGAAGGAAACACTTGTTACAGGCTGCTTTTCCTTTCGTCTCCTTAATACGTACAGAAAACAAATACAGGTTCGCTATCGCTTCCCAGGAAATAATCGACACTTAAATGGCATGAACGGTCATAAATTTGACAAAGAAATTAGTTGATAGGTCATATAAATGCCAAACTAATGGGGCGAACGTCCTAAACTCTTAAAACTAATGTGGCTAAGCATGAGGGAGAAGGGGGTCCAAAAAAACTTGAGGGGAAAATTGAGATTTGTTTTTCCCTTTGATTGCTAGAGGTGCTTTCTATATATCATAAAAATCGATTAGCGTTACCAAGCTTAATATATGAAACCGTCGCCTTATTGTTGAAAAGGTTAAAAATGTAAGTGAGTTATATTGCACACTATTCCTTTTTTCAAGCTGCCAGACCAGTGTTGAGGATACAAGTTGAGGGGATAAACGCTCGTGTGACACCGGCTTGAGAGAAAAGAACAGTATAATGTCAGCTTCTACTTTTCTCCTTTTCTGCTGCGTGCGAATAGCCGATGACGAAATACATAATAGCTCATAGACGTTGAGAATAAGAACAAACACAGAAAGCAAACTAGAGGAGCACCCAGTAGAGCTCGTGTCTTCGCCTATGCTGGCCGAGGTATACGCTCTACCGATCGCCTCCTAAATAGGAATAATTCTTCCTTGGCGCATATCCTATATGGCCACCAAATTTCGTGAACATCAGTTTATAACTTTGTGACATAGCTTCTTTACAGACAGACAGTCATACAGACAGACACACGATAGGAGACGAACACAATGTCATAATCTCCGTCCAACTTCGTTAGCGGAGGTAATAGAGATAGGACACTGGCAGAGAGAAAAGAGAAGCAAATTAACACCTGACACTAGCTAACGAGTGTGGTCACATATTTTTTCCCTCGCTAAAAGTTTATGCTAATTTTGTTTTTAACTTTGTCGTGACAAGGCTTACAGAATGGGGACACTGCATAAATAGTTGACAACCACGAGAGCGATAGGATATTCTGCTATGTTTTGCATAAGTGATTAACCCCTTCAGTACCGTTGCCGTCCTTTTAACTTTAATCTTGGTACTATTAGACGATTGTATTAAGTTTAAAAAGGGCCTCCAGCAATTAACGGGCTTCGAACTATCTTACCTGACCAATTCTACTACCACAGACCTTCTTAAACTGCACAAAATCGTCTAAATATACCCACAATAAAATTAAAAAAACCTTCCCAGTACAGAAGGGATTAATAATGTACAGCTACGGATTTACTCATAATATACTGTATTTATCTATGCCAATAAATATACACATCAACAAATATGATATTGTGTGATAATTTGCTCAAGTGAAATATAACGCACAAGAAGGTAAAATTATTCTTTGCTCTTAACAGTATGTGTGTATATATATACCAATAAATATACATGTTAAAAGTGTGTGTGTATATATATATATATATATATATATATATATATATATATATATATATATATATATATATATATATATATATATATATATATATATATATATATATATTAGATATATTAGGTATAACACATAAATCAATCCGTTAATACTCAGCTAGCAGACGTCTCCTTAGTTTTATTCTAGCTGTATTTAGACGATTTTGTGCAGTTTAAAAAGGATCTGTGGTAGTAAAAAGGTGTAAGTGTGATAGCTTAAAGCCTGTTAATTGCTGGTGGCCCTTTTCAAACGGAATAACAAAGTCTGAAAGTTGCCAGAATATAATGAAAAGGATGGCACTGGTACTGAATGGGTTAGTTGTGTTTTAGCATAAATATGTTAACTAGGTGTTATTATATATGTTTATTCATATATTAGAATTATTTTTTGAGGAGAGATGGGCTGTTTTTTCTGGCCCCCTTCTCCCCGTGTTTAGCCCCCATTGTTTTTTTTTAATTTTAAGACGTTCGGCCTATTTGTTTGGCGATTCGAAGACCTTTCACCCAATTTCTTTGTCAATATTAGGACGTTTCGTACCATTTTAGGTGTCGATTTTTTCCTGGCGAGCGATGTATAAATTCATCTTGAAGGGTGGTGTAGGGGATGTTTTTTTTAAGCTTGATGGAGGTCTATCGAGGAAAATAATAATATGATGAAATCATTATATAAACCGACCAAAATCTAAACCCTATCCCCTTAATTTGTGTTATGCAATACAAATATACTTGGAGGGTGACCGGACAACCAAACCAGTAGACCATTTCAACCAGTATACGCTCTCAACCAGTGCCAAATTCAACCACTGTCAAATGGAAGACCTTATTTAACTTTACTTATGGAGGGATAGTTTTTTTTCTGGCCCCCTTCTCCCTCATGCTTAACCCCATTAATTTTCAGATTTTAAAACATTTGGTCCATTATAGTTTGGCGATTTTAGACCTTTCGTCTCCATTTCTTTGTCAATATTAAGACCTTTCGTGCCATTTAGGTATCGAGATTATCCTAGCGATCGATAGTGAGTATGTAACTTAGGAGGAAATTTTTTTTCTACCGTAAATTGTACAAACCCATACATATACTACCCATTGTATCACCGTTTTATCTCTCTCTCTCTCTATATATATATATATATATATTTGTGTATATTCGTAATGCATGACGAATATAATAACTATCCTTCCGAAGATTAACCCCTTGAAGATTATGGCGTGTTCTGCCAGTTTATTCTGGCTATCATTAGATAATTATATAGAACTTAACTAGGTTCTCTAGGAATCAGAAGGGTAACAATTATATCAATACACTCCGTAGCTCCCACAAGTTCTTCCTAAGCTGAATAAAGTCGTCCAATGATAGCCAAATTAAACCGTTAATATACGTCATAATCATCAAGGGGTTATATTATGGGTTTGTCGTGTATTGTACAGTCGGCCTAATAAGTGATGTTTCGGCACCAGGTATGTTTTGATCAATAATTGGTATCAACAATATCTAAAATTTGATTTATTTGTTTCGAGTGAGATATACAAACATGTTCCTACACTTATCCACCCTAGCCAACATCCGACAGACATTAATACAGCACAGAGCGAGACAAACGTAATGACGCTACCGTACATCGAAGGCTTAATTCATTATTAGTGTTCCCCAACGGTATAATGCCGATAAATTACGGTAATAAGACAATAATACTGGCGGCTTGATATTCTGGGAACCATAGAATTTATGGTATGATGTTAGCTATATTGATGTTAGCCGTAAATCTCTCTCTCTATCTCTCTCTCTCTCCAGTCAGGTTCGAGCTCGCCTATCAGTACTGTATATATACAGTATATACAGTATATATATATATATATATATATATATATATATATACTGTATATAAACATAATGTATGCCCCTATTCCTATTGTTCTACTTTCTTTTCCCACACTCAAAATAGGATTCCATAATGTACTTTATTCAATCTGTTCAATCACTGAACAGGTCATGCCGTGTGTTCCAAAACACTATACTGTATTATATTGTATTGTTCACCTGGGGGATAGCCACTCATGTTCCAAAACACTATACTGTATTATATTGTATTGTTCACCTGGGGGATAGCCACTCATGTTCCAAAACACTATACTGTATTATATTGTATTGTTCACCTGGGGGATAGCCACTCATGTTCCAAAACACTATACTGTATTATATTGTATTGTTCACCTGGGGGATAGCCACTCATGTAGCAGCTTATTACTGGATACAATATGAAACTGTTATCTCCTCTAAGGGGGAGACAGTCGCCTTTTCTCGATCCCCTTCTCCCTCATGTTTATCATATTTGTTTTGAGATTTTAAGACGTTCGTTCCATTAGTTTGGTGATTTTGAGACCTTTCGCCCCATTTATTTGTCAATTTCTAGACCTTTCGTCCCATTTAGGTGTCGATTTTTTTTTCTGGCGAGCGATAGCGAGCCTGAATTTTACCAAGGAACCGGCCTTTGGCCGGGAAATTTTTCTACCGAAAAATGTACAAATTTATCTTGAAAGAGGGTCTAGGGGGTGTTTTTATCAGCTTGATGGAGGTATAGCGAGGAAACGAAAAACTAAATTAATAAATGCATACATAGACCAACAAACAAGCACTACCCTCTTAATGCATACATAGACCAACAAACAAGCACTACCCTCTTAATGCATACATAGACCAACAAACAAGCACTACCCTCTTAATGCATACATAGACCAACAAACAAGCACTACCCTCTTAATGCATACATAGACCAACAAACAAGCGCTACCCTCTTAATGAGGATTATGACGCAGAATGACAGTTTATTCTGGTTATTATTAGACGACTTTATTCATCTTAGGAAGAACTTGTGGGAGCTAGAGAGTTAGTTAAACCTGTCTAGGCTGACAAAGCAGAGACTAAGGGGAGATGGGACACGCCAGCCTTGGTTGGCAACATGTCAGGGGGAATAAATCTGTCAAAATAAGTGAAGTGTAGTTCAATTTATGCAAACCAACCCTCGCTTAGTTAATTTCGTAGCTGATTCAGTGAAGTTAATTGTTTTAAGCGTATACTGTATATACAGTATGTGCTACTTCTCCTTTTACTCTCAAACGAACAACTTGCTTTCAGTTCTTTGTAATCTGTAACACCAGCTAAAAAGAGAGAGAGAGAGAGAGAGAGAGAGAGAGAGAGAGAGAGAGAGAGAGAGAGAGAGAGAGATATAATGAAATGAATGTCACTATTGTCTCGTACAACAAAACACAAGCTAGCTTCTCCTCTTTTCACCCGCTTCCCTTTTAAACTAGCTCACGTTCACGGCTCGTTAAGGGAGCCCACCTCGCTTGTTTTCTCTTTCTCTCCCTCTCTCTTTGGCTTGTATCTATTCGGCCCCATTCAGCCTACTGTTTTAAGACGTTTAACCCCATCCAGGTGTCAATATTGTCCTGGCAAGCGGTAGCGAGCCAGCATATATAAATTTGTACATTTTTGATAGAAAAATGTGTCCGGCGAAGCCGGATCTCTCCATACAATGCTGGCTCGCCATCGCTCGCCATTAAGAAATCGACACCTGGATGGGGATACACGTCTTTAAACAGTTGGCTGAATGGGGCCGAATGGATACAAGCCAGTGAAAGAGAGAAAAGGAGAGAAAGATAAAAAAAAGCCGGTGACCCCCCTTAATCAAGTGTTGTTTTCTGTGATAAAGGTTAAACCCAGAGACACCTACGCCCAGTGTTGCCAGTTTAGCTCGATTCCCGTTAGATCTAGAGGCGCTTACTTCGATCTAGCGGCATATTTGTTCATCTAGCGACATTTCTAGGGCTATTCTCGAGAGGTTAGGCATTATAGAGCGATATTATAGAGATTGTGGCATTATTATAGCGATATTCTGGAGAGGTTACCCATTTTAGCGGGATATTATAGAGATTGTGCCATATTCTAGTGATATTATAGAGATTGTGGCATTATAGAGCGATATTATAGAGATTGTGGCTTTATTCTAGCGCTATTTATTCTAGCGCTATTATAGAGATTGTGGCTTTATTCTAGCGATATTCTGGAGTGGTTAGCCATTATAGAGCGTGTTTATAGAGGTTGTGGAATTATTCTAGCGCTATTCTAGAGAGGTTCTAGTCATTATAGAGCGATATTATAGAGATTGTGGCATTATTCTAGAGCCATTACAGAACAATATTATAGAGATTGTGGCATTATTCTAGAGCCATTACAGAACAATATTATAGAGATTGTGGCATTGTTATAGCACTATTCTGGAGAGGTTAGCCATTATAGAGCGATATTATAGAGATTGTTGTATTATTCTGGTGATATTATAGATATTGTGGCATTATTGTAGTGATATTATAGATATTGTGGCATTATTCTAGTGATATTATAGATATTGTGGCATTATTGTAGTGATATTTTAGATATTGTGGCATTATTGTAGTGATATTATAGATATTGTGGCATTATTGTAGTGATATTATAGATATTGTGGCATTATTCTAGTGATATTATAGATATTGTGGCATTATTCTAGTGATATTATAGATATTGTGGCATTATTGTAGTGATATTATAGATATTGTGGCATTATTCTAGTGATATTATAGATATTGTGGCATTATTCTAGTGATATTATAGATATTGTGGCATTATTCTAGTGATATTATAGATATTGTGGCATTATTCTAGTGATATTATAGATATTGTGGCATTATTCTAGTGATATTATAGATATTGTGGCATTATTGTAGTGATATTATAGATATTGTGGCATTATTCTAGTGATATTATAGATATTGTGGCATTATTGTAGTGATATTATAGATATTGTGGCATTATTGTAGTGATATTATAGATATTGTGGCATTATTGTAGTGATATTATAGATATTGTGGCATTATTGTAGTGATATTATAGATATTGTGGCATTATTCTAGTGATTATAGATATTGTGGCATTATTGTAGTGATATTATAGATATTGTGGCATTATTCTAGTGATATTATAGATATTGTGGCATTATTCTAGTGATATTATAGATATTGTGGCATTATTCTAGTGATATTATAGATATTGTGGCATTATTGTAGTGATATTATAGATATTGTGGCATTATTCTAGTGATATTATAGATATTGTGGCATTATTGTAGTGATATTATAGATATTGTGGCATTATTGTAGTGATATTATAGATATTGTGGCATTATTGTAGTGATATTATAGATATTGTGGCATTATTCTAGTGATATTATAGATATTGTGGCATTATTCTAGTGATATTATAGATATTGTGGCATTATTCTAGTGATATTATAGATATTGTGGCATTATTGTAGTGATATTATAGATATTGTGGCATTATTGTAGTGATATTATAGATATTGTGGCATTATTGTAGTGATATTATAGATATTGTGGCATTATTGTAGTGATATTATAGCTATTGTGGCATTATTCTAGTGATATTATAGATATTGTGGCATTATTCTAGTGATATTATAGATATTGTGGCATTATTGTAGTGATATTATAGATATTGTGGCATTATTCTAGTGATATTATAGATATTGTGGCATTATTGTAGTGATATTATAGATATTGTGGCATTATTGTAGTGATATTATAGATATTGTGGCATTATTGTAGTGATATTATAGATATTGTGGCATTATTCTAGTGATATTATAGATATTGTGGCATTATTCTAGTGATATTATAGATATTGTGGCATTATTGTAGTGATATTATAGATATTGTGGCATTATTCTAGTGATATTATAGATATTGTGGCATTATTGTAGTGATATTATAGATATTGTGGCATTATTCTAGTGATATTATAGATATTATGGCATTATTCTAGTGATATTATAGATATTGTGGCATTATTGGAGTGAGATTATAGATATTGTGGCATTATTCTAGTGATATTATAGATATTGTGGCATTATTGTAGTGATATTATAGATATTGTGGCATTATTCTAGTGATATTATAGATATTGTGGCATTATTCTAGTGATATTATAGATATGTGGCATTATTCTAGTGATATTATAGATATTGTGGCATTATTCTAGTGATATTATAGATATTGTGGCATTATTGTAGTGATATTATAGATATTGTGGCATTATTCTAGTGATATTATAGATATTGTGGCATTATTGTAGTGATATATAGATATTGTGGCATTATTGTAGTGATATTATAGATATTGTGGCATTATTGTAGTGATATTATAGATATTGTGGCATTATTGTAGTGATATTATAGATATTGTGGCATTATTCTAGTGATATTATAGATATTGTGGCATTATTGTAGTGATATTATAGATATTGTGGCATTATTCTAGTGATATTATAGATATTGTGGCATTATTCTAGTGATATTATAGATATTGTGGCATTATTCTAGTGATATTATAGATATTGTGGCATTATTCTAGTGATATTATAGATATTGTGGCATTATTCTAGTGATATTATAGATATTGTGGCATTATTCTAGTGATATTATAGAGATTGTGGCATTATTCTAGTGATATTATAGATATTGTGGCATTATTCTAGTGATATTATAGATATTGTGGCATTATTCTAGTGATATTATAGAGATTGTGGCATTATTCTAGTGATATTATAGAGATTGTGGCATTATTCTAGTGATATTATAGATATTGTGATATAATTATAGAATTATTCTGGAGATGGTAGCCATTATAGAGCGATATTATAGAGATTGTGACATTATTCTAGCGCTATTATAGAGATTGTGGCATCATAGAGCGATATTATAGAGATTGTGGCATTATTCTAGCGATATTATAGATAATGTGGCATTATAGAGCGATAATATAGAGATTGGCATTATTCTAGCGCTATTATAGAGATTGTGGCATTATAGAGCGATAATATAGAGATTGTGGCATTATTCTAGCGCTATTATAGAGAATGTGGCATTATAGAGCGATAATATAGAGATTGTGACATTATTCTAGCGCTATTATAGAGATAGTGGCATTATAGAGCGATAATATAGAGATTGTGACATTATTCTAGCGCTATTATAGAGATTGTGGCATTATAGAGCGATAATATAGAGAGTGTGACATTATTCTAGCGCTATTATAGAGATTGTGGCATTATAGAGCGATAATATAGAGAGTGTGACATTATTCTAGCGCTATTATAGAGATTGTGGCATTATAGAGCGATAATATAGAGATTGTGACATTATTCTAGCGCTATTATAGAGATTGTGGCATTATAGAGCGATATTATAGAGAGTGTGACATTATTCTAGCGCTATTATAGAGATTGTGGCATTATAGAGCGATAATATAGAGATTGTGACATTATTTTAGCGATATTATAGAGATTGTGGCATTATAGAGCGATAATATAGAGATCGTGGCATTATAGAGCGATAATATAGATTTTGACATTATTCTAGCGCTATTATAGAGATTGTGGCATTAAAGAGCGATATTATAGAGACTGACATTATTCTAGCACTATTATAGAGATTGTGGCATTATAGAGCGATAATATAGAGAGTGTGACATTATTCTAGCGCTATTATAGAGATTGTGGCATTATAGAGCGATAATATAGAGATTGTGACATTATTCTAGCGCTATTATAGAGATTGTGGCATTATAGAGCGATAATATAGAGATTGTGACATTATTCTAGCGCTATTATAGAGATTGTGGCATTATAGAGCGATAATATAGAGATTGTGACATTATTCTAGCGCTATTATAGAGATTGTGGCATTATAGATTGATATTATAGAGAGTGTGACATTATTCTAGCGCTATTATAGAGATTGTGGCATTATAGAGCGATATTATAGAGATTGTGGCATTATTCTAGCGATATTATAATTTTGGCATTATTCTAGCGATAGTATACAGATTGTGGCATCATAGAGCGATATTATAGAGATTTTGACATTATTCTAGCGATATTATGGAGATTTTGGCATTGTAGAGCGATAATATAGAGATTGTGGCATTATTCTAGCGATGTTCGGCAGTAATTTCCTATCTAGCGGCCTTGACTTGGGTAACTCTGTCAAAGCCGCTCTTTCGATCATTTCATCTGCCTCCCTCGCTGTTTTTATCTTTTAGAAAACTGGCGCAAGCTCTTCAAGGGGAGAGAGTCGTTTTTCTGGTCCCCCTTCTTCCTCATGTTTAGCCTCAATAACTTTCAGATTAAAAGACATTGGGTCCATTAGTTTGGCGATTTTATGACCTTTCGCCCCATTTCTTTGTCAATATTAAAACTTTTCGTGTAATTTGGATGTCAATGTTTTCCTGGAGAACGATAGCGACCCTGTAATTTAAGAGGAATCGGCCTAAGCCCGGAACAGTTGACTATCGAAAAAGGTAAACATTTACCTTGATTTTTTTTTTTTTTAAGCTTGATGAAGGTCTAGGGAAAAAACTTAAAAAAATTATGAAAATATATATAAATGAGCAAATTAATAGGCCCATCCCCCCTCAATCATCTTTATATGTCACTCGTGTTTCTTCTATTTCGCCCACACCGTTTTCCAATATGCTCAAGATTCTTTTTCTGAGTATATATGAGCTTAGACCCCTTCAGCACGATATTCTGGGTACCAGTCATTTATATTTTGCATTGTTTCAAAATTTGATGGAGGTGTGGAGACGCGCAGTTGTACTTAAGCTAAATATTATAGAAGTGGAAACTATATATATAAATAAAAAGCTCGAATAAAGTGAAAACAATCAACGCCCTCAAAACTAATAGGACAAAATACTACCATTATATAAACACTACGTCATCGGATGGGCACACAATCGTAAACATATTGCTATAATGAAATTAATAAGACGTCGCCGGTACAGAAGGGGTTTAGTGCATACGTATAAACAAGAATTATTCAACAAACTATTTATCCATTAAAAAGTCACATAAGTTATATAGTAATTTCTGCTAAATATCGATGTCTACAGTTCTAACTTCCTTATAGACCGAAACTCGTATAGGTGGTCAATTAATCCTCTGACCTCCACAGGTCCTTCTTAAGTTGAATCTCTGCAGTTAACAAGGACGCCTTTCTTCCTTTGATTCTGGCTATCATTAGACGCTTTATTCAGCTTAGATATATATATATATATATTCAGTATATATATATATATATATATATATATATATATATATATATATATATATTCAGTATATATATATAATGATAGACAGTTGTAATTGAAATAAACAAACGCGCCATTTTATCCTGAAGGGGTTATTAAAATAATCGAATTACAGCCAGAACAAAAGCTTCATCGTTCGTGAAAAGTCCACTTTAGATTTACCACCAATTAAAATGCAGCAGGCAAACTTAATATCCCAAAGTCATGTAAACGAACGCGGATCATGGAGTTTAAATGAGGAAAAGAGAGAGAGAGGATAGTCTTTTTTTCTGCTTCTCAAGATTTCACAGTTCTCTTTTAGCCATTTCAGTAACAAATTTTGATTTTATTCTTGCTAACACTAGGCAAGCTTATGCACTTTTATGCAGCTTAGGAAGGACCTTTTGTAATCTAAGGGGTAAAAGCTACACTGTAAGAAATCAATTGGGAATAAAAATGTTGCGAAATGGGTATATAACGTAATTGTGTTGATGGTAGTTTACCTCTTATCCTTGTATTGATGGATTTATTACCTCCATTATACCTGCATAAAGGTAGATTATAAACCCTTTCACCATCATTACGTAATCTTCATATTCTGGTTACCATTAGACGATTTTCTTTAGTATATAATATACCTATACGACTCAAATGGGTAACTACGATCTCATAAACCCTTATAATAACATAGGTCCTTCTTAAGCTACATGAAACCATCTAATTTTAGCCAGAATCAAAAGTAAAAAGGCGTCATGGTGCTGAAGGGGTTAAGGTACTTTAACCCCTTCAGCTCGACTTAGAAGAAATCGGTCTTCGGTTCTTATATTTATCTGTCGAAAAATGCACTTCAAGGGGGTCTGGTTTGACATTCTTTAGTTTGAAAGCATTTGAAGGCGTTTTCGTTAGCATAGGGGACAAACTATGATACATTGCTCGACAATGGCAATAACAAACACAAATATCAATACAAAATAAACAAGCTATCATATTTACCTACAAGAAGTCGGATCATATAGTGTTAAGATGAAGCTGTTTATTCCTGTTGTATTGTCCCTTGTGTATTATGTCGATACATTATTATATCTAGTATGTTATCCTTCATATTTTATTTATTCTCTCTCTCTCTCTCTCTCTCTCTCTCTCTCTCTCTCTCTCTCTCTCTCTCTCTCTCTCTCTCTCTCTCTCTCTCTCTCTCTCTCGGATCATGTAGTTTAAATGAGGAAATAAGAATGAAAGAAAAAAAAGGGATATTCTCTTTTTTTCTGTGCTTCTCAAAATGTCATATAGCTCACTTTTAGCCATTTCAGTAACACCAGGCAAATTTATGTAATCTTATACAGATTAGGAAGAACCTCTAGTAATCTCTAGTAACTGCTTTGCTATCCTTACCTTTCGCTTAGTAGCAAATTAAGTCCGGACTGCCAAGTAGGGGCCGCAAAGTCTGTGCTGTCTGTGTGTCTATGTAACTCTATGTAAGCACGTCTGTGTCTCTCTCTCTCTCTCTCTCACCTAATCTTTCCTGCACTTCTATTATCATGTCTCGCAGAAAAAGCAGTAACAATGTTATGGCTTGACATTTTCATTCTACTTGAAGTAAATTGAAGTGCGAGCAGATTTATTATATAATTTTTTATAATTTTATTGTATTTATTAGTATAAACATTTTGTCATCATTATGCTTGTATTTTTTGTAACTGTATTTTTTTTATTATTACTATTATATTATTTTCTGTCATCATTTCATATTAAATTTTAATTTTGTTTCATCATTATTTTATATTTATGCATTATTTGTCTTCATCCTGTATCTTCTATTTACTATTATTATTTGTTTATCTATCTGTCATAATTATTTTTCATATTTTAAATCTCCATTTATTTGTCATCATTTTACTTTGATCTATTATTATTATTATTTTAATTGTTATCATGTTTTGTCCTTAACATTTTACTGTTATTTTATATTATATATTGTCATTATAATTGTATTTCTATTCATTATTATATTTGTATTTTTGTCATCAGCTTTTTTATATTTATTCTAGTTTTTCAATATTTCATATAAATAATAACTTTAACTTTTGAACTTCGTGTTCATAATGTAATGCTATGTAATACTATGCTGTACAGTATATATATATATATATTATATACCGGTATATATACATATATATACGGGTGGATGAGACTCGTTAGCCTTGGTCGGCAACCCATCTAGGGGAAACAACCTTATACGAATCCAGGTGGATGGGACTCGTCAGCCTTGGTCGGCAACCTTTCTAAGGGAGTAAACCTGATACCAATCCGTACTGCTTACCTAAAGGTAAGGCAGGTTAGTGGATGGACTAGCCGAACACCACTGTAGAAAAATAGTGCTAAAAAGATACACAGAGGGCCTCGGAGTCGGACGGATTCGAAATTGAGTGGTCAATCCTGTAAGTCCTTCAGTAAACTGGCTCGGGTTGTCCCTTTTACAGGGAGTAGGTCTGCTTGGGGGCATTCTGTGTATGGCCACCCTCATTAAGGGGAGTAAGGCGTCCGGCAATATATATATATATATGTATCAGAGAGAGGGAGAGGCAGGGGGATCAAAAGGACAAGTCCGAACACTGCTCCCTGGGGCACGGCACTTGTGATAATAAATTAGTCATTGGCTTCACCAAGTATAACTGACGGTACTTCTTTATTTGTTCTGTCAGGCAATTCTCAGTTCAGGGGAGAAGGGGTTTATTTATTGGTCGATGTATTTATATATTTATATATTTTGAACCCGTTGGATACCAGCGACGTGTGTTATATTGTATGCTAGCTATATTTAGACGATATTATGCAGCTTAGGAAAGGATCTGTGGTAGTTAAAAAGGTTGTTTGAGATAGTTTGAAGCCCTTATTTTTGCTAGAGATCCTTCCTAAGTTGAATAAATTCGTCAAATAGTTGCCAGAATATGATGAAAGAGACGTCCCTGGTACTGAAGGGGTTAAGTTTCCTCCCTAGACCTCCATCAAGCTTATAAAACATCCCCAAGATCCACCTTCTCGAGTAATTTGTACATTTTTCGGTAGAAAAATGCCTTGGCCAAAGGCCGGTTCCTCCTAAATTACAGGCTCGCTATCGCTCGCCAGGAAAAACATCGACACCTAAATGGGACAACAAGTCTTAGTATTGACAAAGAAATGGCGAGAAAGGTCATAAATCGCCAAACTAATGGGCCGATCGTCTTAAAATCTGAAAACTAACGGGGCTAAGCGTGAGGGAGAAAGGGGGGGGGGGGGGGTTGCAGAAAGAACAACCACCTCCCCCTTTGAGGTAGCGCGCCATAATATATTTATATTTATATGAGCGCTATGGAGACTTCTATCACCTATTATTCTTTCCTGACCATTATTATTCCTTCGATAAACTTTCCTGTCCATTATTATTCCTTCGATAATTGTCTTCTATCGCTTTTATTTGTATTCTAATTTTCTATTATTTGTTTTCGTTTTTTTCCTGCTCACATAATAATATCCTTCATGTTCACTAAATAATTTTGAGGGGGGGGGGGGTTATTGCTTTTTCTGGCCCCCCTTCTTCCTCATCTCTCTCTCATGCTTAGCCCCATTAGTTTTGATATTTTAAGACGTTTCCTCCATTAGTTTGTCGATTTCAAGGCCTTTCGTCCCATTGTTTCATCAGTAACAAGATCTTTCGTGCCATTTATAGATGTTGATTTTTCCTGGCGAGCGAAAGCGAGCCTGTAATATTGGAGGGAGCGGCCTTTGGCCGGGACATTTTTCTACCGAAAAATGTACACATTTATCTCGAAGTGGGATCTTGAAGATAATCTAATAAGCTTGATGGAGGTCAAGGGAGGAAACTAAAGCAATAATAAATAAATCAATAAACTCATCCGTATCCGCACCGGCGACGTATTTTTGATTATATTATTGCTATATTTAGACGATTATATTATTGCTATATTTAGACGATTATATTATTGCTATATTTAGACGATTATATTATTGCTATATTTAGACGATTATATTATTGCTATATTTAGACGATTATATTATTGCTATATTTAGACGATTATATTATTGCTATATTTAGACGATTATATTATTGCTATATTTAGACGATTATATTATTGCTATATTTAGACGATTATATTATTGCTATATTTAGACGATTATATTATTGCTATATTTAGACGATTATATTATTGCTATATTTAGACGATTATATTATTGCTATATTTAGACGATTATATTATTGCTATATTTAGACGATTATATTATTGCTATATTTAGACGATTTTATACAGTTTAAGAAGGATCTGAGGTAGTAAAAAGGGTTACGCGAGATAGTTTGAATCCTGTTAATTGCTGGAGGACCATTTTAAACTGAATAAAATCGTCTAATAGTAGCCACAATATAATGAAAAAGACGTCACCGGTACAGAAGGGGTTAAGCTATATACATACGCTTTTTGTTGTTATCATATTTGTTTACATTATCTCTCCTTTCCATTTCCTTCCCTTTCTTGTCATTTTCCCTGCTGGCATATTTTTTTTTCTTCTTCGTTCCCCCTACCAGCCTCATCCAATTTTCCTCACTTACCTGGCCCCTACTGTCCTCCTTCTCTCTCTCTCTCTCTCTGGGTGGAGAGAGAGCCTTCCACTATACTATATACTATACTTAGTATACCCTAGTATATAATTTTTGTTTTGTTTTTTTGAGATTCAAGGCCGCATTGCCGAGAAGAGACTGAACATTCTGTGTAATCTGTGTATACAGTATAATGTACCTCGATGTAACACTATCGTCTTCTGTGTCTCTATCTCTCTGTCTCTGTCTCTCTTTCTCTTCTTCCTTGCTGTCCTATTCTTCTATTATAAACTGTCCCTGTCTAGTACCTAGTAGGGACCACAAGGTCTTTGTGGACTGAGCATCTGAGTAACTCTGTGTAATTCTCTCTCTCTCTCTCTCTCTCTCTCTCTCTCTCTCTCTCTCTCTCTCTCTCTCTCTCTCTCTTTCTCTCTCTCTCTCTTTCTCTCTCTCACACACACACACACACAATGTCATCTTGCCTGAAAGCATAAACAGTCAAATTGTTTGCGTTTGGACTTGCTTGTTCTACTTCACCTACATGGAACTGGAAATTACATTTTATATAACTTATTGTTCTTCATCAACCGGATTAGTCCTAGACACAACTAAAATGTAACTAGGAAAACATACAGTCTATACAATATTGTTGCATAATTATCATATATTACACACAGAAAACTAGGATATTATGCACTCTAAAAATACATAGGTACGAATAGATTAATTAAAGTGTCCATAATAGTCTACCCCTTTAAGGGAATATTTACACTTACGGGGGTGTTTTTCTGGACGCCTTTCTCTTGCATCTTTAGCCTCATTAGTTTTGGGGTTTTAATACGTCACCCCATTAGTTTGGCGACTTTATAGACCTTTCACCCCAATTCCTTATCCATTCCTTATCAATACCTGTTGTGCCATTTAGGTGTCGAGAGAGAGAGCATGAATGAGACAGATAGATATATAGATACCGGCAATTAGACAGATAAATAAATACATATATAGACAGATAGATAGACAGATACATTGAGAGAGAAAAAAACAAAAAACAGATAGATAGATAGATAGAGATAGATAGATAGATATAGATAAGTTAGGTAGAGCAGTGACGGTAATGATGGAACCACTCCCCCCATTTAAAATACAGCAGGCAAGGCGATTTTCAGAACATCATGTAAACGAATTCGGATAATGGAGGTAAAACCCTTCAGCACCAGGACGTCTTTTACCTCTCGGTATGGTTAAAACTAAACCATTATATTTTATCTTAAGGGGGTAGTGCTGGTTCTTTTTGGCCTATATATTTATTTATTAATCTATTTTTGAGTTTCCTCGCTAGACCTCCATCAAGCTTAAAACAAAAACACCCCCTAGACCCCCTTTCAAGATAAATGTGTAAATTTTTCGGTAGAAAAATTTCCCGGCCGAAGGCCGGTTCCTTCTAAAATTAGAGGCTTGCTATTTCTCGCCAGGAAAACATCGACATCTAATGGGCACGAAAGGTCTTAATATTAATAAATAAATGAGGCGAAAGGTCCCAAAATCGTCAAATTAACGGAACGAACGTCTTAAAACCTCAACACTAATATGCTTAACATGAGGGAGAAGGGGGTCCAGAAAAAGCGAGCATTACCCCCTTAAAGTAAACACAGTAGACGTTTTGTGTGTGGTCCTTATGATGGGGGAAGGGTTTATTAATTGGTCTATTTACTTATCAATTATTATTTATTTTATTTTGTTTTTAGTTTCCTCCCTAGACCTCCATCAAGCTTAAACACAAAAACAAAAATATCCCCAACATCCCATGGCCTTCTAGATCAATTTGTATATTTTCCGTTTATGTTTAGATATTGCTGCTACCAATAATATATCAAAATAGACTTGGTGCCGAGACATCACTTATTTGGCAGACTGTACTATATACATATTTTGGTCTTTGGATATACATTTTGCATGATTATATATTAAATAAATATCGTTCC
Source organism: Paralithodes platypus (assembly GCA_032716605.1). Lineage (NCBI taxonomy): Eukaryota > Metazoa > Arthropoda > Malacostraca > Decapoda > Lithodidae > Paralithodes > Paralithodes platypus. The sequence goes on from CM064513.1 coordinate 12,309,582, forward strand.
TTTATATTTGAGGCACTAAAATGGCGTCCGAAGAAAAATTAAGTTTTCTCTCTCTTACTCTCTCTGTCTGTCTGTCTGTCTGTCTCTCTCTCTCTCCACTCTCTTTTACCACACGATCTTCACCTTGACCTAAATTGATGCGATCTTTATTTCTGGTTCTTCATAAGCTTCACAACATATATTTTAATTTTGGTATTGCGTTGCGGAACTGTCTGAATTTTTCTTTTTTGTGGTATACCGTAATTAGAAGAACTAGGCCACTGAATTTTACTGAGAATGTAGTTGGTTTTGTATCACACAAGCGATTTTTCCGTCAACTTTGTACGGGCAATTGTCGTCTGGCAGCTTCCAAGTGTAAGTTTCATAAAATATATACTACCTAACAATAATCTACCTTCAATTCAATCTACTTTAAATTCCGATTCCAATGCGAAAAAGTCTCAAAGTAGTACGAAAAAACAAAAACAATTACTCATCGAAAATTGTCGGAAAATGCGCTCGTGTGACACCATGTTTAAGGGGAGATGGGTCGTTTGTATTTGCTCATTTATGTATCGTATTATTGTTTTATTTGTTTCCTCCCTAGACCTCCATCAAGCTTAAAAATCACCCACCCAAGACCCTCCTTTAAGATAAATTTGTAAATTTTTCGATAGAAAAATGTCCGGCCGAAGGCCGATTTCTCTTAAATAACAGGCTCCCTATCGCTCGCCAGGAAACAGTCGACACCTAAATGACACGAATAGTCTTAATATTAACACAAACATGGGGAGAAAGGCCTTGAAATCGCCAAACTAATGGGCCGAACGTCTTATAATCTGAAAACCAATGGGGCTAAACACGAGGAAGAAGGGTGACCAGAAAAACGGCCCATCTCCTCTTAAACTCGTATACATATGTTTGACCTAGATTTCTTGTCCTCGGAAAGGCATAGAAAATGTAAGTGGGTCTCTATTTTGCAGAAAGATCACAATAGTGTTTCTGAATATATATTTTCTTGTTGGTGGGATTCGAACCCCAGATTTTCCAAGGAGAGGCTATTACTTAAGGGGGGGGGGGGTGTGGAGGGGGAGTCGGACTCTGGCCACCTTTCTCCCTCATGTTTAGCCTTATTAGTTTTAAGGTTTTAAGACGTTCGGCCCATTATTTTGGCTTTGTTATGGTCTTTCGTCCCATTTCTTTGTCAACTTTAAGACCTTTCGTTCTATTTAGGTGTCCATTATTTTCTGACGAGCGATAACGAACCTGTAATGTACACATCTATCTAGAACGGGGATCTTGGGATGTTTTTTTAAGCTCGATGGAGGTCTAGCGAGTAAACTAAAAAGTAAATCAACAATAAATATATACACTTTGAAAACAATAGTAAAGTGTTACAAAGGTTAAATTTATATATTTTAATCTAAATAAAATATTTAAATTAAGAAATTGAGAAATGTTCTACGAAGCACGCAATTCCTCATATATGATATTGATTTATATATTATGCTTTATATAAATACCTAATTAAATTATAAAACAAAATCAAATCAAACTATATAACTCAGTTAAGGAACATACTGTGTGTAGCTTGTGTGTTTGTGTGTGTGTGTGAGCGTGTGTGTCTCTCTCTCTCTCTCTGTCTCTCAGTGTGTGCGCGTGTGGAATCAAAGCAAACGCACACACTTTTCAATAACAAAAATGCACAGATATATTTAATAATGAGGTTGCTTGCCGCGTAAAACATGGAGAGACGGTAACTTGAAACCTTTGATATTATTTTTTAATTTACATGCGAACTCAGTGCTATTTTAAGGGGAGATAGGTATATTTTTTGGTTGATTATTTCATATATGTATTATTTGTTTAGCTTCGTCCCTAGATCTCCATCAAACTTAAAGAAACATCCATTAGATCTCCCTTCTAGAATAATTTGTAAATTTTTCAGTAGAAAAATGTCTAGGGCGAAGGCCGATTCTTCAAAGATTACAGGCTCATTATCGTTCACCAGGAAAAAAATCGACATCTAAATAGTACGAAAGGTCTTAATATTGACAAAGAAATGGGGCGAAAGGTCTTAAAATCGCCAAACAAATGGGCCGAGCGTCTTAAAATCTGAAAATTAATGGGGTTAAACATGAGTAAGAAAGGTGTCCAGAAAAACGACCCATCTTCCCTTAATGTTTTTCTTCTCTGGTGTGTATTTCAACTCCGTGGAAGGTTTTTGGTGAATTCTTATTCATGTAAGATTTAATTTTATATGATTGATGTTTTGAGTAGTGTTGAATATTCTTAGAAAGAGAGAGAGAGAGAGACTTTTTCTTTTACGTCTGAAATGGATCTGGTTGTTGTGTTCTGACTGCGGGGTATAGTTTCTCTCTCTTTTTTTTCTCTTTCTCTCTCTCTCTATGTCTCTCTCTGTCTGTCTGTTTGTCTCTCTCTCTCTCTCTCTCTCTCTCTCTCTCTCTCTCTCTCTCTCTCTCTCTCTCTCTCTCTCTCTCTCTTTCTCTCTCTCTTTCTTTCTGAGAGAGCCTTCGGTTTTGGCATCCTTACCTTCATCTTAGTAGCAAATTTGGTTAGAATTAAGCCCAGACTGCCTAGTGGGGGCTGCAAGGTCCGTGCAGTCTGCGTATCTATGTTACTATATGTAAATCTCTCTCTCTCTCACACATTTTCACACACACATGCTCTCTCTATCTCTTTCATACACACACACATACTATACATACACACACACTGGAATGCTCTCTTCCTCTCATAGCCTACACCCACGTATACTCTCTCTCTCTCTCCCTCTGTCCCTCTCACACACACACACACACACACACACACACACACATACTCAAGCACGTACACTGAACTTCAATTCTCTAGTATACTTCCTTTCGAGCCACAGCATCCCCCCCCCCCCTATCTCTCTCGCTCTCTCTCTCTTCTTTGCTATTCTTTCCTTCCACTGCCCTTACTCTCGGGTTAGATATATCTACTAGAATTAAGTCCTGACCACCTCGCTGGGATCGTAAGGTCTGTCCGGTCAGTGTATCTATGTAAATCTATTTAAATAAATCTCTCTCAGAATACTCAACACATTCTAACCGATGTGGAGTATATTCAGGCAACTCATTCCTTTGTCACATGAAACGAGACTTAGAATTAAAGTTTTATGATCCTCCCCCTCCCCCCACCCCTCTTCTCTGCGCTAAATGCTATAAGACAGTCCTATAATTATAATATAGCGAAATGTTGCACAATTGGCTGAAGGTTCCTATATTGAAGTGAATGCATGTATACTTGTATAGCATACTAATTATGGTTTGTGATTGTACAAATATGTGATGTGATATATCAGAAACTATAACCTGTTCCAAATAAGGAGGCCAACACTCATGAACATGCACCTCTATAACTCACTATAGCGACTAGAATAACAGTCATGAACATAACACTCATGAACATGCACCTCTATAACTCACTATAGCGACTAGAATAACAGTCATGAACATAACACTCATGAACATGCACCTCTATAACTCACTATAGCGACTAGAATAACAGTCATGAACATAACACTCATGAACATGCACCTCTATAACTCACTGTAGCGACTAGAATAACAGTCATGAACATAACACTCATGAACATGCACCTCTATAACTCACAAGCGACTAGAATAACAGTCATGAATATAACACTCATGAACATGCACCTCTATAACTCACAAGCGACTAGAATAACAGTCATAAACATAACACTCATTAACATGCACCTCTATAACTCACTATAGCGACTAGAATAACAGTCATGAACATAACACTCATGAACATGCACCTCTATAACTCACTATAGCGACTAGAATAACAGTCATGAACATAACACTCATGAACATGCACCTCTATAACTCACAAGCGACTAGAATAACAGTCATAAACATAACACTCATGAACATGCACCTCTATAACTCACTATAGCGACTAGAATAACAGTCATGAACATAACACTCATGAACATGCACCTCTATAACTCACTATAGCGACTAGAATAACAGTCATGAACATAACACTCATGAACATGCACCTCTATAACTCACTATAGCGACTAGAATAACAGTCATAACAAACACTCATGAACATGCACCTCTATAACTCACAAGCGACTAGAATAACAGTCATCCTAACACTCATGAACATGCACCTCTATAACTCACAAGCGACTAGAATAACAGTCATGAACATAACACTCATGAACATGCACCTCTATAACTCACAATGGACTAGAATAACAGTCATAAACATAACACTCATGAACATGCACCTCTATAACTCACAAGCGACTAGAATAACAGTCATAAACATAACACTCATGAACATGCACCTCTATAACTCACAAGCGACAAGAATAACAGTCATAAACATAACACTCATGAACATGCACCTCTATAACTCACAAGCGACAAGAATAACAGTCATAAACATAACACTCATGAACATGCACCTCTATAACTTACAAGCGACTAGAATAACAGTCATAAACATAACACTCATGAACATGCACCTCTATAACTCACAAGCGACTAGAATAATCGAGCTAATAATTATTTTAGTTTCAACTATTACATATTTATCATCTTATGAACTAATTATCATCCTATAGAGTATATATCATTATATCTCATGTTCTGTTCTTTTTAGGCATTGTCTTTGCCTATTCCGTTCTAATGCCGGTACTACTGGAAACGCTATATGATCATATAATATACAGTATATTTTATTCCTGATGTTTTCTTTTTCAGAGCTCCCTCGTGTTATTCTGGTTAAAACCTCTCTCATGATTTTCTTTTACTAACCTCTTTCATGTTTTTCTTTCACAAACTTCTCTCGTGCTTTTTCTTTTACAAACCTCTTTCATGTTTTTTATTTTACATACCTGGCTCATGTTTTTCTTTTACAAACCTCTTTCATGTTTTTTCTTTTACAAACTTGTCTTGTGTGTTCCTTTTACAAACCCCTTTCATGTGTTTCTTTTCCTTTACAACCCTCTCACTCTATCAATTTGTTCGATCACCGACCCGTGGTAATAACGTTCTTGACCTTGTACTTGCAAAAAAATAAGAATTAATAGAGAATTTGAATGTTGGTGATGAATTCAGTAACAGCGACCATCGTACAATAACTTTCACTTTAAAGTTTACTAGTAACGAACCAAATAGCAGCATCGAAAAAGTCCCTAATTTCAAGAAAGCAAACTTTCATAAACTTAGAGCTATGTTTAAAGAAACTGACTGGAGCTTTTTAATTAACAATAACGACATAAATACATCTTGGGAATTATTCGAAACCACTTACCTAAAAGCAGTGCAGGACTGCATACCATCGAAAATACGGCGTACAGGCCATAATAATAAGCCCAAATGGTGGAATAAAGATATTTCAAACTGTCTGCTTGCTAAAAAGTTTGCTATTGATAGATTAAAATCCTTACAAAATGACGAAGAACGGGTGAAATTTGAAGAGCTACGACGCAAAGCCAAAAAGTTAATTAAGCAAAGTAAAAATACCCTGGAGTTACATGTTGCGAATCAAAGTAAAACAAACCCGAAAGAATTCTATAGTTATATCAGAAAGAAAAAAGTAGTTACATCAACTGTTGGACCGTTCGTCGATGAAAATGGAGAATACACCAAAGACGAAGTACAAATGAGTAATGCCCTCAATACCTTCTTTGCATCAGTTTTTACAACGGAAGACCTCAGTGATATCCTTACACCATCGCCAATTCAGATTGATAATTCAGATGTTCTAAGCAATATCACCGTTACAGAGAGAGAAGTATTGAATTGTTTAGATAAACTCAAGGTAAATAAAACGCCTGGACCTGATACAATCTCACCTAGAGTCCTAAAGGAAGCTAAGGATGAGCTCTCTAAACCACTGACATTGCTATTCAATGAATCCTTGCAGTCTGGAACTATGCCTGATCAGTGGAAGCTAGCCAACGTAACACCGATATTAAAAAAAGGCAGCAAATCCCTACCCAGTAACTATCGTCCAATTAGCTTAACCTCAGTTGTATGTAAAATGCTAGAAACACTCATAAGAGACAGACTCGTAAATCACTTAGAGGAAAATAACATACTTAAAGATACTCAACACGGCTTTCGTAAAAAACGTTCCTGTTTAACAAACCTCTTAGACTTCTTCCAAGATATCCTCAACCTCTACGATGAGAGTCCCTTTAAGGACAGAACTAAACAAAGAAATATAACAACCCGGTCTCAGAGACCCTATGGGTAGAGCAGTGTGTACAGTCTCCAACATTATGGATATGACAAGAGTAAATCAAGTGTTCATAATAGTCTACTCATAAATATGTAAAGGTGTATTGGTGGTGATAAGCCCATTTAAGGGGAGGTATTTAGTCTCTTCCCTAGAACTCCATCAAGCTTAAAATTACACCCCCTAGACCCCCTTTCAAGATAAATTTGTAAATTTTTCGGTAGAAAAATGTCCCGGCCGAAGGCCGGTTCCTCTCAAATTACAGGCTCGCTATCGCTCGCCAGGAAAAAATCGAGAACTAAATGGCACGAAAGTTCTTAAAATTGACTTTGTTAATTAAAATTGTTTGTGGTGTCGATATGCGGTTACAGCAGTCTCTATGTGTGTGTGTGTGTGTGTATGTGTGTGTGTGTGTGTGTGTGTGTGTAGTTACTTATTATTATTTTTGTATACACATTATTTATTTGTTTATACAATTTATTATTATTTTATTGTTTACTTTTTATGATTGTATTGTTTTAACACTGTATGGTTAGAGCCGTCCGCAGATTGGTTTGGCTGAGGGCCGGGCTTAAGGGGAGGTCTCCACTTGAGGGATTGTTTTCTGGACCCCTTTCTCCCTCATGTTTAGCCCCATTGCTTTTGATATTATAAAACGTTTGCCCCATTAGTTTAGCGATTTTAATAACTTTCACCCCATATTAAGACCTTTCGTGCAATTCAGGTGTCTATTTTATCCTGGCGAGCGATAGCGAGCCTGTAATTTAAGAGGAACCGGCCTTCGGCCGGGAAATTTTCTACCGAAAAATGTACACATTTATCTTGAAAGGGACTCGAGGGGGTGTAATTTTAAGGTTGATGGAGGTCTAGGGAACAAACTAAATACCTCCCCTTAAAACACACACACTATAAACTACGGCTATGAAAAAGGTATATGAAGTGTCCATAATAATATACCCTTATCAATTAGGTATATTGACAGTAATAGACTCGTCTAATTAATGGACTAACAGGTATAACACTCTCAATATACCCGATTATTATATATACCTTTTAATACTTTGCTATATGTCTATGAAATGGGTATGTAATGAGGCTTTAATAATATACCCTTATTAGTTAGGTATATTGGCAGTAATATACTCGATTAATTAAAGGGTAAAAAGGTATAACACTATCAATATACCCAATTATCTTATATACCTTTCTAGATATCTATGAAAAAGGTACATAATGTGGCTTTAATAATATACCCTTATTAGTTAGGTATATCGGCAGTAATATACTCGATTAATTAAAGGGTAAAAAGGTATATCACTATCAATATACCCAATTATCTTATATACCTTTTTATACTTTTCTATTTTTGTCAGTGAAGTGGAGTATATCTTATGAGTAGTCTAATAGAACAAAATGGGTATGCAATTGATGGTTAAAGGGCCCGTCATATACACGGATAGAAAGGTTAATCACTATAATTATACCTAACGAGTTTATAGATACGGGTGGGTGGGACTCGTCAGCCTTGGTCGGCAACCCTTCTAAGGGAGACAACCTTATAAAAAATCGGGTGGATGGGATTCGTCAGCCTTGGTCGGCAACCCATCTAGGGGAAACAAACTTATATAGATATATATAATACCGAAGGGCGGCGTGGTCATCGGTGCCACTTGCAGGTGGCGAACTCTACAATAGATAGATACCCGTTTTTTACACCCGAATTATTACAGTGTGCATGGATTATCACGTGAGAGTAAGCCTAATTTAAAACAAAAAACAATAACACACACACACACATCAGACTAAAGAATATCACTGTCTCCTGCAACTTCTATTTTCTGTATTAATTCCTGTATCTTATTTTTGTCAAAACTCGGAGGCAGCTTCGAATAACCTTCAGTACTTAATTCTTTTCAAGGGAATTGCGAAGGGCGGGTATTTATAGCACTGGAATAAAAGGCTAATTCCCCGGAAAGGTTACCCAATGAATTACTACGTCTAGCGATGTGAAGGTCGCAGACTCGACTAGCTTGCCATGTACAGTATATAAGCTTTCAGTGTCACACGATCGCATATTTTGGCAATTTTCGATTAGCAATTTTTTTCTCGTAATATTTTAAGGCTCTGTCACATTGGAATCGCTAACTTGAGTGAAGATAGAATATGTTAGTTGGCTGAATTCCGATACAGCTTTAACTTTAATAATAATAGCATTAAGGGGAGACTTCCATTCGAGGGATTTTTTTCTTGACCCCTTCCTCCCTCATGCTTAGCCCCATTAGTTTGAGATTTTAAGATGTTATCTCCATTAGTTTGGCAATTTTAAGAACTTTCGTCCCATTTCTGTCAATTTTAATACCTTTCGTGCCAGTTAGGTGTCCATTTGTTTCCTGGCGAGCGATAGTGACCCTGTAATTTAAGAGGAAACGGCCTTCGGCCAGGAAATTTGTCTATCAAAAAATGTACAAATACATCGTGAAAGGAGCTGAAGGGGGTGTGATTTTAAGCCTGATGAAGGCCTAGGGAACTCACTAAAAACTTCCCCTTAATCAATCTCGGCCTGTAAAAGTCGGAAATGTGGGCAATTGTACCAGTTATATGTGCATTGTAAAAAGCGAAGGGCGTAAAAAGGGTAGGGCATGGTCCCCAATGTATTAACCCTTTCCCTTCACTACCTCTCCTCCTTCAACTACTTCAACCCCTTCACTTCCTTCAACACCCTCCCATCCTTCACTACCCCCTCCCTTCCTTCAACAACACCCCCCTTCCTTCACTACCCCCCTTTCCTTCCCTACCCCCCCTTCCTTCACTACCCCTCCTTCCTTCACTACCCCCACCCTCCTTCCTTCAAACACCTCCCTTCCTTCAACACCCTCCCTTTCTTAACACTCCCCTCCCTTCACTACCACCCTCCCTTTTTTCACTACCCCCTCGCTTCCTTCACTACCCCCTTCTTTCAATAATCCCCTTCCTTCAATATCCCTCCTCCCTTTCCTTCACTAACCCCTTCCCTTTCCTTCACTACCTCTCTTCCTCCTTCCTTCCAGCCCTCCTTCCTTCAACACCCTCCCTTCCTTCAACACCCCCCTCCTTCCTTCACTACCTCCTCTCCTCCTTCAACACAGCACCCTTTCTTCACCACCTCCTTTCCTTCACTACTGCACCTCCTTTCCTTCACTACTCCACCTCCTTTCCCTTAACCACCTCCTCTCCTCCTTCCTTCAACACCCTCTCTTCCTTCGCTACCCCCTCCCCTTTCCTACACCACCTCCTCTCCTCCTTCCTTCAACACCTCACCCATCTTACTCCCGCTGCCTCACCTTTTTGTCCCCCTCCACACCATCCATTCTTTCCTTTACCTTCCGTTGCATTTACTCCCAAGCATTTCGCTTCCTGCCTCTCACTCCCACTAGAGATCCTGGAGTGAGAGAGACCGGCCATATATATTCTTGGACGTCATCTTGGTGCCGTATTTATCAAACAACGTATTGATATTTTGTTTATGATTATGTAGAATTTAGATCCAAATAACAAACTCTATATCCTGTACCAGATATTATGGTTACTATGGGTATTATTATGGGTCTAATGGATATGGGTAGGTATGAGGGCTTAATGCCTAGGGCCCTAGGTAATGGAAAATGTCAGCTCATTTAAGTACTTGGGCAGTGTGATGAGTAAAGATGGGAGTTTGGAGGATGAAAGACAAGAGAGGGTACAACAGTGGAGGAGGCTTGCAAGAAAACTTAAGCAGTAATAAGGAATAGCGAGGTGAGCATGGAAGTAAAGAAGTCACTACATGACTGTGTGGCGATCCCGACATAGACGTTCGGGAGTGAAGCAAGGACGTTGTTGGAGAAACATATAAATCACGAGTGAGAGGGGTTGAAAGGAGTTAGTTGAGAGTGCGTGCGGGGTCACATAGAAAGACAGACAACCAATTTAATCAGTATGAGAGCGATGTAGTGAGTATGTAGATGTGCTGAAAAGAGTAAAGAGGATCACCTTGAGGTGGTTCGGTCACATGGAGCGTATGGAGAATGAATAGAATGACTAAAAGAGTATATATGAGTGAGGTGGAAGGCAGAGAGGGAAAAAGCAGACCGAGAATGAGATGGAAGGATGGAGTTGAGAGGTATATGCATACTAATGGTAAAATATGTGCGGAGGGATGCCGGCTGACGGATGACAGAGGAGTAAGGTGGCGATTCATTCATGTCCACCCACTCGGAGATTAATGTTTATAGTAAGAGATAGATAGGCATATTTAAGTGTAGATACTAGGCTAAAGTGGCACCAATATGGCGAAGGTTGGCAGTTCTCTTTCACGGTGACTCCCCACATACCATATACTCGTATTTCTCCCAGTTACTGTACGAGTATATACTGTTACTCAGTTACTTGTTCGTAACTGGGAATGTATTGCGTGAAATGCATGTTAAGTGTTTTATGTACTGTTGGAAAGGCTGTGGATGTGTGTGTAGTCTGTATTTATCGTGTGTGAGACGAGAGCTCTACCTACTAGGCTACGGGCTGTGTTGGTATGTGTGTGCTTGTATGTGTGTGCCATGTGTGAGTGTGTGTACGTATATGTCTGTGTGTTCCTGTGTGAGTGTGTCTGTATCTAAGAGAGTGTGTATATATATAATGTGTGTGTGTGGGTGTATATGTTTGTATGTGTATGCCATGTGTGAGTGTGTGTACGTGTATGTCTGTGTGTTCCTGTGTGAGTGTGTCTGTATCTAAGAGAGTGTGCATATATATATGTGTGTGTGTGGGTGTATAATTATGTGTGTATGTGTATGCCATGTGTGAGTGTGTGTACGTGTATGTCTGTGTGTTCCTGTGTGAGTGTGTCTGTATCTAAGGGAGTGAGTATATAATTATATATGTGTGTGTGTGTGTGGGTATGTATGTGCTTGTATGTGTGTGCCATGCATGAGTGTGTGTACGTGTATGTCTGTGTGTTCCTGTGTGGGTGTGTCTGTATGTAAGATAATGTGTATACTGTATATGTGTGTGTGGGTGTTTATGCTTAGCTGCGTGTGAGTGTGTGTGTGTAGGTGGTTGTGCTTGCATAATAAAAAAATATAATATGTTTATTTCAAGCATGTGTGTGTGTGTGTGTGTGTGTGTGTGTGTGTGTGTGTGTGTGTGTGTGTGTATGATTGTATGTGAGAGTGTTAATATTTCGTGTGCATTTACATATATATATACTGTATATATCTATATCTCTCTCTCTCTCTCTCTCTCTCTCTATATATATATATATATATATATATATATATATATATATATATATATATATATATATATACTGTACATATATATATATATATATATATATATATATATATATATATATATATATATATATATATATATATATATATATATATACAGTATATACTGTACATATATATATATATATATGTGTGTGTGTGTGTGTGTGTGTGCGTGTGTGTCAGTTTCATATGTGTGTGTATACTAAATTATATGTGTGTATTAATTCTCTAGCTGTCATGGTCTGTGTTTTATACAATATAGCTTTTGTTTTCAACGTCCTGAGCATTAAATATTATATATTATATGTATTGACTATGTAACATTTTTTGTTTATCTCAAATATAGAAACACACGCACAAACACACACAAGCACACACACACACACGCACACCCTCACATACACATACATACACACACCCACACACACACCCACATGTATACACACACCTACGCACACACCCACACCCACACCCACACACACACATACACACAAGTAGGATCTCATACCTCATGTGTTATATATCATAATTTGCATTGCACAGTATATCATAATATAATTACAAGTATATATAATTGAAACATAGGTAAATTGTCACGATTCTGTTCAGTGTTTTATTTACGGGGAAATTTAATAAGCTAATTAGCATCGCAGTAGAATATGTTAAGGGAGGGTCACCTTTTTTTTTTATCTTTCTCTCCTTTTCTCTATTTCCCTGGCTTGTGTTCATTCGGCCCCATTCAGACAACTGTTTTAAGACGTTTATCCCCATCCAGGTGTCGATTTCATCCTGGCGAGCGATAGCGAGCCAGCATTGTATGGAGAAATCCGGCTTCGCCGGAGAAATTTTTCTATCGAAAAATGTACAAATTTAGCTTGCTGTCAAAACAAAAAAATATTGACACCTGGATGGAGGTAAATGACTTAAAACAGTAAGCGGGGATCGGCCGCTTTTTACTCTTGAAGGTGTCAGTGAATTTTGTCTGAGTTCCATAATATTTGGATCACTTATAGGGGACCTAAAAAGAGAGAGATTCCTGTAATCTTAATTCTCTAGGTTAATTAGTTTTTGAGTTAGGTAAGAATTAGTGTGTAAATGTATGACTTTATTAAAAATCAAAGGCATATACAAATTTTGTTGTATGATTGTTTTATTGTATTGAGGGTACTCACAATAGGTTGAACTTCAAATGAACATCTCAATTTTTTCTATTTTGCATCTAATCGTGGAATGAGGGCGTTTACAATTAGGTACAAATTAGCTGACATTTGTCTCGGGGTGCTGTGTCGAAATGGGAAACAAATAAAAAAATGGGAAGATGTTGAGTTGTAGGGAATTTTATGCCCTTTCCAATGACACCAGAATCATTGTTGTAGCATGTTTGGTTACTTCATGGTTGCGCCAACTAGCGCGCTATCTTACGTGAGGTAATAAGCCAGGAGACGGCTGGCAACCGGGCCGGCCAGCCGCACCCTGCCTCACTCGCCGCTCAAAGCACACTGCCTCTCTCTCCCTCGTGTACCTACACCCGAGCTGTTACTAGGGTAGGGATAGCAGATACTGCCAGGAAAAATATCTTCGAAGGTAATATTTACACACAAAATGCATGGTTTGACTATTTTTTTTTTACATGTATGAAAACCATAATGCATTTCCTACGACGCTACGCGACCCGCGACCCGCGAAAGTTTGAAACAAGCACAGAAATCAAATACTTCCAGACTGAATATCGCCTCAGGACTTTCACTGATGACAGAGGGATGGGTGATGATGCCATATATCGGGTTGCGAAATATTGCCTTTCTGAGCACTTTCATGAGTGAAAAGCGGCCGGTCCCCTTAATGGGGCCGAATGGCTACAATCCAAAGAGAGAGGGCGAGAAAGAGAAAAAAGGCGAGGTGGGCTCCCTTAATAAGTGGTGCAAATATATATCTCATTACTATACCCTGTTCAAAATAGGTAGGCCATACATAGTGAACCCTAACCTCTGTAATAAAAAAAGGGCTAGAGCAAATAGGCTGTATATGTCCACACCTATTGCCTGGCTGACTCCTCCCAACTGGTAGAAGCCTTAGTCCAATTACTCTAGTTGTTTTTAAGTTATAAAGGTTTATGTTCAAGAGTTTTGTAACACACGGGGTTAATCAGCAGCGCTACCAATAGACATTCGCTAATTTGAGCAAATATCCCTAAAGTCGCGCTACATTTGCCTTTGGCAGCACTGCAGAGTCTAGCGGGATATACCTCATACCTCCTCGGTGTCACAGCCGCCTGGCTGGGGAGTGGACGGGGGCCGTCCGCGCTCCCGCTCACTCGGACTCGTCTCCACAGGCTTTAAAAGCCTGTAAATTGCTATAAATTGCCATGTGCGTTCCGGAACGACTCCCGCAGCCATTGGGTTAAGAAGGATCTGTGGTAGTAAACAGGGTTAAGTGAGATAGTTTGCAGCCTTTTAATTGCTGGAGGCTGTTTTATACTGAATAAAATCGAATAATAGTGGCCAAAATAAAGTAAAAAAGGACGGCACCGGTATTAAAAGGGTTAAGTAGCTAATATGCACTCTCTCGCTTTGGTCCTTATTATAAGTTAATGTAAGTTAGAGTTGAGCTACAAACTGTTCCTTTGGACATCTTCAGCCTAAGGATGCAATTATCAATAAACCGTTTATTTTTATTATTTTGTATTTCCCCCCCCCCCCCCCCCCCACACACACACACACAGACAGCAACCCTCAGGACACTTCGCTAATTAATTTCTTTCTGGCCGGACAAGAGACCACTTAAGGGGAGATGGGCCGTTTTTCTGGTTCCCCTTCTTCCTCATGTTTAACCTCATTAGTTTTCAGATTTTAAGACGTTTGGCCCATTAGTTTGGTGATTTTAAGACATTTCGCACCATTTGTTGTCAATATTAAGACTTTTCGCGTAATTCAGCTGTCGTTTTTTTCCTGGCGAGCGATAGCGAGCCTGTAATTTAAGAGGAACCGGCCTTCGGCCCGGACATTTTCTATCGAAAAATATACAAATATATCTTGAAGGGGGGGGGGGGGGTCTAGGAGCGTTTGTTTTAACCTTTGATGGAGATCTAGGGAGGAACTAAACAAAATCATAGAAAGATTAATACACTATCAAATAAATGAGCCCACCCCTACTTAACTGAGCAGAAAACGGCGCCAGTGAGGAGGAATGAAACACATAGAATATTCATGGAGAGAGACTCGGGCGGGGTAGTAGTAGTAGTGGAGATCCTGGTGTGTAGGAGAGAACGGCCGACTTGTTCTTTAAGGGGGGTGACCTGCTTTTGTTCTGTCCTTTTCTATCTTTCTCTGGCTTGTATCCATTTGGCCCCATTCAGCCTACTGTTTTAAGACGTTTATCCCCATCCAGGTGTAAATTTTTTACTGGTGAGCGGTAGCGAGGCAGTATATTTTTTATTTTTGTTTGACAGCAGGTTAAATTTGTAAATTTTTCGATAGAAAAATTTCTCCGGCGAAGCCGGATTTCTTCATATAATGCTGGCTCGCTTTCGCTCGCCAGGAAGAAATCGACACCTACTGTAGATGGGGATAAACGTCTTAAAATAGTTGGCTGAATGGGGCCGAATGGATACAAGCCAGAGAAAGAGAGAAAAGGACATAAATAACAAAAAGCAGGTCAGCCCCCTTAAGACGTCATTTTGGCACCTTAATTATCACAGAAGGGATCTATATTTTATGTCTCATCTGGTCAAATATATATTTTATGACCACATTTTATTCCATGTACCAGTATTACTTAATACTTATTGTGAGTATTTACCAATACGGATGTAAATAAAGGCAAATTAACTACACCAGTGGCACTAATGTGGTGGAGGTGGAACGATCTCTTCTAACCCGTTCATCATCTTCGGGCAACTATAAGACGATTTTATTCAGCTTAGGAAGGACCTCTAGCAATAATATGGCTTCAATCTATCTAAACCAACCGTTTTAACTACCACGTCAGATCCTTCCCAAGCTGCACAATATCGTCTATTATTGTAAGGGGAGGCAGACCGTTTTTCTGGACCCCTTTTTCCCTAATGTTTAGCCCACTACTTTTGAGATTATAAGACGTTCGGCCCATTAGTTTGGCGATTTTAACACCTTTCGCCCCATTTCGTTTGTCAATTTTAAGACCTTTCGTGCCATTTAGGTTTCTATTATTTCCTGGCGAGCGAAAGCAAGCCTGCAATTTTAAGAGGAACCGGCCGATTTTTCTACCGAAAAATGTACAAATTTATTTTGAAGGGGGGTCTAGGGGGTGTTTTTTCTAAGCTTGATGGAGGTCTAGGGCGGAAACTAAAAAAATATATAGGAATAAATTAATTAATAGACCAAACAAACGGCCAGTCTCCCCTTAATATCATCTTATTATGCTAGAAATAATGATTTTCAAAGGAACTTGCAGACGACTCAACCTATAACTCGTACTAAGTGTTCTCTGAGCCTAACTAGAAGGACTAAGTATAAGGCCTTCTTCAATATCTGGATGTGATAAGAGTTTCAAAGGAACTTGCAGACGACTCAACCTATAACTCGTACTAAGTGTTCTCTGAGCCTAACTAGAAGGACTAAGTATAAGGCCTTCTTCAATATCTGGATGTGATACGAGTTTCAAAGGAACTTGCAGACGACTCAACCTATAACTCGTACTAAGTGTTCTCTGAGCCTAACTAGAAGGACTAAGTATAAGGCCTTCTTCAATATCTGGATGTGATACGAGTTTCAAAGGAACTTGCAGACGACTCAACCTATAACTCGTACTAAGTGTTCTCTGAGCCTAACTAGAAGGACTAAGTATAAGGCCTAACTAGAAGGACTAAGTATAAGGCCTTCTTCAATATCTGGATGTGATACGAGTTTCCTACCTTGCCTGTAGGTTCAGTCGGTTCCTACCTTGCCTGTAGGTTCAGTAGGTTCCTACCTTGCCTGTAGGTTCAGTCGGGGGAGCTAGAATTCGGGTCGTGGTCACCGGCTTTTTTTTATCTCTCTCTCCTTTTCTTTCTTTCCCTGGCTTGTATTCATTCGGCCCCATTCAGCCAACTGTTTTAAGACGTTTATCCCCATCCAGGTGTCGCGAGCCAGCATTGTAAGGAGAAATCCGGCTTCGCCGGAAACAATTTTCTATCGAAAAATGTACAAATTTAGCTTGCTGTCAAAACAAAATTATATATATGCTGGCTCGCTACCGCTCGCCAGGAAAATATTGACACCTGGATGGGGGTAAACGTCTTAAAACAGTAGGCTGAATGGGGCCGAATGGATAAAAGCCAAAGAGAGAGGGAGAGAAAGAGAAAACAAGTGAGGTGGGCTCCCTTAAATAAGTGTGAAGGCGTGTAGAATAGCAGCCAGGCTATACAACTTGTCCATAATGTCAGTTTGTAATCAGTGTTAAATAATAATAATAAGACAAATCTGTGATCAAAATAAAATGATACAAACACACACACACACACACACAGACTTTCAGAGCCACTCACCCACACATATCGTCAGGAGTAAGCCGCCCATGCCTCCCCCCCCCCTCCCCCCCACAAATTAAGTCAGGAGCAAGCCACCCGTGGCCCCCCCCCCCCCCCCACACACACACACCAGGCCTTCTTCAGTATTCCTAGCTAGCCCCCGCCCACACAAACACACCCAGACACTCCCTGTCACCGGCCGCCAACACAACGCCTCTTATTGGTCCGACCCTTAAGGGGAGACGGGTCGTTTTTTCTGATCTCTCTTCTTCCTCGTGTTTATCCCTATTACATTTGAAATTTTTAGACTTTTGCCCTATGAGTTTGGCGATTTTAAGACCTTTTGCCCCATTTCTTTGTGCCCTATAGGTGTCGATTTTTTTCCTGGCGAGGGATAACGAGCCTGTAATTGTGGAGGAAACGACCTTCGGCCGTGACATCTTTCTACCGAAAAATGTACGAATCAATCTTGAAGGAGGATATAATTGATGTTTTTTAAGTTTGATGGAGGGCGAGGGAAGAAACTAAAAAATAAATTAATATCTAAATAAATAGACCCCCAAAATAACCCCTGTCTGTACCGGCGACGTCTTTGTAACTTTATTCTCGCTATAGTTAGACGATTCTGTGCAGCTTAAGGAAGGATCTGTGGTAGCAAAAAGGGTTAGGGTTAAATGAGATAGCTGGAAGCCTGTTAATTGCTGGACGCCCTTTTTGGCTGAATAAAATCGTCTAATAGTAACCAGAATAAAGTTAAAAGGATGGCACTGGTATGGAAAGGGTTAATACTAGCTGGTCCGGCGTCTTGTGGGCTTGTTATTGTGATATTTTGTTTAATTATTACTGGAGATGTTTTTTGTTTTTGCCATGTTAGAACAATTGATCTTACATTGTCCCTTTGGCTAAGAAAACCACCTTCCCAGATTGCCTTCGAACTTAACAAATGAAATAATAATAAATATAATATTAGGCCCACCCATTGATAGCCTCTGAAGTACTATTTTAACTAACTAATCCAATACAAGGGACTGGTGTTATCGAAAATGGGCTCCAGTCCTGACGCTATTCTTGACTTACAGTGTGCTGGCTTGATAATCCAGAAGGGTGAATAGCCTCTGAAGTCCTATTTTAACTAACTAACTTCCAATACACTCAATGATAAACGAAGGCACTCCACACCAATCATTGGTTTATTTAGGAGACATTGGCTATTTTATCGCAATATTCAGCGCACTAGGTTTTACTCTCGAGACTATTAACCCCTTACCACACTATGTTATCGCTTATCTCGACTTATTAGTCGCTAAGCAGAGATGTAAGTGCTGCTATTTATGTTAAAGATATAATATAATATAATTTCGTCAGTTTTGCATAGTATATTTTCAGTTTTTGAACACATGATACTCACCGACCAAAAACAAAACAAATAAAAACAAAAACATAAATAAATAAATAAATAAACACACCGACCCACCCACACACTTACCCACCACACCCACACCTACCCACCCATCCACACACACACTATGTTATATTGGCTCACTTCTCCAAACAACCACCCACCCACACACTTACCCACCACACCCGCACCTACCCACCCATCCACACACACACTATGTTATATTGGCTCACTTCTCCAAACAATCACCCACCCACACACTTACCCACCACACCCGCACCTACCCACCCATCCACACATACACTATGTTATATTGGCTCACTTCTCCAAACAACCACCCACCCACACACTTACTCACCACACCCGCACCTACCCACCCGTCCACACACACACCCACACACACACACTATGTTATATTGGCTCACTTCTCCAAACAACCACCCACCCACACACTTACCCACCACACCCGCACCTACCCACCCATCCACACACACACACACACACACACACACACTCACACACACTATGTTATATTGGCTCACTTCTCCAAACAACCACCCACCCACACACTTACCCACCACACCCGCACCTACCAACCCATCCACACACACACACACACACCCACACACACACACACTATGTTATATTGGCTCACTTCTCCAAACAAAGTGTAGCACAATATGTTTTCTGTTCAACATGTACTCCCTTTTATCACAATATTGCTCTATTCCACCTGGACGCATCGATCACTGAACCAAACTGCAGGTATTCCAGTGTTACGCTCCCCTCACATTGACCATTTGGTATGAAATATCGTCGGTTTCTTTAAGGGGGGATGGGTCGCTTTTCTGGTCCCCCTTCTTCCTCATGTTTATCCCCTTCAGTTATCAGATTTTAAGAGGTTCAGCCCATTAGTTTGACGACTTTAAGATCTTTCGCCCCATTTCCTTGTCAACTTTTAACTTCTCGTGTCATTTAGGTGTCGATTTGTTCCAGGCCATAGGCCGGGACATTTCTCTACCGACAAAATTACAAATATATCTTGAAAGGGGGTCTTGGGGTTGTGTTTTTAAGTGTAATGGAGGTCTAGGGAGGAAACTAGAAAAATAATAAATACATGACAAAATCGACTAAAAAGTGACCCATTCCCCCTTAAAGTATTTCTTTTGTAGTATCAATTCTTATACAGTATACAGTATACTGAACTGTATCTGCACAACAATGAAATTAGTCCTACGAATTCTGCCACACGTAAATTCAGTTTAGTACGGTACGGTAGGTTACTTTGTGGGACTAGCAGTGAATTACTTTTGAGTAGCATGGTGTGCAGGAATATTGGGGGAAAGATACAAAATGTGCACAGTTCAGGTACAAGCAAACGTTCCTACCATGATAGAGAAGGCATTGTTAAAGGAGTATCATTAAACGAGTATATGCAGTTTCGAAAGGACCTCCAGGAATCAAAGGGGTCAAAACTAACTGAATTATGCCTCTGACTCCCACAGATCCTTCCTAAGTTTGATAATATCGTCTAATTCTTTGTTATTATTAAGAACTTTCGCGCCATTTGGGAGTCGATTTTTTTCTTGGCGAGGGATACCGAGCCTGCAATTTAGGAGGAAAAAAGCGAAAAGCAGGCATCCTAATACTGAATCCACGACAGAGAAGCAGCATCACACCGAGCCAGCCAACTGAAGTCATACCTTTAGGAGGAATACAATTAAAAACAGGCATCTTAAGGGGGGAGGGTTTATTTATTGGTAGATTTATTTATGCATATATTATTATTTTAGTTTTCTTCCTAGGCCTCCATCAAGCTTTACGATAAATCCTCAAGATACCCCTTCGAGATTAAGATGTACATTTTTCGGTAGAAAAATTTCCCGGCCAAAGGCCGGTTCCTCCAAAATGACAGGCTCACTATCGCTCGGCAGGAAAAAAAATCGACACCTAAATGGCACGAGAGGTCTTAATATTGAGAAAGGAATAGGGCGAAAGGTCTTAAAATCGACAAAGGAATGGGGCAAGTGTCATATAATCTGAAAACTAATGGGGCTAAGCATGAGGGAGAAGGGGGGCCAAAAGATCAACCATCTCCCCTTAATACTGACTGCACATCAGAGCAGGCAGTGTACGTCACACCGAGCCAGCCAACTACAGTAACTATATTATAAAGCCATCCTCACGCACGCACATATCTACGGCACAAAACCCCAAACTCAACTCCTGCAAGTTTCCAAGAGCGCCGGAAATTCTGTGGTCATGAGAATTTCCGTCCCGCACACACACAGAGAGAAGCCTTCGGGTAGTATACACTCTTCGCATGCACATACATACACGTATACATACATACACATGCATATATAGAGACGCACACACACACGGGCTAACACACACACACACACACACACACACACACACACACACACACACACACAAAATGTTATCCATATCACTCTAAATTACCTGTACTAAATATGTAATTAATATATATAATTAATTTTGTCTGCCAGGGAGCCCCGGCTCGGCAGACCGTGCCATTTCCATTATTATTATTATTATTATAAACTTATGTATTGTATTTTCTTATTGGCAATAAAACAAATTTACTTTACTTTTACTTTACTTTACTTTACACACACTTACACACACACACACACACACAGAGACACATACACACACACAAAAATACCCCTTTCACCTTGCAAGCAAACAGACCATTATCTCATTCTACAAATTAACACTCTTCAGCACGATAATACAGTTTTAGATTATTCTGGTTATCATTAGACGATTTTAATCAGCGTAGGAAGGGCGTCTCAATGGTTGGAATGTATTAGGCCTCTGAAACAATCTCGAACAATACACTGCAATGTTACACAAGACAAGCATGTTAAGGGGAGATTATATTTAACCCTTTGAGTACCAGCGACGTGTGTTATATCTTTGTGTAGCTGTGTTTAGATGAGATTATGCAGCTTAGGAAGGACCTGTGGTAGTTGGAAGGGTTGGTTGAGATAGTTTGAAGTCTTATTATTGCTAGACGTCCTTCCTAAGCTGAATATAATCGTCTATTTTTTTCCAGAAGGTGATGGAAAGGGCGTCCCTGGTACTGAACGGGTTAATTGGTTTATTTATTATTTTATGCACTTATATATTTATTTAATATGTAACCCCTTCTGTACCAGAGACGACTTTTTATTTTTGTTATAGACGTCGCCGGTACAGAAAGGGTTAATTATATATTTTATTTATTATGTTATTATTTAGTTCGCTCAATAGATCTCCAACAAGCTTAACGCCCCCCCCCCCCCCCCCCCTTCAAGATAAATTTGTACAATTTTCGGTAGGATAATGACCCGGCTTAAGTTCCTACCAAATTACTGACTCGCTGTCGTTCGTCAGGAAAAAATCGACACATAAATGGCACGAAAGGTCTTAAAATTGACAACAAAATGAGACAAAAGTTCTTGAAATCACCAAACTAATGAGGCGAACGGCTAAACATATCAAAACTGATGGAGCTAAACATACGGCGAAGGTGGTCGATAAAATCAATGCACTCAAAGGCAACACCTATACTTCAAATAAACAAACAAAGACAAACTAGATACATGCATATATGAGCCCAAAATATAGCAAAGATAAAATATACAAATACATAAATAAATAAATAAAATACAATAAAGACACAAGAATATGCATACAGTACATAAATAAATAAATAAAATAAATAAAATAAAGACACAAAATATAAAAATACATAAATTAACGAGTAAAATAAATTAAAGACAATACTATAAACACATACATCAACATATATTATATACTGTAGACAAAATAAACAAATGTATCTCAATATATAGATGAATGAAATACAATACAGACGAACTCGCAGACTCCCAATAACTTTTCTTCAACAAACGCCTAAATTCTCACCCGTCTGAAGCAAGGAAGGAAGGAAACCGTCACTCTTCACACACACACACACCTACATCGACGCACACAATCACACACAGATATACACATGCACAGTTACCCACGCCTTCAACACACACACACACACACACACACACACACAAACACTCAGATGCGAATTTACCCACCCCTACGCCACTAACCCACACACCCACACACACACATTTCTTCTATGTTTACCTCCCACTCATCACCCTAAAGCAGTCCCTCAAGTACACACACACACGCATACGCACACACACATGCACGCATATTTACCCACACCTACGCCTCCAACACACACACATTCCTTCCACGTTTGCCCACACTCATCACCCTAAAGCAGTCCCTCAAGTACAAACACACATACACACACGCGCGCGCGCACACTCACACACACACACACACACACACACACACACACATACCTGTGGTTCCTGTGGTTGTAGTTGAGGGCTGTCAGTTAACGCCCCGTGGTCCACGCCGCTGCGGCGCCCTCCTCTGTGCCAGCTGGTCAAGGATGCTGTTGCTGGCAGCATGGAGGTGGTAGTAGGGTAGGAATGGTTGGTCTGACAAGGATGACAGGAAATCATCCAAGTCCTTTTTTAATTTTTCAACGGTTGAGTAGGTTTTGTTTCGTATTTCTATGGGCAGTGAATTGTAGAGCTTTGGACCTCGTGTAGCGAAGGCATTTTCTTTCAGTGTCTTAACTCTTGTCAGTGCTCTTGAGTTAATAGACCTGATAATACACATACGGCCCAGTCGTTGGTTTTCTTTTGTCTCTATCAACTTCTTTTCTTCTTCACCCAGCAGGTTTGGGGCTAAGTTATTGAGGATTTTCCAGGTATAGATAATCAGGTAACTTTCTCGGCGTCGTTCTAGAGAATACAAGTTTAGGGACTTAAGGGGAGACTGACCGTTTGTTTGGTCTATTAATTAATTTATTCATATATTTTTTTAGTTTCCTCCCTAGACCTCCATCAAGCTTAGAAAAACACCCCCTAGACCCCCCTTCAAGATAAATTTGTACATTTTTCGGTAGAGAAATGTCCCGGCCGAAGGCCGCTTCCTCTTAAAATTGCAGGCTCGCTTTCGCTCGCCAGGAAATAATCGACACTTAAATGGCACGAAAGGTCTTAAAATTGACAACGAAATGGGGTGAAAGGTGTTAAAATCGCCAAACTAATGGGCCGAACGTCTTATAATCTCAAAACCAGTGCCTCCCTTTCACATAGGTTCCATTTCCCGAGTTCTGAGCATACGCAATATCCAGCCGACCTGGGCTTGTGTCTTTTGCACTACTGTTAGGATATTGTTGTTGTTGCACTTTTTTCCTGAGCCATCATGTGCCAAACAGTGAACTTCTTCTATTTTGTTTGCACCATACCTAACAAGTTCAAATTTGTTATCATTAAAAGACATGTTATTTGTTTCAGCCCATGTATGTAGCCTGGCAAGGTCAGATTTTAATTTGTCCACATCTTCCATTGATTTAATTTCTTTCATTACTCTGGTATCATCGGCAAAAGATGAGACTTTGAGTAGAATGTACCTTGGTCAATGTCGGATATGTGTATGAGGAACAGCAGTGGCCCCAGTACAGAAACTTGAGGGACACCACTGTAGACATTTGAGTCATGGGAAATGACACCATCAACAGCAACGAGCGAGAATACATACACACTCACATACATTCACACACACACACACACACACACTCAAACACACACACACACACACACACATACACACGCAAATCTCACACCATGCACACTACTAATCAATCTACCTCCCCTCTCCCCACCCCACACACACACATGCACGCAATTGCAGCATTACACACAAATCCCCCCGCCCCTCCCCAACACACTCATCATCTTATTCCAGTCCCTTAAACACGCGCATCACATTCACTCACTCATACTCTCTCTCTCTCTCTCTCTCTCTCTCTCTCTCTCTCTCTCTCTCTCTCTCTCTCTCTCTCTCTCATATACTGTATATATATATACCGGTATATATATATATATATACATATACTGTATATATATATATATATATATATATATATATATATATATATATATATACACACACATTCACACCTACTCAGGTTGGTGAAGAAATATAATTCATTCTGGTTCAGGAGCAGTTTATAGCGAAGCCTTCCCGAGGATTAAGTGCCCCATTAATTACTCCTTCCATTCCTCTATACATTAGGCTACCATATCTATGAGCAGTTGGAATATATGTACATGCTCAGATTAATATGCAGGATTCGAAACTGCATAATAAATCGTAGGCTTGTGCATATTTCTTTAACTGTCTTGATAGCGTAATGCATAAGTGCGCAGAATTTCGGTGTGAGTATCCTAGGTTCGAGTCCTTGGAGTGCCACATGTATTTGTTGGTTTCATTAATTGAGTTTAGAAGTGAAGTTGGTTGGTGAAAAAATATATTAAGATACACTCGCACACACACAGTCACACACACGCACACAATCCTTCCCCCCCCCCCCAAACACCTCATCACCCGAGAAAGCCTCCCCCACCCCCCAATAAAACAAAACAAAAACAAAACAAAAGAAAACAAATCCTCCTAAAAGAGACAAGAAGGCTCCGGTGAATTCCAATAAGTTTCCACAGCCCTCCCCTACCCACCCATGCACCCACCCACCCACCCATCCACCCACCCACCCACACACACACACACACACACACACACACACACACACACACACACACATAGGCCCTCACAAGTCACAATCAAGGAAACAAGCAGCGAGGCACCAACGATAAACACACAGGCATGCATAAATACATACAAACACACAGAGACAGACACACCAACACAGACATAGACATACACATACACACAGGCGGGTAGTGCAGAAAATACATAAACATACATAAAGACACAAACACAGCCACACACACACACACTCATACATAGACATTAACACACACATAGGTGGGTAGTGCAGACAATACACAGATACATACACACATACACACATCCACAGGCACACATACACAGAGGCGGGCAGTGCAGACAATACACAAACACACAGATGATATATTATCCTGGAGGAGGTGTCCACAGACACACGCATGAACACAGACAAACACCCACACATGCACACAGAGACTGGGAGTGTACAGACACATATTATTACCCTGGAGGAGGCGTTCACAGACACATGCATAAACACAGACATACAGAGGAAAACACGCACACACACGCACATGCACAGATACACACAAGCATCCCAACACATAGACAGACACATGGAAACAGACACGCAGAGGAATACACACACACACACACACACACAATCAATCACAGAGACACACCTACCTCCACACACATAGGCAGGGAGTGTACAGACACTATATTACCCTGGAGAAGGCGTTAATAGACACACACATAAACACAGACACGCAGAGGAAAGCACACACACACATGCGCAGACACACATCTACCTCCCCGCACACAGACCAACACGTGCAGCTCGACACTTCAACACACTCCAACCAATAAGGGCAAGAACTGACAGATACAAAAATAGTCTTATCCCAACCATTGTAAATATTATTAATAATGTGTAATGCCGGCCTGTCACACCATATATACGCGCCCTCCTTTAATAATGTATGCATAAGTGTGTGTGCGTGTGTGTATTAGAATATATGTATGTATTTGCTTGAGTTTGTTTATGTATATGGGTGAATATGTATATGTGCATTTATGTATGTACAGTATATGTGTATGTATGTGTGCATATATGTGTATGTATGTATGCGTTAATTATCTATGTATGTATGTGTCTATAGTGTATACTGTTTGTGGTTCGAGGCTCGAGCCCGGCTGAGAGTATTCTATCACACACACACACACACACACACACACACACACACACACACACAAACACACACACACACACACACACACCTACACTGAAGAATGTCCCGTATACTATAATTCCCCCCAGCTGTCTCTCCTTATTTTATATTCTTCTTTTGTTCTCTACCAAGGATTACCTCCCATTGTAGTAGGCTTTACCTGACCCTACCTGTACGGACGGACCCGTAGGCCATTTCGCCTTAACCCTTTTCAAACTCCTCATTTGATCTCTTCCGACGTTTGACATTCCATTCTAATTGGCTTTACCTAACCTACAGTCCGTTGCCCCATTAACCCTTTTCCAATTCCCTCATTTAATCTCTCCCAAGGCTTCAACTCCCATTATTAGCCTCACCTGACCCTACCAGAACAGTTGTTGTATGTATGTATGTATGTTTGTTTGCATACGTGAGCGTTTATGTATACGGGCATGTGCACACTTACTGCATGTTCTTATGTTCCTATATAATTATGTATGTATATATATGCGTATTTATGTGTGTACGTATGCGTATATATGTATGTTCTGTATATATATGAGTAAAATAAATGTGTACTGTATATGCACTGTAAATCACTTACTCTCATGGTTAATTTATGATAATTTGTAATTTGCACTAGCATAATTATTGTATTAATTTCTTGTTTTAATGTAAAGTATATTATACTCTCCCATTGTAAACTGAGCTTACCATTTTCATATCTGAATATCTCATGTTCATCCACTAATTGTAAAATGTGTATTTTCAGCTCATGAGGCTGCCATTCTTTAATAAACCGTTTATTATTATTATTATTATTATTATTATTATTATTAACACATACACACAGAAGAAAGCACACGCGCGCACAAACACAGAGACACACCTACCTCCCCACACACAGACAGGCAGTGTACAGACAATATATTACCCAGGAGGAGGCGTCTGTAGGAAATAATTTACTGCTGAATAGAACCACAGGCAGCAAGTGTGAAGGAAAGGTAACACACACATACATCCACACATACATCACACACACACACACACACACACCCAGACACTCCACCACCACACAGGCACACTCTCAGGTAACAAAGACACACATAAACACTCTTCCACACACATACACACTCACCTTCACACAGTCACTCCACCCCCTCCACACACACACACATACCCATACACACCCACCCACCCACACACACAGCCAGATACACACAGCCAGACACACGCACACACAGAGAGACACACACACACACAGAGGCTTGGTGTGTGTGTGTGCAGGCAATATATTAGCCTGGGAGGGGAACACACACACACACAGAGGCTTGGTGTGTGTGTGTGTGTGCAGGCAATATATTAGCCTGGGAGGGGGGCGTCCACAGGGAACAATTTACTACTGAAGAGAACCAGTGGCAGCAGCAGGGTGGTGAAGGAAGGGCAACACCAACAATAACAGCCTGGAGGAGGAGGTGGAGGAGGAGGAGGAGGAGGTGGGGGAGATGGAGGAGAAGGAAGAGGAGGTGGAGGAGGAGGAGGAGGTGGGGAGATGGAGGAGAAGGAAGAGGAGGAGGAGGAGGAGGAGGAGGATATGGAGGAGGAGGTGGAGGAGGAGGTGAAGTGAATACGAAGAAGAGGGGTTGAAGAAATTTAATTACATACAGTATGAGTGAAAAATCTCGGAATGAAAGCTAAAAGTGCAATGTATCAAGGGATAGTTGGGGCTGAGACATGGGATCTGAAGGCAAAGGAGAGAAGAAAGCTGGATGTGATGGAGATAAATTGCTTGAGGAGTATGTGTGGAGTGACCTGTAGAGACAGATTAAGGAATGAAGAGATACGTAGGAGAGTTGGGCAGCAGGAAGCTTTGTTGGCCAGAGTGGACAGAAGGGTGCTGTGCTGGTATGGACATGTTGAGCGAATGGAAGATGAAAGGCTTGCAAAGAGAATATGTGGGTCAGATACAAGGGGAGGTAAAGGGGTAGGAAGACCTCCATTGAGATGGAGAGAATATGTAGTACAAGTGTTGGAAGATAGAGGAATGACTATAGATCAGGCAAGAGAAGTGGTAATAAATTGAAATGAATGGAGAATGCTAGTGAATAGATGAGTGAAAACACAGCCGTTTGGGAGAAGGGGTCAGGCGCCAGTTGGACTAGATAATTTTCCGTCAGGCGCCTGGCCCGGGGAGCCGGTATATATGAAGGGTCATGCCTGGATGCATGGTGGGCGGGCACTGTGGTGTGATCCGCTGCATGTCTGCCTGCTGAGACCGGAACTTCTCCGGAAGGTCGGGGGCCGGGGGAGTGCCCTTAGTGATCCCTGGTCTCTGGGTCTTCTCCTGGGCGAACTACAGTAGATGTGTGTGAATTTGTATTTTGTTTGTTGTGTTGTGTTGTGTTGTCCCAGTTCGGGGTCTGTCTTAAGTCGGCCACTCCCAGTTATGGGGTATGTGCCTGAGTATATTATACGTACATACATACATACATACATACATGATAAAATGTGGAAGTTGAAGGGAATTCTTATATTGCATGTATGTATGCATGTATGTATAATACTCAGGCACATACCCTATAGCTGGGGGTGGCTGACTCGAAACAGAGCCCGACATACCCTATAGCTGGGGGTGGCTGACTCGAAACAGAGCCCGATATACCCTATAGCTGGGGGTGGCCGACTCGAAACAGAGCCCAACATACCCTATAGCTGGGGGTGGCCGACTCGAAACAGAGCCCGACATACCCTATAGCTGGGGGTGGCCGACTCGAAACAGAGCCCAATATACCCTATAGCTGGGGGTGGCTGACTCAAAACAGAGCCCGACATACCCTATAGCTGGGGGTGGCCGACTCGAAACAGAGCCCGACATACCCTATAGCTGGGGGTGGCCGACTCGAAACAGAGCCCGACATACCCTATAGCTGGGGGTGGCTGACTCGAAACAGAGCCCGACATACCCTATAGCTGGGGGTGGCCGACTCGAAACAGAGCCCAACATACCCTATAGCTGGGGGTGGCTGACTCGAAACAGAGCCCGACATACCCTATAGCTGGGGGTGGCCGACTCGAAACAGAGCCCGACATACCCTATAGCTGGGGGTGGCCGACTCGAAACAGAGCCCGACATACCCTATAGCTGGGGGTGGCTGACTCGAAACAGAGCCCGACATACCCTATAGCTGGGGGTGGCCGACTCGAAACAGAGCCCAACATACCCTATAGCTGGGGGTGGCTGACTCGAAACAGAGCCCGACATACCTTATAGCTGGGGGTGGCCAACTCGAAACAGAGCCCGACATACCCTATAGCTGGGGGTGGCCGACTCGAAACAGAAGCCGAAACAGAAGCAATACATTTAAAGGTCCAATTCTCAGGGTTTGGGACCACTTCCGCATTCCCTCGCCCCTTACTCTGTCTCGTTAAGTAGGTGAATTTTACAAGGGAAGGAGGATTAATAGCCCCCTGCCCCCAGAAGGAAAAGTAGGACAGTAAAAACAAAACAGACAGAAACGGTTAAGGTTGGGTAGAGGATGCCAAACCTCACTCTAGATAGGACCACCCCTTGGGGTAAGTGGGCCTTCATACTTAAGTGGAGGTA
Organism: Paralithodes platypus; assembly: GCA_032716605.1. NCBI lineage: Eukaryota > Metazoa > Arthropoda > Malacostraca > Decapoda > Lithodidae > Paralithodes > Paralithodes platypus. The sequence continues at coordinate 12,339,441 of CM064513.1, forward strand.
TAAGACTATACCCCCCGTACTCTACTGCGTGTCCTGCAAGGCGACTAAAAGAGGGTAAATTCACTATACTCTATTCCAAGTAAAGAGGCTATAATTCTTGAACATTAACCTCTATAACTCGCAAACTACAAGAGTAATCGAGCTATTATTTCTACCACTTGGGAAGGGTCAGCCCGGGAATTGGTGAGAATATTTGTAGCTCATTTGCTCTAACAATTTTGAGTTACAAAGGTTAGGGTTCATGATGCCTGGCGTACCTATTTTGAACAGGGCATAGTATGTAGGACACAATATTGTAAGGTGAGGTTGGTTGTTTTCCGGACACCCTAATTCTCCCTAATGTTTAGCCCCATTAGTTTCTATATTTTACGACTTTCGCTTCATTAGTTTTGCGTTTTAAGACCTTTGTGCCATTTAGGTGTCTAATTTGTTTTAGATTTTACGACGTTTGCTTCATTAGTTTGACGCTGTTAAGACCTTTTGTGCCATTTAGATGTCCTGCATTTTCTACCGATAAATATACAAATTGATCTCGATGGGGGGTTCTTGAGGATGTTTTTGAAGCTTGATGAAGGTTTTGAAAGGAAACTAAAGAACATGATAAATAAATAAATAAATGCACACATAAGTAGAAATCTCCCCTTAAGTGTTGGTGATACAGATTATCGGATACAGGTGCCCGTGTGACGCCGGTTTAACCTTTTCAAGATTCGATGACGCAGTTATTATCCGTTTTATAGTTATTATTAGACGATTTTATTCAGCTTAGGAATTTTATAAGGAAGTTAGAGAGTTGATTGCGATAGTCCCCACAAATCCTTACTAAATCGTCTAATGATAGCCAGAATAAACTGGTAAAATGCGTCATAATCTTCAAAGGGTTAAGAGGCTGTGGACTGAAGATTGTGGCTAATATTTGTCATCATGCTGAACGGATACTAACGGCTCCTATTACATATTTCTTCCCATTATTTTATATTTAGGTTAGTGCTTGGGTTGAAGGAGAGAAAGAGACTATTTACAGTAAACAGAGATATAAGGGATATTTAAAGAACATATACAAATTAAATAAAGGAAAATCCCAAGGAACAATACACTCCTGAAGAAAGGTAGCGACCGGAAGTAAGAAGGAAGAGCGGGAACGACACATAACAACCTGAAGGAGGAGAAGGCGAGAGAGAGAGAGAGAGAGAGAGAGAGAGAGAGAGAGAGAGAGAGAGAGAGAGAGAGAGAGAGAGTTACACAGACTTACACAGATACTCAGACCACACAGTGTTACAGTCCCTAGTAAGTTGTCAGGCCTTAATACCACTATACAGGGGCAGTTTATAGTAGAAGAATAGGACAGCAAAGAAGAAGACTCTCTCCCCACCTTCCGCAACCTCTAGCCGTACCGGAAAAAGGATGAAGTGTAACCTTATGGTTCAGGAGATGTCCACTAGGAAAGTGTTTATAGAGTATAGAAAGATATTAGTCTGAAAGGGAATTTTCACTTGCATACCTACTGATTCTTCATATTTATCCAGAGAGAGTGAGAGAGAGTATCTGAGAGTGGTTGTTGATATGTGAGACAGAGAAGATGTGATGATGAAGCCAATGTAAGAAGAGAGAGAAAGAGAGTGAGAGTGAGCGGTTGTTGATATGTTAGACAGAGATGACGTGAAGATGGAGCCAATGTAAGAATAAGGGTCTAGGGAGAATATTAGTTTTGTTTTCTGACCCCTTTCTCCCTCACGTTTAGCCCCATTAGTTTTCAGATCTTAAGACGTTCGGCCCATGAGTTTGGCGATTTAAAGACTGTTCGCTCTATTTTTGTATCAAATTTATATGACCTTTCGTGCCATTTAGGTGTTGATTTTTTCCCTGGCGAGCGATAATGAACCTGTAATTTAAGAGGAGCGAAAAGTTGGCCGGAAGTGTGAGGAGAGGGTGAGAACAATGAATGAGGAACCGGAAGAGGAGAGAGAGAGAGAGAGAGAGTGATGCGAAGAATAAGACAAACAGGAAAAGACGAAGAAGGAGGAGGAGGAGGAGGAGGAGTAGAGCAGAAGAACGTGGGAGACGAAGAAGAAGAATAAGAAAAATATGAAGAAGAAGAAGAAGAAAAGAAGAAGAAGAAGGATGAGGAGGTGTAGGAGCAGGAAAAGGAGAGAAAGGCGAATGATAATAATAGTAATAATAATAATAATTATAAAAATTATAAGAATATTTAAATATTAATAATAATAAGAAGAAGAATAGTAATAATAATAAAATGTAATATTTTCTCCCTCCTCATCCAAAAAAAAAAAACACACAAAACAAAAACGCCCATTGCCTTTCTGTTAAAATTGTACCTGTCTCATATATCACAAGCTTTCTTCGACCCCCTTCGTATTATTATTATTGTTTATTATAATACAATATTATTATTTATTAGTACTAATAAATCATTCTATAATTCGTGAAATTCTAAATACAGAACATGTGAAGTTATACAAAATTAAACAAAAGGGTTATGAACAGAAGAACAAATAGGTGCATATTTTGTAGTAGGAAGATCCAGTAGTCATGAAACATAATACGATAGAATAAAGAACACATGAAGATGAGGCCAATGAAAAGAACTAAACCCCTTGATGATTTTGACACATTTTGACAATATATTCGGGCGATCATCAGGTAATTTTATGCAGCTAGGGAAGGCTCTGTGGTAATTGGAAGGGTAAAAACTATCTTAATTAAACCTCTGATTTCCATATACCCTTCCTAATCTGAATAATTGCCACTAATAAATGCCAGCAAGTAGAAAAGTAATGCGTCATCGTATCCTGTAAGGGTTAATATCAAAAAGTAACTGAAGCGGAAGTGGGAGCGAAGGGCTGGAATAAAACAACATATACATCTGAATGAAAAGAGCATCAATAATAATGAAAATAATATTAATATTAAAAACAATAATATCAACAATTCGAAAAATATTAAAAATAATACTAATACTAAAAATAATAATAATATTCATAATAATAATGATAATATTTATAATATATATATATATATATATATATATATACTGTATATACAGTATATAGCTAGATAGAGAGAGAGAGAGAGAGAGAGAGAGTATGTGAGAGAGAGTAAGAGAGAGGGAGGGGGGGGGGGGGGGGGGCAGATATACATGACATAGTATTTACACAGTCTGTTTGTCATGTTAAGATATGAATGGCACTAAATACCACACTGTTATTGACATCAGAGATGTAATGTAGCAATGTGTCGACTTAAATGCCAGCTTATACAACGTCTCGGGGGTTGTTACGATATTGGGTTATTTATTATTGAGTATTTTGCTTGTTTTTGCCATTTTTAAGCAATGTATTTTAGTTTGTCCCCTAGGCTAATAAAAACGAATACCCAGACATTTTTCAAACTAAAAAATGCCCACCCAGATCCCCTTTAGGCTAAATTTGTAAAAAAAATCGAGAAAAACAACGTGTCCTGGCCGAAGGCCGATTTCTTCTGGCCTCATTGTATGAATATTCCCATACTAAAAAATATGCTACAGGGGGGCAATGCCTAGTGAGTTAATTGCTCAATAGGTGGCATTGAGAGTGAGGGTCCGAGTGTGGGGATGAGACTGTGAAGCGCAGAGGCGAGGCGGCTTAAGAGATGGAGTTTCTTCGAGCCGTGAAGCTTCACATGTCTCACTCCCTAGAGTGGAGCAAGACCTCACGGGCCTCACCGTGTTCAGCGGTAGAGTGTAAAGGCTATCAGCCTATGCCCGAGAGGGAGTAGTTGGAATATAGGAAAAAAACAAAAACAAATTTAGGTGTCGTATCGTGGCGGGCGAAAGCAAGCCTGTAATTTTAAAAGGAAATGGCCGTAACATTCTCTACCGAAAAATGTACAAATATATCTTGAAGGGGGGTTTAGGGGGTGTTTTTTTAAAGCTTGATGGAGGTCTAGCGAGGAAAAAAAAATATGAATGAAAAAATATGCAAATAGACCAAAAACTACCCCCGCCACTACCCCATTCATTTTCAGTTCCAGTATCTTCGTTCATTACGCCTAAGAATAAATTTTGGAGGAAGAGCTTCAGTGAGCAGGGTTAAGGGGGTATCACACTGGGCCAATTTTCGCCCTGCTACCGCAAACAACGGAGCTAGCGCCCTCCTCCGGCACATGTATCACCGTTTGACGGAGCTAGGATGCAGCCCGCACTGGGTGGGAAGCAACCTCTTTTGACGGAGGTAAATTGTCAGCCTCAATACGGCTCGCATTTATTCTCAATAATATATCAAGTATATGACGTCGAAATGTATATTTTGATACAACATTGTGTGTTTTGATAGTGAGAAGGGCTGCGGATAGACATAAACTAGGTGAATTAATGCTAAAATTTCTACACCACTTGCAGCTAAATAACCGCTGTAATTCCTACGCCGCGGCGATTAGTATGAATCGAAAACATTGTAAAACCTCAGAAAAGTTCAAAATATTTCCTCATATATGCTCTAAATATATAAAATAATAACACAAAGTTGTAGATTAAGTCATATTGCATTATCATTATCGATAGAAATCCATAATACTCTAAATTATAGGTGAAACAGCACAATATAACGATCGTTTAGTGCCGCAGTAACGACAGGGGCGCCGTCAGGATGTATATATTGCGAAAAACTTCCTCGTAGCTACTTATATAAGCTCCAAACGCAAAACATAGCAACCTTAGCGTATAGATTGGGTCCTATTACTCTACATTTGTCAAATATCAATC
>CM064513.1:12344299-12406799 GCA_032716605.1 Paralithodes platypus
GCGAGCCATAATGAACCTGTAATTTAAGAGGAGCGAAAAGTTGGCCGGAAGTGTGAGGAGAGGGTGAGAACAATGAATGAGGAACCGGAAGAGGAGAGCGAGAGAGAGAGAGAGTGATGCGAAGAATAAGACAAACAGGAAAAGACGAAGAAGGAGGAGGAGGAGGAGGAGGAGTAGAGCAGAAGAACGTGGGAGACGAAGAAGAAGAATAAGAAAAATATGAAGAAGAAGAAGAAGAAAAGAAGAAGAAGAAGGATGAGGAGGTGTAGGAGCAGGAAAAGGAGAGAAAGGCGAATGATAATAATAGTAATAATAATAATAATAATAATAATGATAATAATAATACAAATTATAAGAATATTTAAATATTAATAATAATAATAATAAGAATAGTAATAATAATAAAATTTAATATTTTCTCCCTCCTCATCCCCCCCCCCCCCAAAAAAAAAACCGCCCATTGCCTTTCTGTTAAAATTGTACCTGTCTCATATATCACAAGCTTTCTTCGACCCCCTTCGTGTTATTATTATTGTTTATTATAATACAATATTATTATTTATTAGTACTAATAAATCATTCTATAATTCGTGAAATTCTAAATACAGAACATGTGAAGTTATCCAAAATTAAAACAAAATGGTTGATGACAGAAGAACAAATAGGTGCATATTTTGTAGTAGGAAGATCCAGTAGTCATGAAACATAATACGATAGAATAAAGAACACATGAAGATGAGGCCAATGAAAAGAACTAAACCCCTTGATGATTTTGACACGTTTTGACAATATATTCGGGCGATCATCAGGTAATTTTATGCAGCTAGGGAAGGCTCTGTGGTAATTGGAAGGGTAAAAACTATCTTAATTAAACCTCTGATTTCCATATACCCTTCCTAATCTGAATAATTGCCACTAATAAATGCCAGCAAGTAGAAAAGTAATGCGTCATCGTATCCTGTAAGGGTTAATATCAAAAAGTAACTGAAGCGGAAGTGGGAGCGAAGGGCTGGAATAAAACAACATATACATCTGAATGAAAAGAGCATCAATAATAATGAAAATAATATTAATATTAAAAACAATAATATCAACAATTCGAAAAATATTAAAAATAATACTAATACTAAAAATAATAATAATATTCATAATAATAATGATAATATTTATAATAAAAATAATAATAAATTAATTATAATATGAATAAGAATAATACTAAACACGAGGAAGAGGACAGTCGAGAAACATAAGAATAATGACAAGTAAGCGGAGGGAGTCGCGAAGAATTAGAATAAATGCTAGAAGGAGGAGTAAGACATACTAAGCATGAAGAAGAGAAAGTCGAGGATAGTATGAATAAGAATAAAGGTGAGAGTCAAGAGGAATAAGAGGTGTGGCAGAGTGGTCTTGCCACTGGACTGGTAATCCAATGGACCCGGGTTCGAATCCCAATATGTCAATGGGAAGATATTATTGGGATGGAATTTGTGCTGTACCTAGTTTCAGTGCATTATGCACCGAAATGCCAACAAAATATCCTCATTGTTCCCTGATTGAATTTCATTGTATGAATATTCCCATATTCAAAATATGCTACAGTAGGGCTATGCCTAGTGAGTTAATTGCTCAATAGGTGGCGTTCTGAGAGTGAAGGTCCGAGTCTGGGGAATGAGACGGTGAAGCGCGGAGGCGGAGCAGCTTCAGAGATGGAGTTGCTTCGAGCCGGGGTGCTTCGCATGTCTCACTCCCTAGACTGGAACAAAACCTCACGAGGCTCACCGTGTTCAGCGGTTGAGTGTGCAGGCTCTCAGCCTATACCCGAGAGGGAGTAGTTGGAATATAGAAGAAAAAAAATGTGAGTTGGGGAGGATAAGAATATGAATAAAGAGGCGAGATAAGAGAAAATAAGACTAATCAGAATAGAGAGGGGAGTTAAGAAAAACACGAATAAAATTAGAAACAGGAGAGTCAGTAATAAAACAAATAGAGGTGAGAGTGGAGAATAATAAGAACAAAAAGGTTAATAACAAATTTAAGAATACAGAGGAGAGTCAAGAATAGAAAGAAGAAAGGAGAGAGAGAGGACAGAGACGAAAATAACAATACTAATAAAACAATAATAAGAAGGAAACGGTGAGGGGTTGGTGATATTATGTGGGACAGAGCAAATGTGAAAAAGAAGCGAAAGAAAAATGAAAATATAAATAAACACAAAACAAAACGCACAAACACACAATTATAAACATTGGAATTTTATTGAAAACTAATTGCATAAACATTAGGGAGAAGGGGGTTCAGAAAATATTATACCCCCTTAATTGGTCAAAGTCTTCCATGGTATTTCGGGATACAGCCTTCTATTTTTCCTTTTTTTTTGTACTGAAGTGAAGGTGAAGGAGGAAGGGCGAGGGGAAGGGAAATAGACGAAGGTCACCTGAAGGAGATAGTCGAAAAGAAGAAGAAGAAGAAGGAATACGTTGATAAGAATAAACGCATAAATGTTGACAGAATGATTATAAACACCCTCTGAGGAGGAGCACTTTACGGACAACAGCACAGTATAAACCTGAAGGAGATAGTCGAGATGAAGAAGAAACACATTGATAAAATTAACGCAGAAAAGTCGACAAAATTCATATCAACAACTAAATAAAACACAAACGCGGAGAAATCGACAGAATGCATTTAAACATATTGATAAAAAAATACCGCAGGGAAGTTGACAGAATGAATATAAACACCCTATGAAGAGGAGCACTTTCTTGACCACGTTTCGCATAGAGGCTGATGAAGCTCTATGCGGAACGTTGTCCACAATCTGCTTCTCCTCATAAGTTGTTTGTTGGATAATGTTAGCCCTCTCAAGATTGTGACGCATTTTACAGTATATTATGGGTATCATTAGACGATTGTATACGCCTGAGAAGGATCTAAGGTTAAGCGAATTATCATGGTTAAGACTATCTCAACCCTCTGACTTCCCCATACCCCTCCTAATATAAATAAAATCGTCTAACAATTGCCGGAAAACAGAAAAGAAATACGTATTGGATCTTGAAATGGTTATTATAATATGAAACAGATAAAATGTGCAGGTGGAGCGAATTAATGATATGAAGGGAGAGAACGGAATATGTAATATAGGAACAAATTATATAGTCGAGAACAAGAAGGAATATACAGTATAGTTGGAAGAGGTTATATTATATGAGACAGGCAAAATGTGCAGATGGTCTGAATGAAAGATAAGAAGATGGATATATATATATATATATATATATATATATATATATATATATATAATATATGTATGTGTGAACGATGTAGGTGAGGAAAATGTCGAAGGAAAATCATTCAAAGGAAGACAGATTAAATATATGCAGGTGTTGTACTCGTGACACAAAATATGAAGATGAATTGAATGTAAATCTGAAGAACAATTTAGTGTTGGAGTGTGAGCAAAGGGCGGCAACAACGACAAATAACAACCTGAAGGACGAGAAGGGAAGTGAAAATAATATGACAGAGGTGAGGGGAGGCACCTGAGATACGAGACACAGAAAATGGGAATACATAACGAATGAAAATGTTAGCAAGAGTTTGAATTGAATATTTCAGATTAGGAATTTATATGACAAATGGTTACAGAATAAAAACAAGAATATATATATATATATATATATATATATATATATATATATATATATATATATATATACAGTATATATATATGAACAGATATCACGAACAGAGATTTTATTTACAGTAGGTCCAGCCAGTCCAATGGGCGTGACATATGCATACTAACTTGGACAAACATTGACATAAAACAACAAACACAACAGCCAAATACAACAAATAAAAGCGGAGAAGGGAGTTGGAGAGAATATGAACGAGAGAATGTGATGTCGGTGATGTATGAGACGAATATGGGAAGATGAAGGTAATAGTTCAAGGACAATTTCCGCCTGGACTATTGCCCCACTTGACTATTGCTCCCTGGTCTATTGCCCTCCTATGCTATTGCCCCCCTGGACTATTGCCCTCTCATACTAGTGCCCCCCTGGACTATTGCCCTCTCATACTATTGCACCCCCCCCCCCGGATTATTGCCCCCTGTAGACTAATGCCCTCATATACTAGTGCCCCCCTGGACTATTGCCCTCCTATACTATTGCCCCCTTTGGACTATTGCCTCCTATACTATTGCCCTCCCATGCTATTTCCCCCTGAACTATTGCCCCCTAGACTATTGCCCCCTAACCTATTGCCTCCTGAACTATTGCTCCACAGACTGTTTCCCCTAGACTATTGCCTCCTAACCTATTGCCCCCGAGACTGTTTCCACCCAGACTGTTTCCCCTAGACTATTGCCCCCTAACCTATTGCTCCACAGACTGTTTCCCCTAGACTATTGCCCTCTAACCTATTGCCCCCTGGACATACTGTAAATCCTTCTGGTATAATATCTAGCTTACCTTTTGTTTTATATTTTCACTCTGAGGAATAAAGCTTTTTTCAACCTGTGAATTCAATACCTTTAAGCTAATCACTATGATTGGGCAACACATACTGATCCCTAAGCTCTGTAACTCAGACAGGGCTAAAGAAAATGGGCTGTACATTTTCACAACCCCTCCCAAATGATGGAAATATTAGCTCGAATTCTGTAGTATTTTTTTTAGTTGTAGAGGTTTGTGGTCAAGATTATTGGTCTAATTATAATGACTAAATTATATTGGACAAAACAGTTCGGAGGGTAATCAACGGATGACAGAAGAATCCACCTGATAAATTTTAAACTTGACCTACTCTATACAAACCTATCTTAATCCTACGTACCCTAACGCATAGCTAAATCAGCCGTATTCTAACTTGCCCTAAGCTTGAGAGCCTATCCTATCCAAAACTAACATAGCGTTTCCCAGCCAAACTGTACATATCTCTCCTAACCAATACTAAGGCAGCTTATCCTATCCATGGCTAACATATATTTTCATACCAAAACTAACATAGCTATAGAGATGCGAAAACTCACATACTTGTTAGTGTGATAAATTGATAGGATGACACCTGGTTGTTCGATAATCCCCAATTATCCGGGAGCAGCTGTTGGGGGTGGGGGTGGGGGTGGGGGTGTTTGGGGGAGGGGGATTTGGCAAGAGCAAAAATTGCCAAAGGGGAAATTGTCAATAGAAAATTGTCAAGGGGAATATTGCCAAGGGAAAGTTGTCAAGGGGCAACTTGTCAAGGGGCAAATTGTCATCGAGAAATGGTCAAGGGGGAAATTGTCCACTGGACAGTTGTATGGATACCCTTGATATATAATTGTCCACTGGACAGTTGTATGGATACCCTCGATATAATTGTCCACTGGACAGTTGTATGGATACCCTTGATATAATTGTCCACTGGACAGTTGTATGGATACCCTTGATATAATTGTCCACTGGACAGTTGTATGGATACCCTTGATATATAATTGTCCACTGGACAGTTGTATGGATACCCTTGATATATAATTGTCCACTGGACAGTTGTATGGATGACCCTCGTATAATTGTCCACTGGACAGTTGTATGGATAACCTTGATATAATTGTCCACTGGGACAGTTGTATGGATACCCTTGATATAATTGTCCACTGGACAGTTGTATGGATACCCTTGATATAATTGTCCACTGGACAGTTGTATGGATACCCTTGATATAATTGTCCACTGGACAGTTGTATGGATACCCTTGATATATAATTGTCCACTGGACAGTTGTATGGATACCCTCGATATAATTGTCCACTGGACAGTTGTATGGATACCCTTGATATAATTGTCCACTGGACAGTTGTATGGATACCCTTGATATATAATTGTCCACTGGACAGTTGTATGGATACCCTTGATATATAATTGTCCACTGGACAGTTGTATGGATACCCTTGATATATAATTGTCCACTGGACAGTTGTATGGATACCCTTGATATAATTGTCCACTGGACAGTTGTATGGATACCCTTGATATATAATTGTCCACTGGACAGTTGTATGGATACCCTTGATATAATTGTCCACTGGACAGTTGTATGGATACCCTCGATATAATTGTCCACTGGACAGTTGTATGGATACCCTCGATATAATTGTCCACTGGACAGTTGTATGGATACCCTTGATATAATTGTCCACTGGACAGTTGTATGGATACCCTTGATATAATTGTCCACTGGACAGTTGTATGGATACACTTGATATAATTGTCCACTGGACAGTTGTATGGATACCCTTGATATATAATTGTCCACGACATTGTTGATACCCTTTTGTCACAGTTGTATGGATACCCTTGATATATAATTGTCCACTGGACAGTTGTATGGATACCCTTGATATATAATTGTCCACTGGACAGTTGTATGGATACCCTTGATATATAATTGTCCACTGGACAGTTTATGGATACCCTTGATATATAATTGTCCTACAGTTTGTATGGATACCCTTGATATATAATTGTCCACTGGACAGTTGTATGGATACCCTTGATATTATGAACTGTAAAAAAAGAAGCCTGTAAAAGTGAACTAAGTAAATAGTGAATATAAAATAAATTAAATTAAAATATATATAAAACGCATAATGAAGTGGAATGCCTAGAAATAGAAGTGAAATGTTGATATTGGCACATCAAAATTAAATGTATGTATGGGTATAGATTCGTAGAAGAACCGAATGACCCCCTTCTCTGCCATGTTTAGCCCCATTAGTTATGAGATTTTAAGACGATTGACCCATTAGATTGGCTATTATAAAACCTTTCGCCCTATTTATTTGTCATTTTTTCCTAGCAAGCGATAGCGAGGCTGTATTTTAGGAGGATTTTTTTTTTAAATTTATCTCGAAGGGAGGTCTGTGGGAGTGATTCTATTTTAAGTTTGATAGAGGTATGGAGAGCGAACTAAAACAAATGTATATACCAGTAATGATGATAAAACAAATATATTTATAAATTGTATAATTATACCGGTGATAAAAATGATAAAAACAAAATATATATAAATATAATAACGTCCCCTTCCGAAATAACTAGTGAACTATAATACTGGTTTAAGGGATTAATGTTAAAATTGGCCGAACACAATTCAGATTACACGTATTAAAGTCCTTGATGTAAGAAGCAAGGGGGAGACATAATTACAATAGGGAGAGGGTAGAAGGAAGAGGAGGTCGATCATACAATCAACCGAACAAACATTATATAATAAGACAAAAACAAAAGTGAAAATGTACTATGTCTGTATATTGTGTGTGTAATTGTTCCACTTATAATAGCTTTAACCTTTACAGTACTTGCGAGGTCTTTTTGTTTATAGTTCAGCTGCATTTAGACGTTCTCAAGAAACTTAGGAAGAATATATGGTAGCTAAATAGATTAATTGAGATAGTCTGTAACCTTGTAATTGGTGACGTCCTTCCGAAGCTGAATAAAATCCTCTAATAGCTACAAACATATAATGAAAAGGATGTCATCGGTACTGAATTAATTCATAAAATAATATTGTACAATTAACACTGGCCCAGTTGGACATATTGCCGAGTGTACAAACGATCCTTTGGTAGTGTGACTATACCTTGAATTTGGCTTCGTCATTCTTTCATTTGGAGGTGGGGGGTACACTCGTCACAGGCAGCTTTGCCTTTTGTCTCCATCTTACAAAAAAAATACAAAAGTAGGAAGGCTGGATTTATCCGAACGTAAGTAAATATGTGTACCAAATAGCACGGTAAAGATAATGACGGGAGAAGATAATAAGTTATAAATATCCAAACTTAAGTAAATCTAATGTATGTGTACCAAAATAAGCCGGTAAAGATAATGAGTTATAATTATCCGAACGTAAGTAAATATGTGTACCAATATAACGTCTCGGTATCGATAATAAAGGGAGAAGATAATAAGTTATAATTATCCAAACGTAAGTAAATATGTGTAACAATATAAATCGTTACGATAATGAAGGGAGAAGATACAAAAGTTAGAAATATCCGAACGTAAATATTATGTGTACCAAATAGCAGAGTAAAGATAATGAAGGGAGCAGATAATGACCAGAGGAAGAGGGTCGAAGAAGGAGGAGCAGGAGGCCAGTCATTTACCAAACTAATGATATAGGTGAAGGAGAAACAGGTGAACACAATATATAGGTGAAGGAGAAACAGGTGAACACAATATATAGGTGAAGGAGAAACAGGTGAACACAATGTATATACAGACATAAGCTGCTTCTTGTTGTTCTTCTTCTTTTTCTTGTTCTTGTTGTTGTTGTTGTTCTTCTTCTTATTCTTCTTCTTGTTCTCCTTCTTTGCTATTATTATTATTATAAATAATATTATTTTATTTTAGTTTGCTCCCCTTTTCGAGATAAATTTTTATATTTTTCGGTAGAAAAATTTCTTGGCCGAAGGCCAGGTTCCCCTTATTTACAGGCTCGCTGTCGCTCGCCAGGGGAAAATCGACACCTCTGACTTCCATGTACCCTTCCTAATCTGATAAAGTCATCTAATAACAAGCAGAACAAAACATAAATAAATGCATCTTCGTATCCTGAAAGGGCTAATATATATGATTTTTGGCTATTAATTTACGATTTTATTCAGATTGGGAAGGGTATATGGAAGTCAGAGGGTTATTTGAGATAGTCTTTACCCATTTTAATTCCCATAGCTCCTTCCTAAGGTGTGTATAATCGTCTAAATGTTAGCCAGAAGAAACTGCCAAAATGCATCATGATACTCAAAGGGTTAAAAGGTCAATTAACCCCCTGACTTCCATGTACAGTCACCTATAACAAACCGTGGATCACCTGTGTTTTTTTATGCAATTACAACTATTTGGATTGATTTTTGGATGGAACTTGTTTATCAATAAATGCCAGGAGTTTGTATAGTTTTCGTTTTAGTCTAGGTATAGACAAATACATTCATAAATTCCTTTCCAGAGATAATATACTTCCATATACAGAAAATGGTGAAGTAAGCGAATTGTTCTGAGTGACTGTACCATAGGAAAAATTAGATGACCTAAATGTAGCGTCTATGTACAACAGTTCTCGTAAAAATAATTAAGACAGAACAATTACTACAAGAACCTGATGACCTAAATTTAGCGTCTATGTGCAACAGTTCTCGTAAAAATAATTAAGACAGAAGATTAGTACAAGAGGTCGAGGGTTGGATAGCCCGGCCAAACTCCGCCATCTTGGTGACACTGGGATCACTATACCCTGTTCCAAGTAGGTAGGCCGGAATCGTGTAACTCAAAAAGGGCTAGAGCATATGGGCTGTCATTTCCATACCTCTTCCTTGGCTGACTCTCCCACAACGGTAGACATATTAGCTCGATTACTTTGCAAGTTTTGAAGGTTAATGTTCAAGAGTTTTGGTGTACCTATTTAGCACAGGGTGTATCCTCTCTGTACACTCAAATAAGTTCATATTCATATAAATTCATAATATACATTCAGCAATACTGGTACGGGATATATAATTTGGTCTTAAGGAGGGTCACCTGCATGTTTTATCTTTCTCTCCTTTTCTCTCTTTCTCTGACTTGTATCCATTTGGCCCCATTCAGCCAACTGTTTTAAGACGTTTATCCCCATCCTGGGGTCGATTTTTTCCTGGCGAGCGATAGCGAGCCAGCATTGTATGGAGAAATCCGGCTTCGCCGGAGAAATTTTTCTATCGAAAAATGTACAAATTTAGCTTGCTGTAAAAACAAAAAATATATATGCCGGCTCGCTACCGCTCGCTAGGAAAATATTGACACCTGGATGGGGTAAACGTCTTAAAATAGTAGGCTGAATGGGGTCGAATGGATACAAGCCAAACAGAGACTGAGAGAAAGAAAACAAAAAGTGAGGTGGACTCCCTTAAGAACCAAATTTTGCATAAGCAACAACAAAAACTGACCCGTTACTCGATAGTTAACCCTTTCTGTACCGGTGACTTCTTTATTACTTTACTCTGGCTACTGTTCGACGATTTTAGTAAATTTAAAAGGGGCTTCAGCAAATAACAAGCTTCAAACTATCTTACTTTTTGCTAACACCGATCCTGGTTAAGCTGCACAAAATCGTCTCAATAATACTAGAATACAAATATTAAGACGGGATTAAGGTACCAAAATGGAGCCAAAATAAAAAGTTGGCCGACCCACTGCTACAGGAACTATAGAAGGCCTGTGATTTGCGAGGTCGGTGAAAATGTTAACGGGAGGTATACACTGGACCCCCCCCCCCCTTCTCCTCATGTTTAGCCCATTACTTTTGAGATTTTACGACGTTCGCCCGATCAGTTTGTCGATTTTAAGATCTGTCATCCCATTTCTTCATTAATATCAAGACCTTTCGTTCCATTTAGTTGTCGATTTTTTCCTGGCGAGCGATAGCAAGCCTGTAATTTTGGAGGAACAAAAATGTACAAATTTACCAGGAAGGAGAACCTTGAGGATAATATAATATTAAGCTTGATGGAGGTCTAGGAAGGACACTAAGTCATAATAAATATATAAATACACAAATAAACTAATAAATAAACCGTACACCTCTTATGGTACCAAAATGGCGTCCAAATAACAAGTTGTCCGACCTACTAATACAGGATCGCTAGATCGGAGAAGGCCCGTGTGATGTACGAGGTCGGTGAAAAGGTTAAGATTAGATCACAAGGCAAAGAATACGCTGAATAATGGGAATGGAAAGTTTAACACTATCTGGTGCAACGTCTTGAAGGCTGGTGATGGGCTGGTCTATCAGAGTGAGACCTGAGCGATCTCTGCCATACCCATAGCTTACTCTGACTGTTCCTTTTACTTATATATTTTCTAGATCTCGAGTGACGGCGTCTCTTCCGTGGATTGACCTCCCAATCTACCAAGATTGGAAGCTAAAGCGTCACATTATTCCTTTGCCCCTCAACTTTCTCTTCATAATTGCTGAGGGGCACAGGGCCCTGGGTGGGGCTTTGGTTTCCCGGGCGTTTACGCACCCTCTCAGCCCCCCGCCATGGAGTGGCTTCGGTCACCCAGGCTTTATTGTGGTCGGCAGGGAGGGTTCTGTGGGGTCGCTCGTTTATGGCCTTGGCCTTACTCGGGGCCTTGGGGCTGTTCGGCCAGGCAGCTTGGGGAACAACAACAACAACAACAACGTCTTGAAGGTTATTACGGTATTGTGTTTAATTATTACAGAGGGTTTTAATTGTTATTGACATTTTCGAACAGTGTTTCTAGTTTACCCCGAGACTTGGAAAAACGCCTCTCCAAATCCCCTTCAAACTAAAAAAAACATCCCCCATACCCCCTTCAAGCTAAATGTGTACATTTTTCGGTAGAAAACTTTCCCGGCCAAAGGCCGGTTTCTCCCAAATTACAGGCTCGCTATCGCTCGCCCAGGAAAAATCGACACCTTATTGGGTTGAAGCATCATATAATCGCCAAACTAATGAGATGAAACGTTTTAAAACCTCCAAGCTAATGGAGTAAAACTGGGAGGCTCCAAATTGGCCCACCCTGCACCTAATATGGTTAAAGGGGGTTAGGGTCCATTCATGTATATCTTTATATATATATTAGTTTCCTCGCTAGACCTCGCTAGACCTCGCTAGACCTCGCTAGACCTCGCTCTAACTTAAACAAATACCCTCTAAGGCGGCTAAGCACTCATTCGAGATGTATGTGTACATATTTCGGTTCCTCCTAAAATTACAGGCTCGCTATCGCTCGCCAGGAAAAAATCGACACCTAAATGGCACGAAAGGTCCAAATATTGACAAAGATATGAGTGCAAGGTCTTACAATTGCCAAAATCATGTAACTAACGTCTTAAAATTCCAAAACTAATTAGGCTAAACATGAGGGAGAAGGAGACCAGAACAACCCCCCTTAAGGGGAGATTTCCACTTGAGGGACTTTTTTCTTTACCCCTTTCTTCCTCATGTCTAGCCCCATTGCTTTTGAGATTTTAAGACGTTTGCCCCATTAGTTTGGTGATGTTAAGAATTTCCGCCCAATTCTGTCAATTTTAAGACCTTTCGTGTCATTTAGGTGTCGATTTTATCCTGGCGAGCGATAGCGAGCCTGTAATTTAAGAGTAACCGGCCTTCGGCCGGGAAATTTTTCTACCGAAAAATTTAAAAATTTATCTTGAAAGGGGGCCAAGGGGGTGAAATTTTAAGATTGCTGGAGGAGTAGGAAACAAACTAAAAACCTCCCCTTAAGCTAAATATAACGAGTGAGGCATGCATAATAGGATTATAATATGTTTTAAGACAAATATATAATACACGTGAGTCTTGGAACACTTATCCCCTTGAGGAGAATGGCGCGTTTTAGTGGTTTATTTTGGTTATCACTAGACGAATTTATTCACCTAAAGGAGGATCTGTTGGAGTCAGAGGAATCATTGAAGGGGTTTTTACCCCTTAGATTCCTAGAAGTACTTCCTAAACTGCATAACATTGTCTAATGATAGCCAGAATAGACTATCAAAATGCGTCATAATATTCAAGTAGTTAATTGTAGCAAAATACAAATAATAATAAACAACATCACATACAAATATGGTACATATACAGTAGAGACAGATTGAGGAATGAAGAGATGCGTAGGAGAGTGGGGCAGCAGGAACATTTGTCAGCCAGAGTGGACAGAAGGGTGCTGAGCTGGTTTGGTCATGTTGAACGAATGGGAGATGAAAGGCTTACAAAGAGAATATGTGAGTCAGGTACAAGGGGAGATAGAAGGGCAGGAAGACCCCCATTGAGATGGAGAGACTGTGTAAGAAAAGCTTTGGATGATAGAGGAATGACTATAGATCAGGCATGGGAAGTGGTGGTGGACAGGAGTGAATGGAGAATGCTTGTGAATAGTTGAGTGAACACGTGGTCATTTGGAGTAAGGGGTCGGGTGCAAGTTGGACTAGATAATAGTCCATCAGGCGCCTGGCCCAGGGAGACGATTAATATGAAGGGTGTGCCTGGATGTGTGGTGGGAGGGCTTGTGGCTTTGGCTCCGCTGCATGTCTGCCTGCCGAGATCGGAACCTCTCCGGGTGGTCGGGGGCCGGGGGGGTGCTGGAGCGACCTTGGTGACCCTGGTCTCTGGGTCTTCTCCTGGGTGACCTAGATGTGTGTGAGATTGTGCTTTTTATCTGTGTTTATTTGTTGTTTTATGTTGTTTTTGTTTTTTCCCTGTTCTTGCTCTGTCTTGAGTCGGCTACCCCCAAAATGGGGATTGGGCCTGAGCATATAGATAGATAGATAGATATAGTAAATATTTTTGATTTTTTTTTAATCTGTTCGTATTAGTTAGTGAGTTAGTTAAAATAGAATTTCAGTGGCTATCAACCCTTCTGGATTATTAAGCCAGCACCCTGTAAGACACGAATAGCGTGCGGACTGGAGCCCCTTTTCGAGAACTCCAGTCCCTTGGTCGTATTAGAGCACATACATGATTAGAACATGTTTGTGTGTACCATTTATGTTGTAATTAATGGGGGATGGGCGTATTTATTGGCTCATTTATATACTCTATGTATTTGTATTATTTATTTTCTTAGTGTTCTCCCTATACCTCCACCAAGCTTTAAAAAACACACCCCAAGACCCCCCTTCAAGATAAATTCTGTCGAAAATGTCCCGGCCGAAGGCCGGTTCCTCTTAAATTACAGGCTCGCTTTCGCTCGCCAGGAACAAATCGACACCTACATGACACGAAAAGTCTAAATATTGACAAAGGAATGGGGCGAAAGGTCTTAAGATCACCAAAGTAATGGGCCGAACGTATTAACGTTTGAAAACTAATGGTGCTAAACATGAGGAAAAAGGGGGACCAGAAAAACGACCCATCTTCCTCAAGTGTTCGCATCTACAGCGTTAAAGATGAACGGTCTAATACAAAGTGAAGTAACCAGATAAATACATATTATGGACAGAAAGTTGATTACATTGTTAAATATAGTGACAAAGCATATGTTGACATAAAATATAGTGACAAAGCATATGTTGACATAAAATATAGTGACAAAGCATATGTTGACATAAAATATAGTGACAAAGCATATGTTGACATAAAATATAGTGACAAAGCATATGTTGACACAAAATATAGTGACAAAGCATATGTTGACATAAAATATAGTGACAAAGCATATGTTGACATAAAATATAGTGACAAAGCATAATTATGTTGACATAAAATATAGTGACAAAGCATAATTATGTTGACATAAAATATAGTGACAAAGCATATGTTGACACAAAATATAGTGACAAAGCATATGTTGACACAAAATATAGTGACAAAGCATATGTTGACATAAAATATAGTGACAAAGCATAATATGTTGACATACAATATAGTGACAAAGCATAATATGTTGACATAAAATATAGTGACATATGTTGACATAAAATATAGTGACAAAGCATATGTTGACATAAAATCACATACTAAAGACAAAATTTGAAACATGAGAATAAACTAAAGTACTTGGATAAAATTGAGTAAACGTTGCATGAATTTAACAAAATGTGTGGTCGAGAAATATGAGAGAAAATGTGAAGACCAGAATACATCTCTCTCTCTCTCTCTCTCTCTCTCTCTATATATATATATATATATATATATATATATATATATATATAGAGAGAGAGAGAGAGAGAGAGGGAGAGAGAGAGAGAGAGATAAATATCAATGAAATACTTTAATATAATGAGGCAGTAAAAACAGATGTGTTATTGAAGTATGAGAGAGATAAAAATAAAACTTTAAAATCATACAAATGTAAGTAAAATGAAGAGTCGTAAGTGATGTGATTATAAAAGATAGATTTGTATAGAGTTCCGTACATCGTTAAAAATAATGACTAGATAATGTTAAAATATTATTATGACGAGAAAATATCACAGCAAAAGAATATAAAGATGAGAACGCGTAGCAGTCTTTAATCCCTTCAGCATAATGATGATGAAGCCTTTTTACCTTTGATTCTGGCTAAAGTTAGACGATTTGTATGCAGTTTAAGAGGGATCTATTTTATTCAGTGGGTTTATTGAGTTTTTATATACCCCTCTGAGTCCTAGAGTTATATATATATATATATATATATATATATATATATATATATACCGGTATAGTATATATATGTATATTAATTATATTCGGGCATCTAGTAGATGATTATATTCAGCTTAAGAAGGACCTCTAACAATGAAAAGGTTACATACTATTTCAACTAATTATTTTTGATACCACAGATCCTTCCTAAGCTGAATAAAATCGTTTAACCCCTTCCGTACCGGTGACGTCTTTTGATTTTTTTTCTAGCTATATTTAGACGGTTTTGTGCAGTTTAAGAAGGGTCAGTGGTCGTGAAAAGGGTTAAGTGAGATAGTTCGAAGCCTGTTTATTGCTGGAGATCCTGTTTAAGCTGAATAAAATAGTTTAATAGCTGCCAGAGAATAGTTAAAAGGACGGCACGGGTTCAGAAGGGGTTAATAGTTGCCAGAATATAATGAAAAGGACGTCACCGGTACTCAATAGGTTAATATCTGCTCTATACTCTATATCAGCTACAGGAGCTTAGTACAGTAAGATATATATGACACTTAACCCTTTCAAGACACCTTTACGCGTTCCTTTCTTTTCTTCTGGTTACCATTAGACGATTTTAGTCAATTTATGAAGAATCTCTAGCAATCAAATGGGTAAAAACTATCTCAAACTCCCATAAGGTCTTTCTAAAATGAATAAAATTGTCTAATAATAGCCAGAATAGAGTGCAAAAACCCGTCATGATACTCGAGGGGCTAGAATAAAACATTTCCATTTATGTTCGCCTGTTGCTCTTGACATATGAGAAAGTAAAATGTGAAGATGAAATAAATATCCGTGTGTATGATTTATGAATATGAGCTGAATTCTTGAAGCGAGGAGAGAAATAGCGTATATATATTTCTGATGATCGTTAAAAATAATGACAGAGCTAACATCAAGATACTATAAGAACACAACAACATATATAAATAATATAAATATATATTATATAGAATAAAAATATAAAACAGTTTTAAGTAATATAATAACACAGGGAAGAGAATTTTATAGATAAAATTTGATGTACCCTTTAAAATACTATAGTTATGAAAAAAGTAATTAAATTGTTCCTACTACTACAGGATTTTTGAGCACTTTTATGTTACGTATTTTAAATGTATTCAATAATGAATACTAAATCGACGAGGCTTTAAAACAAAATGTGGAAAAACAATTTGAAAATATGTACCAGTTTCTTGTAGTCTTATGTTTTATATTGCACAACTACTTTTTACAGTTTACCCAAGAGACTGGAGTTTCGAAAAGGGGCTCCAGTCCTGTCTCTGTTCTTGACTTACAGTGTGCTGGCTTAACAATCCAGAAGGGTTGATGTCTCTGAAGTCCTACTGTAACTAACTATCTTTTCACAGTTTACCAAGGGACTGGAGTTCTCGATAAGGGGCTCCAGTCCTGTCGCTATTCTTGGCTTACAGTGTGCTGGCTAAATAAGCCAGAAGAGTTAATAGCCTCGGAAGTTCTAGTTTAACAAACTAATTAAAGTTTAGGAAATTTTGAGGTGGCGAAATACGAGACAAAGTAAATATGAAAACGAGACGAATGTATAAGACAAAGATGTGAGTGCAAGGTCTTAAACATGAGGGAGAAGGAGGCCAGAACAACCCCCCTTAAGGGGAGATTTCCCTTCGTTCAAAACGAAAAATGACAGTTCGTCGTAAATCATAATATATTAATATTTGAAGGCGTCGTGCCATTAGCAATGAAATAGGTACTTCTACCACAATTACCCGTTTGACTCACACATCCTTTCTAAGCATAAGGAAGTCGTCTATTGGTATAATATAACACAATAGGTGGACAAATATACTGTATATTATGTGTTTATAGTTAACTAATAACTTAACAAAATAGTCTAAATGGCGATACAATACAGTCAAAAATACTGGAAACAATAACAGTAGAAGAGCGTAATTACCACATTAAGATCGTAAATAACTAGCAATATCGAAATTTAATTAAGTTTATGACCATTGTAATTGCGGTATTAGGTTGGGAATGGTGCTGTCTGTCCGGTGATCGCAAAACAACGGATTATTTTGAAGTGAGTTAGGATAAAAGTGTGTTGCATAAACGAATACAAGAATGAAATGATTGAAGCTATGGATTTGGTAGAGAACAACTTATATCTTTTTAAAGTAATCTGGTACAGGTATAGATATATTAAGAGATACAGTAAATCTAGGATCACAGGACGAAATAAATAAGTATATATTAAGTATGAACATAACTACTTAGATAAATAAAAACACTACGGCAATATACAGTATATATATATATATATATATATATATATATATATATATATATATATATATATATATATATATATATATATATATATATATATAATATATTATATATATTAATGACACAAATAAGGTGATAACATATTTACAAAAATATACTGTAAAGTGTAAATCAAAATATGGTCACATGGATTAAATTCATATGACGAAAAACAATATGAAGTAAGCTTTTGGACCACACTGAAATATAATATACAGTAGAATAAGAGAAACACAAAATGGAAATATGGTTTGGAAGTTACTGGCCGATGAACTTCCAGGAGAGTGCATGTGCAGGTTACCAATACTACAGTATATATATATATATATATATATATACATATATATATATATATATATATATATATATATATATATATATATATATATATATATATACACAATATAATATATACTGTATATATTGAGTATACAGTATATCACAAATACACGTGAGCCACTAAATGTTTCCAAGCTCTCAGTGGGGTTCGAACCGTCGACCGTCAGACGATAGCCGACGCTTTAATCAACTACACCACGGCAGTGGTGTAGTTGATTAAAGCGTCGGCTATCGTCTGACGGTAGTGGTGTAGTTGATTAAAGCGTCGGCTATCGTCTGACGGTCGACGGTTCGAACCCCACTGAGAGCTTGGAAACATATATATATATATATATATATATATATATATATATATATACATATACAGTATATATAGTATACAGTATATATCAGAATTTCATAGTAAAAATTATAGTTAGTTCTAATCTTTTTTATTAGCTAATAGCGACAGTTTCTTAGTATCTCATCTTCATCATCAATTAATATAATTATAAGAAGTGGTAAACACAATCATGTAGGAAACAAACTTTTGCTTAACAATTTATTATACATTTATGACTATGAAAAGTATAGCCATACTTGAATACAGAAAGAACTATAGTGTTTTTCCCCAGCTGATGGTATATTGCCATGTCTTCCACCTGATTACTTAGCTGTTACGGACATTTTGTAGCGAAATATGTTGTTAATTATGAAAACTTGCAAATAATATGACGCAGAGACAGAGTTTGTTTCCTATTTCTCCAGCAAGCATCGATAAACCAGTTGCTATAAAGGATTGAATGTACCGCCAGCTATAATACATAATACAATATAGAACATAAACGCCTGAAATGTTAAGGGAGCCCACCTCACTTTTTTTCTCTTTCTCTTCCTCTCTCTTTGGCTTGTATCCATTCGGCCCCATTCAGTCTTCTGTTTTAAGACGTTTACCCCCATCCAGATGTCAATAATTTCCTGGCGAGCGGTAGCGAGCCAGCATATATATATATATATATTTGTTTTGACAGCAAGCTAAACTTTCGATAGAAAAATGTCTCCGGCCATTTCTCCATACAATGCTGGCTCGCTATCGCTTGCCAGGAAGAAATTGACACCTGGATGGGGATAAACGTCTTAACACAGTTGGCTGAATGGGGCCGAATGGATACAAGCCAGATCAAGAGAGAAAAGGAGAGAAAGAGAAAAGAAGCAGGTGACCCCCCTTAAAATGAAAAGAAGCAGGTGACCCCCCTTAAAATGAAAAGAAGCAGGTGACCCCCCTTAAAATGAAAAGAAGCAGGTGACCCCCCTTAAAATGAAAAGAAGCAGGTGACCCCCCTTAAAATGAAAATAAGCAGGTGACCCCCCTTAAAATGAAAAGAAGCAGGTGACCCCCCTTAAAATGAAAAGAAGCAGGTGACCCCCCTTAAAATGAAAAGAAGCAGGTGGCCCCCCTTAAAAAGAAAAGAAGCAGGTGACCCCCCTTAAAATGAAAAGAAGCAGGTGCCCCCCCTTAAAATGCAAAGAAGCAGGTGACCCCCCTTAAAATGAAAAGAAGCAGGTGACCCCCCTTAAAATGAAAAGAAGCAGGTGACCCCCCTTAAAATGAAAAGAAGCAGGTGACCCCCCTTAAAATGCGAAACAGGATAATATGATTTTAATATTTCAGCGAAGGAAAACAAATATTAACTTTACATAATGAAAGGAGCGACGCCAAATACATAATTGAGAAGTGGGTAATGACAAAATTTCAGTTTCCTAATTGGCTCCCATTGAGTTGTAAGAATAAAGTTAAGGGGATTTTGTTTGGACCCTCTGTGACTTTTTCTACCGAAATATGCACACATTCATCACGATAGTGGGTCTTGGGGGTGTTTTTTTGTTTAAATCATGATGAAGGTTTAGGGAGGAAACTAATACAAATAAATATATATAATTTAAAAATATATATACAAAAATATAATTTTGAAACAGGTATACAAAATATGAAGGGTATAATAACGACATGAAAAAGTTATATATATATATATATTATCTCTCTCTCTCGCTCTCTCTGTCTCTCGCTCTCTCTCCTCTCCCACTGTCCTGTCACCGCTAGTTTCCCCATCACAGACATCCATAGTCAATACAAATCAAATTTCTCTCTCCTGTCAGTTCCCCCCAACCTCTTCCTCCTCCCTTTCTCTCTGTTATACTCACTCACTCTCACTTTCTCTCTCTCTCTCTCTACTTCTACTTTGCTGTCCTATTCTACTACTACCAACTGTCCCTGTCTCTACTAGTATTAGGGACAGAGCAACTGCAAAGTCTGTGTAATTTGCGCATCTGTGTAACTCTGTGTATTTATATATATATCTCTCTCTCTCTCTCACATTCATCCGTCTTTCTTCCTGTCAACACCCTCCTTCGTCCCTTTCTCACCTTTATACGCAAACACTCTTGACTCACACACACACACAGTTACACACACACACACACACACACATACACCCACACATTCAACTTTGTCGCTTACTTACAACTCACTCACTCTCCCTCTTTGCTCTCCTTTAGACACACATACTCTTTACACACACACATGCACACACACTCTGTCTCTCTTTCTCTCTCAAACACACGCACACACAACTTTATTTTTTGTCAACCCCTTTATTCTCCTTCGTTCTCCTTTAGGCTGCACACACTCTTTACTCTCTCGTTCTCTTTCTCTCTCTCTCACACACTCTCTCTCACACACACACACACACACACACTCAACTTTCTCACTTGTTCCTCTCTCTCCTCTTTATCCACACATACTCTTTAGTCTTCTTTATTGGCTCATTTCCTTATTATGTACCCCGCTCAGCAGAGATGGCCGGATTACGTTTTTTTTTCGTCTGTTTTGGAATACCGTATCTTAACCCTTTGCAAATTATGACGCGTTTTGAGAGTATTTTCTGGCTATCATTAGACGATTTTATATAGTTTAGGAAGGATATGTACTGTATCTTATCCCTTTGAAGGTTATGACGCATGTTGAGCCTTTAGTCTGGCTATTATTATACGAATATATTAAATTTAGAAAGGATCTGTACCGTATCTTAACCCTTTCAAGATTATGAAGCATTTTCAGAGTTCATTCTGGCTATCATTGGACGATTTTATGCAGTTTCGGAAGGATCTATACCGCATCTTAACCCTTTAAAGATTATGGCGCATTTTGAGAGTTTATTCTGGCTATTATTAAACGATGTTATTCAATTTGGGAAGGATCTCTACCGTATCATAATCCTTTGAAAACTACGACGCATTTTGAGAGTTCATTCTTGCTATCATTGGACGACTTTATACAGCTTAGGAAGGTTCTATACCGTATCATAACCTCTTGAAGATTTAGACGCATTTTGAGAGTTTATTCTGGCTATTATTAGACGATTTTATACAGTTTAGGAAGGATCTCTACCGTATCATAATCCTTTGAAGATTATGACGCATTTTGAGAGTTCATTCTTGCTATTATTAGACGACTTTATACAGTTTAGGAAGGATCAATACCGTATCTTAACCCTTTGCAGATTTAGACGCATTTTGAGAGTTTATTCTGGCAATAATTATTGTAGGTGGTTCTGAAAACCCCTCCCATAGAAAGGCAGTGTTTAATCTTCCTCTCTCTGTCCCTTTAACCTCCCTCCCTCCGTCCTTTTAACCTCCCTCCCTCCGTCCCTTTAACCTCCCTTCCTCCCTCCCTCACTCTGTCCCTTTATCCTCCCTCCCTCCGTCCCTTGAACCTCCCTCCATCCCTCTAACCTCCCTCCCTCCCTTTAACCTTCCTCCAGCCCTTTAACCTTCTCCCTCCCTCCGTCCCTTGAACCTCCCTCCATCCTCCTTCCCTCCCTCCCTCCCTTTAACCTCCCTCCCTCCCTTTAACCTCCCTCCCTCCCTCTAACCTCCATCCCTCCCTTTAACCTTCCTCCCTCCCTTTAACCTCCTCCCTCCCTCCCTTTAACCTCCCTCCCTCCCTTTAACCTCCCTCCCTCCCTTTAACCTTCCTCCCTCCCTTTAAACTCCTCCCTCCCTCCCTTTAACCTCCCTCCCTCCCTCCCTTTAACCTCCCTCCCTCCCTCCCTTTAACCTTTCTCCCTCCCTTTAACCTCCTCCCTCCCTCCCTTTAACCTCCCTCCCTTTAACCTCCCCACCTCCCCCTAACCTCCCTCCCTCCCTTTAACCTTCCTCCCTCCCTTTAACCTCCTCCCTCCCTCCCTTCCTCCCTTTAACCTCCCTCCCTCCTTTTACCCTTCCTCCCTCCTTTTAACCTCCTCCCTCCCTCCCTTTAACCTCCCTCCCTCCCTCCCTCCCTTTAACCTCCCTCCCTCCCTCCGCCCCTTTTAACTTCCCTCCTCCCCTTACGTAATTTCTTCTCTCCGTGTCTCCCCAATCTTTCATCCATCACCCCCCTGTCCGACTCTCCTTTCCTCCTATTGTGTCTTACCTCCCACCACCCCCCACCCACCTTTCCTTTCCCCTAACCTAATTAATTTCCTCACTTATCTCCTCCCCTCCCACCCTATCACGCATACCCTCCCTCGCCCTTACTCCGTCGCCCACCCCTCTTTCTTTCCTTACCCTGGCCCAAGTCTTTCATTCCATTTTTTCTCCATTTTTTCATATACCCTCCCTATCCTAAATGATCCCTAAAGATAAACTAGTTTCACCAAAGAACCTTAATTGTCTGTAAATATATGAACAGTTGTATGTGCTATGTAAATTAAAATGTAAAACTTGCAAACTAAACAAACCAAAATTGGGACAAGGACAATATAAAGTCAAATTAAATGATCAAAATCGCTATGTGGAAACAACGCTTACTAAAATGAAAATTATTAAATATAAGAACACAATCCACCACATAGGGTGTACATTACTATGAACAGTTGTATGTGCTATGTAAATATATGAACAGTTGTATGTGCTATGTAAATATATGAACAGTTGTATGTGCTATGTAAATATTTTAGACTAAAAATATAAACATTTCAATTTCAATCCTTCCCTTTCATTCTTCTTTAATCTGATTCATACCCGCCTCCCCTCTCTCTCTCAAACTCTCCTCCCTCCTTGACCTTGACCTGAATTCCTTCCCTCCTCCCATTTTCCTGATTGCCTCCCCCTCCTTCTTCTCTCATATTTCACCTCTCCCTCCTTCATTCCTTCTCTCTACTCTTATTTTTTTCTTCTCCACTTTCCCTCTCTCTCTCTCTCTCTCTCTCTCTCTCTCTCTCTCTCTCTCTCTCTCTCTCTCTCTCTCTCTCTCTCTCTCTCTCTCTCCTTTCTGTTATCCCTCCCTCCTTCCTTCCTTCCTCTCCTCTACCCACCCTCCCCCTTTCCCTCTCTCCCATAACCTTTTCTTCTGTTTCCTACTCCCATTGTTTCTCCTCCTACCTCCTTCTATTTATTCTTCTTGCCTCTCCCTAAATTATTTGTCCTTTTTACGTATTTCCTTCTTTCCATACTCCTTCTTTTCTCACTCCTCCCTACATTCTTTGCCTTCCGTCCCTCTCCCTAATTGCTTTCTCCTTTGTCCTGTGTTTCCTTACTCCTTACTTTTTTCCATCTCCTTTTCTACTCATACGTCCATCCCTCCCTCCCTCCTCCTCTCCTCTCACCAACCTTCTTCCTTCTTTCCTCCCTCTTGTTTTTCTCTCCTTCCCTCCCTCTCTGCCCCTTCCCTACCCTCCCTCCTCTCTTCCCTACCCTCCCTCCCTCCTTCCATCTCTCTCCATTCCCTTCCCTCCCTCCTTCCATCCCTCTCCTTTCCCCTCCCTCCCTCTCCTTTCACCTCCGTCCCTTCCCTCCATATCCTTACCCCACCATATCCTACCCCCTCCTTCCTTCCTTCCTTCCTTCTTCTTCCCTCCATTCTCCGTCCCCACCCCCGAACACAGAGTAACTTTATTTTTTTGTCTCCCCTTCACCCCAGCGAACTCTCCCAGACTCACAAGAAACATTTTTATAGCGGCGGTGCAAAAAGGTAGAAGGCCGGGAGAGAGAGAGAGATAGAGAGTGTGTGAGTGAGAGTGTGTGAAAGTGAGAGAGAGAGAGAGAGAGAGAGAGAGAGAGAGAGTGTGAGTGAGAGAGTGAAAGTGAGAGAAACAGAGAGAGAGGGAGACAGAAAGTGAGTGAGTGTGTGTGTGTGTGTTTATGAAAAAGAGTATTACTACGAAAACTAAGTATAAGCCGGTCTAAAAGCTGTCGTATGCTGCTTTTACCCTAACTAGCATCACATGTAATATATTGTTGAAGAGAGAGAGAGAGAGAGAGAGAGAGAGAGAGAGAGAGAGAGAGAGAGAGAGAGAGAGCGTGAGCTTGTGTGTGTGTGCGGCGTGTGCGTGAGAGTGTTTAATATGAAACCGAATTATTAACTAATCATAGACCACTTGTATTGTAGAATAATATTGGTTCACTAACTAGCATCACGTGTATTATTGTGTATGAGAGAGAGAGAGAGAGAGAGAGAGAGAGAGAGAGCTGGCAAAGAAAAACTGGTGGAATATGAGAGAAGCACAAAAAAAAAAAAAAAAAAAAAAAAAAAAAAAATAGAGTGGCACGGAATATTAGATCATTGACCAATGGCGAGTTTAGGGATAGAAGGAAATAATTATAGTAATCTTAATACTACTGCTACTACTACTACTACTACTACTAATAATAATAATAATAATAATAATAATAATAATAATAATAAGGATAACAATAATAATAAAAATAATAATAATATAACACACATAAAAGTAATAATAAAAATAACAGTAATTTATTTTTGTCCAAATTATTTCACTATTGCTCATAACACCTTTCCAGAGTTTTAGTATTATCTTATTTTTATTTATTTTCACTATTTATTTAATATTCATTTATTATCTATTTACTTGCCCAAGACGTTGCTAATGTCCGATGAGGGGAGATGGTGGATTTTTTGTGACGCCTTCTCCCTAATGCTTAGCCCCATCAATATTCAGATGTATGACAATCGGCCCATTAGTTTGGCGATTCTAATACTTTTTGTCCAATTTCATTTTAAATATTAAGACCTATCGTGCCATATACTGGTCGATATTTTCCTAGAGAACGATAGCGAGCCTGTAATTAAGGAGGAACCGTCCTTCGGCCGGGACATTTTTCTACCGAAAACTGTACAAATGTATCTAAAAATGGGAACTTGGGGATGTTTGTTAAATCTAGATCTAGGGAGGAAACTAAATAAATAATAAATACATTAATAAATCTACCAATATACAAACCCTCCCCCCTTAATTAAGTCTAGGTTTATATACATTATATTGCAAGGTGAACATAGGCATTGGGTGTTAGGAGACTCGCCCATTTGTTATGTCTTGCCTGGGATTCGAACTTGGGTCTTATTTGTTGTGAGTACCGGTGCCGTCCTTTTAGCTTTATTTGGCTACTATTCAACGATTGTATTCAGTTTCAAAAGGGCCTCTAGCAATTAACAGGCTTTGAACTATCTCACTTAACCCTATTTACTACCACATATCCTTCTTAAACTGCACAAAATCCTCTAAATATAGCTAGAATACAATTTAAAAGACGTCACCAGTACAGAAGGGGTTAAGGCGGCGCAGACTAGCAACATTGAAAGTGAATAATCTGGAAAGGTAAAGATAAAGCAAATGGAACACATAGATAAGGAAAATACTGGAGAATTGCTAAGGAAAAATCTATAAAAATAGTAGAAAGGCAAGATAGAACAAGAGGAAGAGAAATTGGACAATAAAGATGGTGATAGGAGGAAATTGCAAAGATAAGACACGGAAATGGATGAAAGCGGAAATGAAATTGTTCAGTCTTTACCCATTCTTTATTTTGCTAGCCAAAGACGAATATATATACAGTATATACAGTATATATATATATATTTATATATATATATATATATATATATATACAGTATATATATATATATATATATATATATATATATATATATATATATATATATACGGTATACTGTATATATATATATATATATATATATTTATATTTATATATATAAAGAGAGAGAGAGAGAGAGAGAGAGAGAGAGTAATGAAATTAAGCAAGGGCTAAAAAAAGAGAGAGGCTAGCTGAGCCAAAAGCGATAGAGAATTGGAAGGAAAAATCGGTGGGGGAAAAATATTGGATTTTTTTTCTTTTTTAGAGAGAAAGTTCAGAAAGGCAAGACAAATATTAATAAGAGAGGCAAAATCATGCTCATTAATGATTTCAAGAAATTTAGACGAGCGGTCAAAAGCTTATCAAGAAATGAGAATATACAAATGAGAAATGAGAAACAAGAATAAAACAACATTATTATAGAAAAAATAGATAAAATAAATAATGTTTGGAGTTCTTCTTTTATGAGTATGTTTGCATACACTGAACGATAATATGCTAAGGAGGATAATTTGGAAGCTCTTAACCCGTCCAATCCCAGCTACGGCTATAGCCGTCAGTAGATAAGTAACTCCCCAGTCCCAGCGATGGTTATAGCCGTCAGTAATGTACATGTCTTGTAACTGCCTGTACAAGGCTATTTTTTTTTTTTATAAAGTTTTGTTAAAAAAAAAAATGGTGATAGATCCATTCTTGCCTCATCTCTTGAGGTGAAAAGGTGGTCTCTCCTGTCATTTGGGCCACATTGCTTGGGACTGCTGGGAACATTTATTACTGTATCCTAGGTACAGTACGGGTTAATTATCTGTTTAACCCCTTCAGTACCAAGGGACTGGAGTTGTCGCAGAGAGACTCCATTCCTGACGTTAGTCCTGACTTACAGTGTGCTGGCTTAATGATCCAATAGGGTTGATAGCCTCTGAAGTCCTATTTTAACTAACTAACCTTCAGTACGATTAAGTCTCTTTACCTTTTATTCCGGCAACAATTGACCACTTGCGAGTTTTGGTCTATAAGGAAGTTGGAGTTGTGGTCATCAATATTTAGCAGAATTATCAGCTAATATACAGTACAGTCATAATACATATATAAATACATAAAACCAAATTTATCATACTTTTTATCACACAGAAACCCACATTAGTTTTACATTTCTCTATAATATCGATGTTCACGGCTCCAACTTCCTTATAGCCTGAAACTCTCAAGTGGTCAATTAGACGATTGTATGTAGTTTGTGAAGGACCTTATTATGCATAGGTTTTATTGAGATCGTATTTATTTACCCCATTGCTTCCTAGATGTAGTTATTTACCCCATTGCTTCCTAGATGTATTTATTTACCCCATTGCTTCCTAGATGTAGTTATTTACCCCATTGCTTCCTAGATGTATTTCATTAACTAAAGAAAATCGACTTATGGTAACCAGTATATGATTTTTTTGCCTTACAAAGGTAAATTTAGGTAAATATCTCTCTCTTTCTCTCTTGGGCTAACAATAAGAACGCTCACTCAACAAAAGGGATGATCTATTGCAACGAAGGTGTTAAATCGTTCTCAAGTACCTCCTTCACTACTGAGTCCTATTGTTACGACTTATTGTATTCAGCTGTTTAGTAATCAATAAGACATTAGTGGACGAGAACGAGAAACTTGACCCTATAAATGCAGAAGATGAATAATAGAATGTGAGAGCTGTTGAACTTGTATACAGTATATATTATATATATATATATATATATATATATATATATATATATATATATATATATATATAAGGGAGATGGGTAATGGTCTCTGGTTGATTAAAGAAGTGTGAAGCGCTTGAGAATCCTCGAAGGAGGAGATACGGGCGCTATATAAGTAACCAGACGATTATTATTATTATTATTATTATTATATATATATATACTGTATATATACGCAAACTCTTTCGTTTCTGTTTCTCCTCTAACATCTTCCCTTCTTGCTGTAAGTTTGCTCTCATTCAACCAGTCCCAAAGAAGGGTGACCGCTCTCAACCCTCCAACTATCGTCCAATTGCTCTCATCTCATGTATCTCTAAAGTTTTTGAAACTATTCTTGCTTCCAAATTTCTTAAGCATTTATCTTCTCATAATCTACTCTCAGATCGCCAGTATGGTTTCCTAGCTATTAAGGGTCGCTCTACTGGTGATCTTCTTGCATATCTTACTAACTCTTGGTCATCCTCCTTTCGGGACTTCAGTGAAACCTTTTCTATTGCGCTAGACATATCGAAGGCCTTTGATAGAGTCTGGCACAAATCTCTAATTTCTAAACTACCCTCCTTCGGTTTCTATCCTTCCATCTGTGCCTTTGTCTCTAATTTCCTTTCTAGTCATTCCATAGCTGCGGCCTGCGGTTGTGGATGGCCATCGTTCACTTCTTCATCCTATCAACTCAGGTGTTCCTTAGGGCTCTGTCCTATCTCCAATTTTCTTTTTAATTTTCATAAATGATCTTCTCAACTGTACCTCAAGTCCTATCCATTCATGTGCAGACGACTCCACCATACACTATTCAATTAGTTTTCTAGAACGCCCCAGCCAGCAATACCACAAAGGCAAACGAAATGAAGCCATCGAACACTTATCTTCTGATATAACTACTATTTCCAATTGGGGCAGAGAAAACCTTGTTGCTTTTAATGCTTCCAAAACCCAATTTCTTCATCTATCTACCCGTCCGCAAATCCCAGAGGGCTATCCCTTATCTTTCAACAATACAAAAACCAATCCTTCATCTTCTCTCAGTATTCTTGGTGTCTCTTTCTCTTCTGCTCTCTCTTGGAAGGACTATATTACCAGTCTTGCTAAGGCAGCCTCCTAGAAGCTTGGAGTGATCAACCGCCTCAAAGGGTTCTTTACCCCTGCACAGCTTCTTGTTCTGTACAAGGGCACTGTGCGTCCTTATACTGAGTATTGCGCGTCTGTATGTATGTACAGTATATATGTATGCATGCAAGTATGTATGTGTGTGCGTGTAGAGGTCCCCCACGCATTGCAGTGTGCGTGTAAGGGATCAATAAGACCCTGTTTGGCCTGCCATAAATCACATTACAGTCTTACCCACACAAATATTGCCCTCTCCTTCCAAACCTTATACTCAACATGATCACCTACTGTATATGTATGTATGTATGTATGTATGTATGTATGTCTATATCTATCTATCTATTTATCTCTCTCTCTCTCTCTCTATATATATATATATATATATATATATATATATATATATATATATATATATATATATATATATATATATACAGTATATATATATATATTTATGTATGTATTTATTTATTTATTACGTAAGGAAACATTTGTCAGCCAGAGTGGACAGAAGGGTGCTGAGCTGGTATGGTCATGTTGAACGAATGGGAGATTAAAGCCTTACAAAGAGAATATATGAGTCAGATACAAGGGGAGATAGAAGGGCAGGAAGACCCCCATTGAGATGGAGAGACTGTGTAAGACAAGCTTTGGATGATAGAGGAATGACTATAGATCAGGCAAAGGAAGTGGTAATAAACAGGAATGAATGGAGAATGCTTGTGAATAGTTGAGTGAACACGTGGTCATTTGGGAGAAGGGGTCGGGGCGCAAGTTGGACTAGATAATAGTCCATCAGGCGCCTGGCTCGGGGAGACGATTAATATAAAGGGTGCGCCAGGAAGTGTGGTGGGCGGGCTTGTGGCTTTGGCTCCGCTAAATGTCTGCCTGCCGAGATCGGAGCCTCTCCGGGTGGTCGGGGGCCGGGGGAGTGCTGGAGCGACCTTGGTGACCCTGGTCTCTGGGTATTCTCCTGGGTGACCTAGATGTGTGTGAATTTTGTGTTTTGTCTGTGTTTGTTTGCTGTTTTGTCTTGTGTTTTGTGTTTTCCTGTTCTTGCTCTGTCTTGAGTCGGCCACCCCCAAGATTTTTTTTTTTTTTTTTAAATAATAAAATAGAGGAAAATAAAATGAAAAAATAGGAAAAGTGGGGATTGGGCCTGAGCATATAGATAGATAGAATAGATAGACGTAAGGAAAACAGAAAGCCAGCAAATCATTTATAACATTTACATAATACATTTTAAATTTATTTGCGTCTCCCCTCAATTTTAGCTCCAATATAATCGGGTTTTTTTTTATTCATATATCTATTTATTATTATTTGTGTTTTATATATTTATGTATTTATGTATTTATTTATTAGTCTTTGTTACAAGGTTAGGGAAAGGATACTTCAACCCAGACAGAAAAACAGTATTTAAAGGTATATTATCACGGGGATGTTTTTTCTGCGCTCCTTCCTTCCTATGTTTAGCTCCATTAGTTTGAACATTCTAAGACTTTCGCCCTATTAGTTTGGCAATTATACGACCTTTTGCTCCATTTCATTATCAATTTTAGGTCCATTCGTGCTATTTAGGTGTCGATTTTTTTCCCGGCAAGCGAATGCAAGCCTGCAATTTAAGAGGAACCGGCCTTTGGCTGTGAGCTTTTTCTACCCAAAAATTTACAAAGTTATTTCAAAGGGGGGTTTTGGGGGTATTTGTTTTGTTATGGAAGTCTAGGGAGGAAACTATATCTATCTATCTATCTATTGCCTGACGCCGTGATCCCCGAAGGGGTGGCCACGAACGAACCGCCCCCATGCACCTCTGTCCCCAGTCAGTCGACGCCCCTCCCCCCAACCAGCACCGCGTTCGTTCATGTAGTTCCTCACTCCATCCTTCCACCTCATATTCGGTCTACCTCTCCCCCTCTGTCCCTCCACCTTGCTCTCGTACACCCTCCTAGTCATTCTCTCGCTTTCCATACGTATGAAACTATATACCTCCCCATAATTAATTTATGCCTAATAATATCTTGGCCCTCTTTCAAACCTTACCCTCGACATGATCACCGTTTAATATTAATCCTTATAATTTTTGCAATTTATTTAAGATTAGGGAAAGAAAATTGAAGCCCAGACACAACTTATACAATAATTAATTAATAAACGCCTTCTAAAAATGTTCCCCTTCTTCCAACCTTAACTTCAATAATAGTATCGAGCATGTTAGTTATTCCTTAAAAGTTGGGGAATGGTTAGAAAACGCACATAGACTGGATAATAATTAAAATAGGAATATACGTGGACAAATATTGAAGATTGTTTGTAGTTTGTTCGGTAGACCTCTTTCAAGCTTTAAAATATACCCCCAAGACCCCCCTTCAAGATGAATTTGTAATGAATTCGGTCGAAAACAAATCCAGGCCAAAGGCCGGTTCCTCCTAAATTGTAGACTACACATCGTTTGTTAGGAAATAATTGAAAAATAAATGGCACAGGTCTTAAAATCGATAAACTAATTGGATGAACGTTATAGAATTTCAAAACTAAACACGGACTAAGCATGAAGAAGGAGAGGGTCCATAAGAAAAACCCTTAAAGCTTAGCCAGAAAAAACAGTAATTAATGAATATACGCTTTCTAATAACCTGCTTCTTCTTCCGAGCCTTACCCTTAATATGATCCATATTTATATAATTTTAATTTTTCTGTAAGATTTGGGATGGAATGTTGAAGCCCCTCCCCCCCACCCCCCGATAAAAAAGGAAAAGGAAATCAATACCAGTAATTAATTAATATACGCCTTATAAAAATGTACCCCTCCTTTCAACCTTATTTTGAATAGTATTACCCGTGTTAAGTTTTAATGCACAAAGTACACAGAAAAGGATAAATAAATATAAAACGATATTAGATATATACAAAAAACAAAACAATCATCAACTCCATGCTAAAAGTATTGATACGAGAATACAATAATCAAATATAACAATAACAGCATAACATGTTACTCTGTGCTGTAGGGTATTCAGACTAGTAGCGATAGAACGTGTAGGATAAAAATACAAACTGTTCCCTTTAATCCCTGTACAATGCCATTTAAGGGGGGATGGACCGGTTTTCTCGACCACTTTCTCCCTCATGTTTAGCCCCATTAGTTTTCAGATGTTAAGATGTTTGCCCCATTAGTTAGTCGATTTTAAGACCTTTTGCCCCATTTCTTCGTCAATATTTAGACCTTTCATGCTATTTAGGTGTCGATTATTTCCCTGGCGAACGATAGTGAGCCTGTAATGTTGGAAGAACTGGCCTTCGGCCGGGAATTTTTTCTACCGAAAAATGTACAAATTAATCTAGAAGGGGAATCTAATGGATGTTTTTGTTTTTTTTAATTTGATGGAGGTCTAGGGAGGAAACTTGAAAAATAATGAATACATGCAAAAATCGCCCAAAAAGTGAACCATATCCCCTTAACCCACACAAAACACCACTCACAGCGCGGGGGACAAACAAAGATTGATATATTGTGAAGCTTTAGTTATATATATTTGTTGTCGTAATATTGTTTGATAATTGTATGTATTGATGTAGGTATTTTGTTTCGTTGGCTTTGCGTATTTGTGTAACATATTTATTTGTTTTATATTTTTCTTCCGTGTGCGTGTAATTTCAGTTTGGCCTACGTTGCATACGTGAAAATAAATAGTGAATACATACAAATGCATATAAATACAACGATTGCAAGTGTTAAAAATACATACTGTTCCCTTTAATCCTGTGAAAGGCCATTTATCCCCCTCCAACACCATTCACTGACCGGGGGCCAAACATGGATTTAGGCTGCCTAGTTTTATTTTTGTATTTATTGTTTATTTTGTATTTTATTATTTTTTTACGTACAATTTTTGTCCTTTATTTTCTTTATTAGGATTTGTTTTGTCTTATTATCCAGTGTTTTCATTGATCCAGTCGATTTCGAGATATGTGGTTTTAGTTTTTGGTGTGCCCCCGAGACTAAAAAAATAAAAAAATAAAAAGAGAGAGAGAGAGAGAGAGAGAGAGAGAGAGAGAGAGAGAGAGAGAGGGAGAGGGAGAGAGAGAGAGAGAGAGACAGAGAGAGAGAGAGAGAATTCCCCAGGCCCCTTTCAAAGTAAAACACGCCCCCAAATCCGCTGCAAGCTAAATATGTAAATCTTTCGCTATAGGAATGTTCGGACCGATGGTCAGTTACTTCTAAATTGTAGGCTCGCTGTCGATCGTCCCCCACAACAATCGTCACCTGAATGGGGTGAAATATCTTATTAATGTCTTATTAATGATGGTATTTGCTTCAGTCCGATACAACTGTGAATATGTAGGTATCCGAATTAATGACCGCGACTGTGCGTTGTCAAATATCGAAGGTATAAACGAAGTGATG
Source organism: Paralithodes platypus (assembly GCA_032716605.1). Lineage (NCBI taxonomy): Eukaryota > Metazoa > Arthropoda > Malacostraca > Decapoda > Lithodidae > Paralithodes > Paralithodes platypus. The sequence continues at coordinate 12,377,272 of CM064513.1, forward strand.
AATAGGAATTAGTGGAGAATGCTTGTGAATAGATGAGTGATAACACGGTCGTAGGGAGTGGGGTCGAGCGCCAGTTGGACTAGATAATAGTCCGTCAGGCGCCATAGTCATAGTCATAGTCCCATGACTTACCCGACATTGAGGAACGAAATATGACAAGATACAATAATGCTCAATAGTCTTATCTGTATCGAAGCCGAGGGTGATCTCTTTGGGATACCTTCATTTATGTTCTATTGGCTTGGTAATGTTAAGATGTTTCGTTCCATTAGTTTGGTGAGCTAGTTTATTGCATTTATTGATTATTGCAGTTGAAGGAAGAAGTGTTTGTGTGATACCGATTATACTGTTGATACACACAAACACATACACAAACACAAACACACACGCGCACACACACATACACACACTCACACACATACACACACACACACACTGCAGCTAGTAATATAAGAGGTTTGTTGTGTAGCGGAACACGGCTGTCTGTCCTGGAGGGGTTAATTATTACACACACACACACACACACACACACATACACACACAGCCACACACACACACACACACACACACACACACACTGCAGCTAGTAATATAAGAGGTTTGTTGTTTAGCGGAACACGGCTGTCTGTCCTGGAGGGGTTAATTAATACACACACACACACACACACACACACACACAGCCACACACACACACACACACACACACACACACTGCAGCTAGTAATATAAGAGGTTTGTAGTTTAGCGGAACACGGCTGTCTGTCCTGGAGGGGTTAATTAATACACACACACACACACACAGCCACATACACACACACACACACACACAGCAGCTAGTAATATAAGAGGTTTGTTGTTTAGCGGAACACGGCTGTCTGTCCTGGAGGGGTTAATTAATACACACACACACACACACACAGCCACACACACACACACACAGCCACATACACACACACACACACTGCAGCTAGTAACATAAGAGGTTTGTTGTTTAGCGGAACACGGCTGTCTGTCCTGGAGGGGTTAATTAATACACACACACACACACACACACACACACACACACACACACACACACACACACACACTGCAGCTAGTAATATAAGAGGTTTGTTGTTTAGCGGAACACGGCTGTCTGTCCTGGAGGGGTTAATTAATACACACACACACACACAGCCACACACACACACACACAGCCACATACACACACACACACACTGCAGCTAGTAATATAAGAGGTTTGTTGTTTAGCGGAACACGGCTGTCTGTCCTGGAGGGGTTAATTAATACACACACACACACAGCCACATACACACACACACACACACACACTGCAGCTAGTAACACACACACACACACACACAGCCACATACAAAGGAGTACAAAGGAAATCAAGCAACAACAGATCTAGTGACCCTTCTAGGTTGCTTGTCCTCCAAAACACTGAGGATCAAGTGTCCAAACAGTGGTTTAGAGTGGGTAAGGGAACATTGGAAAGGGAATTACTGCCCTGGAACTAATGTCCGTGGCAGGATTAGGAAGTTAGTAGAGGACAGATGGGTTAGTAACTGAGGGGGGGATAAAATAAAGTTATTCATTTACAAACGCAGTCAGTCGCGGGTTTAATGAGAGATATTTGTCTAGGCGGAGTTTAAATGAATCAACGGTAATGCAGTCTATAACGTTTCGGGGAAGCCCATTCCACAAGTTGACAACTCGATTGAAGAAGAAATTCTTAGATTCGTGCGAGTTAAAAGATTTACCAATAATTTTGCAACCGTTTCCCCGCGTGTAATTAGATTGGTCGATAGTGAAGTACTTACTACAGTTCATATTGTCGATGCCTTTGATGATTTTGAACACTTGAATTAAGTCACCTCTTAATCTGCGCTGGGTTAAAGGAAATATATTTAATTCTCTAAGACGCTCTTCGTATGGTTTGTTCTTTAGGCTAGGTATCATTTTGGTAACTCTACGTTGAACTCGTTCTAGCTTGTTTATATCTTTTTGGTAATAAGGGCACCAGGATTGAACGCAGTATTCCAGAAGAGGGCGGACTAAGGAATTGTAAAGGGTTAGGATAACTTCTTTGGATTTATGCTCAAATGACCTGCCTATAAAGCCAATTATTTTGTTTGCCTTCTTAACAACTTCTGAACATTGTTGACTCGGTTTTAGGTTACTCGATATTGTTACTCCCAGATCGGTTTCTCTGTTTACATTCTTAAGCTGAGTGCCATTCATCGAATAGTTTGCTTTCTCATTTAGGTATCCCACATGTAGTACTTTACATTTATCCGCATTGAAACTCATTTGCCAAATTTGGGCCCAACATGACAATTTATCTAGATTGTGTTGCATATCGTCAACTTGTTCTTTTGAGAGTACGCTATTTGCAATTTTTGTATCGTCAGCAAATTTTGAGATTGTACAGGTGAGACCCTCATCTATGTCATTGATGTAAATTAGAAAGAGAATTGGGCCTAGTACCGATCCCTGGGGTACCCCGCTACTTACATTGGTCCATTTAGATGCCTTACCATTTATGACTACCCTTTGCTTTCTGTTGCTGAGCCAATTTTCTATCCATTTCAAAACACTGTCTTGTATTCCATGCGCTTTTAGTTTTAGCAGTAAACGTTTGTGGGGAACTTTGTCAAAGGCCTTTTGAAAATCAAGGTATATAATATCTACAGCTTTACTCTCATCGTAGAGGTTGAGGATATCGTGGAAGAAGTCTAAGAGGTTTGTTAAACAGGAACGTTTTTTACGAAAGCCGTGTTGAGTATCTTTAAGTATGTTATTTTCCTCTAAGTGATTTACGAGTCTGTCTCGTATGACCGTTTCTAGCATTTTACAAACAACTGAGGTTAAGCTAATTTGACGATAGTTACTGGGTAGGGATTTGCTGCCTTTTTTGAATATCGGTGTTACGTTGGCTAGCTTCCACTGATCAGGCATAGTTCCAGACTGCAAGGATTTATTGAATAGTAATGTCAGTGGTTTGGAGAGCTCATCCTTAGCTTCCTTTAGAACTCTAGGCGAGATTGTATCAGGTCCTGGCGTTTTATTTACCTTGAGTTTATCTAAACAATTCAATACTTCTCTCTCTGTAATGGTGATTATTGCTTAGAACATCTGAATTATCAATCTGAATCGGCGATGGTGTAGGGATATCACTGAGGTCTTCTGTTGTAAAAACTGATGCAAAGAAGGTATTGAGGGCATTACTCATTTGTACTTCGTCTTTGGTGTATTCTCCATTTTCATCGACTAACGGTCCAACAGTTGAAGTAACTACTTTTTTCTTTCTGATATAACTATAGAATTCTTTCGGGTTTGTTTTACTTTGATTCGCAATATGTAACTCTAAGGTCTTTTTACTCTGCTTAATTAACTTTTTGGCTTTGCGTCGTAGCTCTACAAATTTCACCCGTTCTTCGTCATTTTGTGAGGATTTTAATCTATCATTAGCAAATTTTTTAGCAAGCAGGCAGTTTGAAATATCTTTATTCCACCATTTGGGCTTATTATTATGGCCTGGACGCCGTATTTTCGATGGTATGCAGTCTTGCTCTGCTTTTAGGTAGGTGGTTTCGAATAACTTCCAAGATGTATTTATGTCGTTATTGTTAATTAAAAAGCTCCAGTCAGTTTCTTTAAACATAGCTCTAAGTTTATGGAAGTTTGCTTTCTTGAAATTAGGGACTTTTTCGATGCTACTATTTGGTTCGTTACTAGTAAACTTTAAAGTGAAAGTTATCGTACGATGGTCGCTGTTACTGAATTCATCACCAACATTCAAATTCTCTATCAATTCTTCTTTTGTTGCAAGTACAATGTCAAGAACGTTATTACCACGGGTCGGCATTCGAACAAATTGATAAAGCGAACTCTCTTGCAAGTTCGTATACAAGTCATGTCCGGAGTGTGAAGTAAGAGTATCGCCCCACTTGGTCACAGGTAAATTAAAGTCGCCAAAAATTACGGTATCTTGTGAGTTACTTACATCTGCAATTTGTTAGTAAATTTCTCGGTCAGTTTGCACTGATTGAGCTGGAGGTCTGTATATTAACCCAAGTATTATTTTTGTACCTTTATTATTCTTTATTAGCACAAAAGATGTGTCGACGTTCACAATTTGAGGTTTTGACACGAGGGTCGGGTTAAGACTTTCTTTGATATAAAATAAAACCCCACCTCCATTTTTATTTATTCGGCTGTTCTCAAACATTACATAACCGGGAAGTGAATACTCTGCTAAAAAGTCTCTATCTTCTGTATTGAGCCAAGATTCTGTTATGCCAATCACATCATAATTTTCTGTAAACACTAGTTCCTCTAAATCTGAAAATTTATTGCGTATGCTACGAGCGTTTGCATAGAAAACCTTTAAAGTTGCGGTTTTAGAACTCTCAGAACGTTCTTTCATCGAATTTTTGGTTCTGGTCGGATCTACATTTACATTCATGGCTGTCCTCGGTCCTCGGTCGTTATCCCTGGCGGTTTTGAATTTGGGTCGTGTTGGTGGAGCTTTATCCAAATTCGCGGTTCTTGACGGATTAGTATTTAATTCCTTTGTAGGTTGCCGTCCTCGCTGTCTTCGGTCCTCCTTCCTGGTTGTCCTGTGCTGAGTCGATTTCTTCTCCGAAAATCCGTCACAGCATCGTTGAGAAGACGCCCAAAACGTGCTGCTCCCACCTGATTCAGATGAACTCCATCGTCCGAAAACAAATAGTCATCGTAGTAGAAATTGTCCCAGGTGTCGACGAATCCCACGTTCTCCTTCCTGCAGAGGTTTGCTAGACAACGATTTGTGCTGGTGGCTATGTTGTAAAATCGGCTCTCTACACTGAGCCGGGGGACGATTCCTGAGACGATGATCCTTGATGACTTCTCCTTAAACGACTTGATCAGCTGCTGGTACTTTAAAAGCAAATCTTCCGACCGGGTTCGCTGTACATTGTTGGATCCAACGTGGATGACGTACATACACACACACACACACACTGCAGCTAGTAATATAAGAGGTTTGTTGTTTAGCGGAACACGGCTGTCTGTCCTGGAGGGGTTAATTAATACACACACACACACACACACACACACACACACACATACACACAGCCACACACACACACACACACACACAATGCAGCTAGTAATATAAGAGGTTTGTTGTTTAGCGGAACACGGCTGTCTGTTCTGGAGGGGTTAATTAATACACACACACACACACACACACACACACAGCCACACACACACACACACACACACACACACACTGCAGCTAGTAATATAAGAGGTTTGTTGTTTAGCGGAACACGGCTGTCTGTCCTGGAGGGGTTAATTAATACACACACACACACACACACACACACACACACACACACAGCCACATACACACACACACACACACACACACTGCAGCTAGTAATATAAGAGGTTTGTTGTTTAGCGGAACACGGCTGTCTGTCCTGGAGGGGTTAATTAATACACACACACACACTCAGACACACACACACACACACACACACACACACACACACATACACATACACACACACACACATACACACGCATGGAATGAGTTACCAAACGACCTAGTGTGTTTACAGAGTATTCAAGCTTTTAAAGTAAACTATGATAAGTTAAAGGCTGACGGGACACTACGAGAGTAATCTCAATCCTGTTAAATACAATTAGGTAAATACAATTAGGTAAACACACACACAGATGTATTTAGAGGTACACACACTAACTGTTCTCTCTCTCTCTCTCTCTCTCTCGCTCTCGCTCTCTCTCTCTCTCTCTCTCTCTCTCTCTCTCTCTCTCTCTCTCTCTCTCTCTCTCACACATACACACACACACACACACACACACACACTGGAACAAGTGAAAAATTTGGTGCACAGTAGAATTTGCACGTATGGTTGACACGTACAATTGGTTTTGCAATCGGATATTACCTGTTCAGATTGACACACATGAAAGATTAAATATTTGTTATATGTATATATAATTTGTGTTGCAATTAAGCGATAAATGTTTACAGTGTAGTGTTTATTGTCCCTGCCTGTCCTGGGGTGCTTAATATTTACCACATATACACATATTTTTTTTTTTTTATTAAGGTGACAGTTACAAAGTGGTGTACAATCTATCTTATTCTAGTTACATTGTAGTTTATCTTATGTACCAGTACCTCCCTACAATCAACCTAGTTGTTCCCCAATTCGTCCCTCCGCCACGACCATTTCAAAGTCCAAGTCTTTCACTCTTGTCCTCTGTAGCGGGGAGGACCTTGTACCCCTGAGACATAGGAGTGCAGACCTGAGAAGAGAGAAAGAGAGCCGGCATCTCATCCAAGTTATGACTTGGCTTCTATGCTGGCACTTTTTCTCCGATATTTGTTCAGCTAATCTGGCATAGAAGACACTTGCAGAAGGTCCCATACCTCCCGACGATGAGAAGACCAAAGGATCCCTGTTCAAATCCTTTCTTCATAAGCGCGTTTTTTCTCACTTTTGTTTCTCAAGTATGCCGCCTTGTGTCCTCGCTCACGATATGTTTGTGCTCTTGGGTTGAAGATTCTGATGTCGAAAAAAGCCCGTTGTCCCCTCGTCCAAAAACCTCGAGCACTTACGTCCACTCTTGCTTCATTTGAAGTATTTGCAGTATTGTGGGCCAAGCGCTGTCCGTCCATAGGCAGAAGTTCCGGTTCGATTCTGACATCATGGCACACCTCGTCCAGCATTTGTGCAGTGATGTCTCGTACTTCATCATGCCGGATACAGATGAATCCTCCTTTCTTACAGGTCATACAGTGGTCTGGGTTGTTTATTTCACCGCATGCACATATCAGCGGCAGGTTCGAAACTGGCCACCCATACCTCAAGGCTACGGCATCATTGAATTCTTGTTTATTTAAGCTGAAGCCTTTCTCCTTTATTGGTAATGATGTGAGCCAATTTGAAGCCCCCGTGTCTTGTGCCATCTCAACTCTCATTTTCAGTTCTTCCCTACATCTGGTCTTAATTTGTTCTAGGCTATGTTTCTGTCTCTCTTCTCTGCTCTTTGTAATTTCCTGTCTTGCATTTCGTTGTTCCTCTTCGTCCACCTCATCATTTTCATTTTGCTCCCGTATTTTTTCTGTCAGAGACGTAGTAAGTTTAAGGGAATTTTGGTACTCATGTGGTGCCGCCTCCACTGGGTTTATGATCCCCATACCTCCGAACCTTGGCGGAAGAGCTAATAGATCTCTTAGCTCTTGCGTGACGCCTTCCATCTCTGTTAAGGCCGGTATGAATGTTCCTCCGATTGCTTCTTCCAGCGGTTGGAGCATCTGTCTAATGTCAGGCACTGTTCTCCACATATACACGCATACATACAGACACGCGCACATACACAAAAACATGCGTGCACACACACACACACATACACACACACATATATATATATACACACACAACCACACATAAATACAGTACATACATATACAGTATACACACTAACTATTCTCTCTCTCTCTCACTCTCACACTCTCTCTCTCTCTCCCACACACACATACACACACAGGGGAAGCGATAGCACAGTGGATAGCGTGGTGGAATGCGGATCAAATGGAGCTCAGATCGAGTCTTCGCCAAACATAATGGTTTTTCTGAGGTGATCTGATTGTTCCCGCGGTTCTACAAATATCTGGACTACACCAAAACGTGAGAATGATACCCCCTATATCGTCATCAACCAATGATACCCCCTATATCGTCATCAACCAATGATACCCCCTATATCGTCATCAACCAATGATACCCCCTATATCGTCATCAACCAATGATACCCCCTATATCGTCATCAACCAATGATACCCCCTATATCGTCATCAACCAATGATACCCCCTATATCGTCATCAACCAATGATACCCCCTATATCGTCATCAACCAATGATACCCCCTATATCGTCATCAACCAATGATACCCCCTATATCGTCATCAACCAATGATACCCCCTATATCGTCATCAACCAATGATACCCCCTATATCGTCATCAACCAATGATACCCCCTATATCGTCATCAACCAATGATACCCCCTATATCGTCATCAACCAATGATACCCCCTATATCGTCATCAACCAATGATACCCCCTATATCGTCATCAACCAATGATACCCCCTATATCGTCATCAACCAATGATACCCCCTATATCGTCATCAACCAATGATACCCCCTATATCGTCATCAACCAATGATACCCCCTATATCGTCATCAACCAATGATACCCCCTATATCGTCATCAACCAATGATACCCCCTATATCGTCATCAACCAATTGGAAAGCACATGCTAGACCAGGGGGGATGGACCGGTCGTCGGGACCACTTTCTCCCTCATGTTTAACCCCATTAGTTTTCAGATGTTAAGTTGTTTGCCCCATTAGTTAGTCGATTTTAAGTCCTTTCGCCCCATTTCTTCCTCAACATTTAGACCTTTCGTCCTATTTAGGTGTCGATTTTTTCCCTGGCGAACGATTGTGAGCCTGTAATGCTGGAAGAACCGGCCTTCGGCCGGGAAATGTTACTACCGAAATATGTACAAATTGATCTAGAAAGGGGATCTAATGGATGTTTTTTTTTTATTTGATGGAGGTCTAGGGAGGAAACTAGACAAATAATGAATACATGCAAGAAAGGGAGGAAACTAGAAAAAATAATCAATACATGCAAAAATAATCAATACATGCAAAAATAATCAATACATGCAAAAATCGCCCAAAAAGTGAACCATTAAACGACGGTATAGCTGCACTCTCCAAAAGTGAACCATTCAACGACGGTATAGCTGCACTCTCCAAAAGTGAACCATTCAACGACGGTATAGCTGCACTCTCCAAAAGTGAACCATTCAACGACGGTATAGCTGCACTCTCCAAAAGTGAACCATTCAACGACGGTATAGCTGCACTCTCCAAAAGTGAACCATTCAACGACGGTATAGCTGCACTCTCCAAATCGCGTGACGTGAATAAATAACGTGTCGTCATCTAGTACGGCAGAGAGGAAGCAACCAGCACCTTCAAACCTTAAAGGTGGGGGCTCATGGGTTGAGATAAACATGGAATGATAATCGCCAAGCTGTACATAATTATCTTGCAAAATGCAATGGCACTGAAATAATTATTAACAATAGTATAAAGGATTTTGTGGATCGTCTATACCAGGCCTGTGACGTCATAGTGACGTCACACCAGTATCCTTATCCTAGACTGGATGGTGGACTTACACTCTTGTGACGTCACAGGCCCGGTATAAACGATCCACAAAATTCTTTATACCATTGTTAATAATTATTTCAGTGCCATTGCATTTTGCAAGATAATTATGTACAGCTTGGCGATTATCATTCCATGTTTATCTCAACCCATGAGCCCCCACCTTTAATTGATAATCTCTCGGAGCCCCTCAAGAGTTACAGTTTACCGACACCCTATATTCCGGAGGCTGATTAAAATAAAAAATAAAAAAAACACACAAACACACACTAATTTCCTCTGCCTGTACATTATATGATATATTATGTAAATGTTTATAGGTATGCGTATTGGGTAATTCATGGGTTAGAAAATTGATGTAGGAATGTGTTGAAAGGCGGTTGCCCCCTACTCTCTGTAAGGGAGAAGGTATACACTAAAAAAGCTCTGAAAAACATTTGATTATTGTATTAGGGGTAGAAGAGCGAGAGAGATGCAACATTGCGGCTTGTAAAGAAGTGCGGTATGGGTTGAACCTCCCCACACAAGCGAACAATACTCAATACATGGGTGCACTGCGCCGCTGGGCAGAGCAAGAATCTATGGGGGGGGGTGAAGAAACCCATGGTGCCGCTTGAGATTAATATAAATAGGAAATGGTTAAGTATTATTTATCACGTTGTGATAAGAGTTAAATAAAGCATGGACACTCGTCCTGACTGTTGGTGGTTCGAGCACAGCTGAGAGTATACAAATATTTAGTAGCTCACGTGGATTTCTAAAATATACTGAATACAGACACACACACACACATATATATATATATATATATATATATATATCCATTTTCATCTTTTGCCGATTTCTGGTTGATCCTCTCTCCCTCTCTTTGACCTTTCTATACCTATAGTATAATTATATCCTCTATTATTCACTCTAATAGTATCACGACCACCCAAAGGGGATGTATGTTTTCTCTCTCTCTCTCTCTCTCTCTCTCTCTCTCTCTCTCTCTCTCTCTCTCTCTCTCTCTATCTATCTATCTTTTTAGTCTCTCTGACCAAAATGACTGCAGTAAAAAATCGACCTTTGACCATAAGGGTCAGAACTGTACACTCGACCAAAAAAACAATCTTTACACTGGTGAGCTGTAAATAATCTAGTGTGAACGGAATGAATCGGGTGAAACATACGTCTGTGAGGTATTATTATAAGATATCGACCCACTTCCACAATGTTTAGAACGTTAGTGTAAAGACTGTTTTTTGGTCGAGTGTACATGTTCTGGCCAAAGACCTGTTCTCCATAATTAGAGGCTCACTATCGCTCGTTAGGAAAGAGAGTCGATACCCAAATGGCACGTAAGGTTTTAAGATTGACAGAGAAATAGGACAAAAGGTTTTATAGTCGCCAAACTAATGGTGTGAACGTTGTAAGATCTCAAAACTCACGGGGCTAAACATGAGGGAGAAGGGGGTCCAGAATAACACCCCTTTCATTCAGCTTAGTCGCTATGGACCAAATCAGCCTTAGCTATAAGGAAGTTGGAGCCGTAATCATCGCTATAAAACAGAAATACAATAATGATGTAGGTTTCTAGTGGACAGAAAGTAGGATGCATTTGGTGCTATATATATTTATGAATGCGCAACGACCGTATTCTATAGTTTATTCGCTGTAAGTATGCGAGAAATGATGACCTCTTTCATCTGTAACTCAAAAACGACTTGAGTAATCGAGCTAATATTTCTGCCATTTGGGAAGAGTCAGTCAAGGAATAGATGTGGAAATGTACAGCCCATTTGCTCCAGCCCTTTTTGAGTTACAGAGGATAAAGGTCATGATTTCTCGCCTACTTACAGCGAATAGACTGTAGTAGTTAATTCTGCTAGCTATTGATGTTTATATCTCTAACTTCCTTAAGGGGAGAGGGGCCGGTTTTCTGGACCACTTTCTCCCTCGTGTTTAGCCCCAATAATGTTCATGTTTTAAGACGTTCGGCCCATTACCTTGGCGATTTTAACACCTTTAGTTCCATTTCGTTGTCAATTTCATGACCTATCGTGCCATTTAGATGTCAATTTTTTCCTGGTGAGCGTAAGCGAGCCTGAAATTTTATGAGGAACCGGCCTTCGGCCGGGAAATTTTTCTACCGAAAAATGTACAAATATATCTTGAAGGGGGGTCTAAGTGGTGTTTTTCTAAGCTTGATGGAGGTCTAACGAGGAAACTAAGAAATAAAGGAATAAATGAATTAATAGACCAAAAAAAACGGCCCATCTTCCCTTAAAGCCTGAAACTGGAATTTAGATGAAACTTGATCTTATTTCGCACACCCGGCGGAGGTATGTTCTCTATTGAGCACACCCGGCGGAGGTATGTTCTCTATTGAGCACACCCGGCGGAGGTATGTTCTCTATTGAGCACACCCGGCGGAGGTATGTTCTCTATTGAGCACACCCGGCGGAGGTATGTTCTCTATTGAGCACACACGGCGGAGGTATGTTCTCTATTGAGCACACCCGGCGGAGGTATGTTCTCTATTGAGCACACCCGGCGGAGGTATGTTCTCTATTGAGCTCACCCGGCAGAGGTATGTTCTCTATTGAGCACACCCGGCAGAGGTGTGTTCTCTATTGAGCACACCCGGCGGAGGTATGTTCTCTATTGAGCACACACGTTTGTTGCTATACCTATGTAGCTATTTATATCTGTTATAGCTATCTACTTATCTATTTCGCTATCAATCCATCTATCTATTGTTGCTATCCTGCTATTTATCTATCTATCTATTAATCCATCAATCAACTAATCAATCAATTAATCTATCTATCTATATATCTATCTATCTATCTATATATCTATCTATCTATCCATCCATTTATCCATCCATCTATCTATCTGCCAACTACCAACAACAAACTTACATCACTCCCTTCCACCCAGCTCCCCCCCTCCCCCCCCCCCCCCCCCTTCAAGACCCTTTTCTACGCTCCCTCTTTTCCTTTCCCTTCTAATCTCTAATTCAAAATCGCTTAGGAGGGGAGCGAGAGGTATGTGTCTGTGTGTGTGTGTGTGTGTGTGGGGTGAGGGTGGTGGAGGTGGTGGGGAGGGGGTTGGGGGGGGGGGGGGTTAGGGAGACACGAGACACTATAGTTAAGACAGGTCGGCCATTTTGGTGCCCTAAAACTCAAACAATTGGGTTATATCATGTTTCTGCTTTTGTATAATGTTGATCCAAAAACTTCATATATATATATATATATATATATTGTACTATTATAGCCGAATTCTTATCATAGGTCTGGATAATATATGAGTGGAAAGAGGGGCTGATGAAATCAGTTGCACGAAAATGGCGGAGGTTGACTGATATTTGTTACTGTAGGATCTCTGGGGGGCGGGGGGGGGGCAGTGTTTGTAGGAGTGATGATCCGTGACCTTTAAACGGGGGAAAGGGGGGGGGGGGAAGATCTGGAGATTACATTTTTACTGTCCTCTCTGAGCTCCGATGAAGCATGATTGAAATGATCCAAGAAGACTCCTCTATCTTCTTGTAAAGGTTAATTCTCAGCTCTATCATTGTCATCGTGCTGAAGGTGTTAATCATTCCTGTATCGGTAACGTCTTTTATATTTTATCTTAGCTACATTAGCGAGGTGGAAGGACAGAGAGGGAGAGGTAAACCGAAAGAGAGGTGGAAGGAAGGAGTGAAGAAGTATATGGATGAAGGCGGTGCTGGTTGGGAGGAAGGGCGTCGACTGACTGGGGACAGAGGTGCATGGGAGTGTTTCGTTCGTGGCCAACCCTTCGGGGATCACGGCGTCAGGCAATAGATAGATAGATAGATAGCTACACTTTGACGATTTTAAGAAGCTTAAAGGAAGGACGTCTATCAATCCAAAGACTACAGACCATCTCAATTAATCCTCTTAGCTACCATATGCCCTTCCTAAGCTTCATAAAATCGTCTAAATGTAGCTAACAGATTATACAAAAAGGCGTCGCTGGTACAGAAGGGGTTAATTCCCCCTCTCTCTCTACACCCGACTTGCCAGTGTCTCCCAATTTCTCCTAACCCTGAAATCCAATCAGAATCTCCATCTATTTCGGTGTCCTTGTTAGCCACCTCCAGGGATATATAGCATGGGTGTGTTGTGTAACCTGGTTCTGAACAGTCTATAGTCTTATATATATTGGTACTCTCTCTCTCTCTCTCTCTCTCTCTCTCTCTCTCTCTCTCTCTCAGGATTTTTGGCTAAATATTGGTTTTCGAGATCAGTCAAATTTGAAGAATATGTCGAAGGAAAAGTATGGTACACTGGAGGTTATTGTCTACCAAACAATGTACAAATCTATCTCGAAGGGGGATCTTGGGGGTATTGTTAAAAGCTTGATGGAGGTCTAAGGGCAAACATAAGCACTAATGATAAAATAAAACATAAATATATAAAATAAATGTAATACATAAATGGCTGGGATTCACTAGCTAATAATCACTGTCATGTTATATATCAGTAGGTGTTCAAATATTCCTGACCTCAACTGTACATTCTAGGAGAGAGCATGTGTATAGCGTATAATGTACAGTCCGCCAAATAAATGATGTCTCAGCACCAAGTATATTTTGATTCATAATTGGTATCAGCAATATCTAAGCATGATATCTCCATATCAAGTGAGATTTATAAACATGTTATTACACTAAGCCACCTTATTCAACATCTGACAGACATTAATACAACGCAGAACGAGCCAAACGTAATGACAGCTGAGACATGACTTATTAGCGCTACTGTACATATATCAGTCAATCAATCAATCAATATATTACGTAGTACAATGCTATAATCGGAAGTGGGTTGTATATAAAATTATGGTACTGTGTGTTGGGCCACTAAATCCCTACACAAGAGTCTAATCTGTCTGTTGTTTGTGTTGTGTGTATGTGGTGTTTGTCTGTCTGTGTTCGGTGTGTGTGTGTGTGTTGTGTGTTTGGTGTGTAGATGTGATTATACATATACAGACATGCGTGCGCGTGTATTGTAAAGGATTAATACTCATACACACATATACCAATTTACACACACACATATACAAACACACACACACACACATATGATCAGCGTTCTGTAATTCCTTCGAAATTGATAGAATAGATAGATAATTGATAGAATAGATAGATAATTGATAGAATAGATAGATAATTGATAGAATAGATAGATAATTGATAGAATAGATAGATAATTGATAGAATAGATAGATAATTGCGGTTACATTAATTTTGCACACACAATTTCTAACAGAGTGAGAGAAAAAAAAAAAAAAAAAAAAAAAATCCTCTGACTACAAGTGAAAAGAAAAAAAAGTGTGAAAACTATGTGAGTGAGGTGCAAATTGTCTCGATTAAGGGGAGGTTTTTAGTTTGGTCTCTAGATATCCATCAAGCTTAAGATTACACCCCCTTGAGCCCCTTTCAAGATAAATTTGTACATTTTTCGGTAGAAAAATGGCCCGGCTGAAAGCCGGTTCCTCTTAAATTACAGGCTCGCTATCGCTCGCCAGGATAAAATCGACACCTAAATGGCACGAAAGGTCTTAAAATTGACAGAAAAGGGTCGAAAGTTCTTAAAATCGTCAAAATAATGGGGCGACCGTCTTAAAATCTCAAAAGCAATGGGGCTAAACATGAGGGAGAAAGGGGTCAAGAAAAAAATCCCTCAAGTGGAAATCTCCCCCTAGCTCTCACAAACTTGTCCTAAGCTGAATAAAATCGTCTAATAATAGCCAGAATTAACTGTCAAAACCTTCATTATCTACAGAGGGATTAACATAATATGATAAACGCCTTATAGCCTCTCACTCGAAGGTGAAAACAAGAACAAGACAATAGAAAACAACAGAACAACAAAACAATGCGTATGAAAACTATGTGTGTGAGGAAGGCTTGGATGGCTGGAATGGGCCCGGAGGATTAGAGTCGAGGAGGTTTAAGGGGAGATCGATTTCCACCTGGAGGATTTTTTTCTGAACCTCTTTCTCCCTCATGTTTAGCCCCATTGCTTGTGAGATTTAAAGACGCCTGCCCCATTAGTTTGGCGATTTTAAGAACCCTCGCCCCATTTCTGTCAATTTTAAGACCATTCGTGCCATTTAGGTGTCGATCTTTTCCTGGCGAGCGATAGCGAGCCTGTAATTTAAGGGGAACCGGCGTTCGGCCGGGACATTTTTCTACCGAAAAATGTACAAATTTATCTTGAAAAGGGGTCAAGGGGGAGTAATTTTAAGCTTGATGGAAGTCTAGGGAATCAACTAAAAACCTCCCCTTAATTGCCCCAATTTGGAAAGGCAAAGGTGGAAGTGTTGAGCGTGTGTGTTTGACTGAGGGAATTGTTTGTCGAGGTGTGGTGGTCTCTGGAACACAAGGAGATACAAGGTTATTCAGTTAGTCCCTTTGAGGATCATGACGCGTTTTAGAGGTTACTTCTGGCTAGTATTAAAGGAATCTTTCAGATTAGGAAAGATATGTGGAAGTCAGAGGTTTAACTGAGAGAGCTTTTACCCTTTTAATTCTCACAGTTTCTTCCTAAGCTGCATACAATCGTCTAATGATAGCCAAAATAAACTGTTGAAATAAATCATAATCCTCAAGGGGTATTAACTCTCTAGCACTCACAAGTTCGCCCTAAGCTGAATAAAATCGTCTAATAATAGCCAGAATATACAGTCAAAATCCGTCATAATCCACACGGGGTTAACAGAGTAAGATAGAACGCCTCATCCTCTGAGTCGAAGGGAAAACAAAATTAAAACAAAATGAAAACAAAATAAAAACAAAAGGTGTGAAGACTATGTGAGGAAGGCTTGGATGGTTGGAATGGCTCCGGAGGATTAGAGAAGAGCTTTAATTGACCCACTTTCGAAAGGCAAAGGTGGAAGTGTTGAGAGTGTGTGTTTTACTGAGGGAATTGTTTGTTGAGGTGTGGTGGGTGATGTGTGGTGGGTTATTGTAAACAGTGTGTTTATTATATTAAACATATATACAATGAAAATATATGGCATTCAAGAAACGTTGTAGAACAAAATACAAATAAAATGATTTATTGGTGGTCGCTCATGTCAAGAACATAAAAATTGTCGTGTGGGTGTTTTTTGTTTTGTTTTACAATAACAGTAGTAAGCATGCATACAGAGATACTACATTCCTACGGTCATCATAGGAAATTAAATCACACTAATACACGACAAAGAAATAAAAAGAAATACAAAATGTAACTTTTGAACGCATTAGTAAAAAGTTTCTATTGTATTTGTGATGCTTGATATAAATGTGCATTGAATGAGTGCCATAGTATTTTAAAGTTTATATAATGTGTATAGTTTCATTCATTTATATTATTTACCAATTTTGTTGCGGCCAATTTGTTTTGTAATGCACACTCGAAATAAAAATTGCACTCGCCTTCCAATGAAAGTAGCAACAACAACAACAACAACATTTCCTCATCAACAACATCATGAGCATCAACAACATCAAAATCAGCAATTACATCAATCATTATCACCACCACCACCAACAAGGACAACATCTTCATCAACAAAAATATCATCATCATAAACAACAACATATCCCCCCCCCCCCCATACCACCATCAACAACATCATCATCACCACCACCACCACCACCACCATTAACATCATCATCACCACCACCACCAACAACAACAACAACAACAACAACAATAACACCACCAACAACACCACTAACAACAGCATCACCACCAACAACAACACCACCACCACCAACAACAACAACATCACCATCAACAACAACACCACCACCAACAACACCACCACCACCACCACCACCAACAACCCTATCAGACAAACAGATCTCCCAGCACTGACCCAAATTAGCCACGCAGATAAATCGCGAATGCTACATATTTGCAAATTAGGCAACACTGCGATATAACTCTCATCCGGAGCAACATTCGTACACGTATTAGCATTTCCAGAGGTCAAGGGGAGATGGGGTCGTTTTTCTGGTCTCCTTCCTCCCTCGTGTTAAACCCTATTTGTTTTGAGATAATAAGACGTTTGGCCATTTAGTTTGGCGATTTAAACACCTTACGCCCCATTTTGTTGTCAATTTTAAGACCTTCCGTGCCATTTAGGTGTCAATTTTTAGCGGGTGAGCGCAAGCGAGCCTGAAATCTTAAGAGGAACCGGCCTTCGGCCGGGAATTTTTTCTACCAAAAAATGTACACATTTTTCTTGAATGGGGGTCTAGAGGGTGTTTTTTGTTTTCTTCTAAAAGCTTGATGGAGGTCTAGCGAGGAAACTAAGAAATAATGGAATAAATTAAATAATAGAGAAAAAACAAAACAAAAACAAAACAAAAACAAAACCCGGTCCACCTCCGTTGACCGAACTTTTGGTCAATATCAATAAATATGGTGATGAATCGTAATTGAATTCTCCACAACCCCCCGTGGATTTTTCAGGGATAGCCATGTTGTTTTAGCCTCAATTGGGCACAGGATATCCGGTAGTTTTTATCTATCTGCAAGCCAAATTCATATTTCCACCAACCCGCCAATTAACTTACAAATAAACCTAATGAAGTCAATGATACTAATGAATACATGTGGTACTCCAAGGATTCGAACCTAGGATACTCACACCGAAATTCCGCGTACTAAACATTACGCTAACATAATCAGTATCCATAAAAATACGGCTACAAATCAATCTTCTTATCTAACGTTAATATCTGATCCCCAAGAAAAACAACAACAACAAGAACAACAAAGCCAACCATTCACAGGCCTTTGTATTCGACACATAAAAACTATCTCAATTTGCTCTTTTTCCCACAAGTTCTTCCTAAGCTGAATAAAATAATATATTAAGGGGCTAGATGATTGATTTGTCTGGCCCCCCTGCTGCCTCATGTATTTGTCTGGCCCCCCTGCTGCCTCATGTATTTAGCTCAATTAGTTTTTTAGATTTTAAAACGTTAGACCCATTAGTTTGGCTATTTTTTTAGACTCTTCGCCCCATTTCTCTGTCAATGTTAAGACCTTTCGCGCCATTTAGGTGTCAATTTTATCCTGGCGAGTGATAGCGAGCCTGTAATTTTTGGAAGAAGCGGCCTCGGCCGGGACGTGTTTCTACCAAAAAATGTGAAAATGTATCTAAAAAAGGGGGGATGTTATTTTAAGCTTGGTGGAGGTCTAGGAAGGAAACTAAAACATGAACAAATAACCCCTTCTGTACTGGCGACGTCTTTTAACTTTATTCTGGCTAATATAAGACGATTTTATTCAGTTTTAAAGGGGCCTCCAGCAATTAACAGGCTTCGAACTATCTCACTTAACACATTTTACTACCACAGATCCTTCTTAAACTGCAAAACAAAAAAATCGTCCAATTATAGCTAGAATGGAACTAATAAGACGTCGCCGGTACAGAAGGGGTTAATAAATATGGAATAATCAATAAACTCTCCCCTCTTAACCCCTTCTGTACCGATGACGTTTTTTTATGATTGTCTTACTATATTTAGACTATTTTCAGCAGCTTAAGAAGGATCAGTGGTAGTAAAAAGGGTTAAGTGAGATAGTTTGAAGCCTGTTAATTGCTGGAGGCTCTTTTTAAACTGAATACAATCGAATAATAGTAACCAGAATAAAGTTTAAAGGACGTCGCGGCACAGAAGGGGTTAATATCCGGTCAAAAAGCGTGTTAATCCTCTCAAGGGGTTAATGCCCTCGCCTGATCCTCCAAAACAGCTTTATTAAGGGGGTAGGGCATATATTTGTTTATTAAGGGGGTAGGGCATATATTTGTTTATTAAGGGGGTAGGGCATATATTTGTTTATTAAGGGGGTAGGGCATATATTTGTTTATTAAGGGGGTAGGGCATATATTTGTTTATTAAGGGGGTAGGGCATATATTTGTTTATTAAGGGGGTAGGGCATATATTTGTTTATTAAGGGGGTAGGGCATATATTTGTTTATTAAGGGGGTAGGGCATATATTTGTTTAATTATTTATTTATTCATTTATTTATTTAGTTTATTCAAGTACATTGGGGTTTGTAATAGATGATTAATGTTAAGAACGGGGTGTTACTTATTTACGTATGTTTAGTTTCCTCGCTAGACCTCCATCAAACTTGAAAAGAGATCCCCTAGACCACCTCTTCGAGATAAATTTGTACGTTTTTCGGTAGAAAAATTCCCCGGCCGAAGGCCGATTCCTCCTAAAATACAGGCTTGCTATCGCTCGCCAGGAAAACAAATCGATACCTAAATGACACGGAAGGTCCTAGTATGGGGTGAAAGGGGTTAAAATTGCCAAATTAATGGAACGAACACCTTACTATCTTAAAACTAATGGAGCTAAACATGAGGGAGAAGGGAGGCCGGAAAAACGAACCAACCCCCCAATTAAGCCAATACACCATTCGTACTTGTATTAGAACTTGGCGAGTTATTTGGACATGCCAGGGAGAAATACGATCATTGCTGAGGGCTCTGTTTGTCCTAGCTATTTTGGAAGGGGCCAGAGAGAAAGAGAGTGTGTGGTGTCAGTCTCAGTCTCTCTTTTTCTCTCTCACTCTCTCTCTCTCTCTCTCGTTACGTTCTGCGCTGTATAAAATCAAAGGTTATAAAAGAGGCATGTTTAGTCATTGGGTAGATTGATAAAAATTTACATCTTTTATCCATTTATTAGATGAGCTTATCAATACCCATATAGCTTGTTACGTGTTTATTAAAATAGATACTTTCAATACTTTTTCACATTCATAATTATTTTTACAATGTACAGTACACTCTAAAAAATATATGGGTATATAAAGGGTAATTAAAGTGTCCATAATATTCTACCCAAAGCAAGGTATATTGATGTTAATACATCCATCTAATACAAGGTTAGAAATGTAAATAGCTATCAATATTATTACACAATTCCCGATTCCGCTGAATATTGCTAAGTTGAATTTTGTAGTCTCTGGAACATTTGACGCACTACTCCTCCTAAACGGTTGCCTCTACAACATTAAACACTAAAACCAAAGTTGTTCGCAGAGCCATAATGAACAAAGTAAACCTGAAGGATTTTAGCTAATGACTGTGGCCACTCTTGCACCGTGACCAAATGACTTTATAGTGTATCCCCTATGCTAACAAAAACACCTTCCTAGATTTCCCTTCATAATAAGCAAATTATTATTATTATTATTATTATTATTATTATAAAGGTTTAATGATAGTAAAATGGCCATGTCATACAAGGATAGCAATGTAAATCCACATCAATATACCCAATGATGTTATATGATTTTTGTCATTCCCTTGTTTTTCTGCAATGTACTCTAATGCCTTATAGGTGAATACATAAGCTGCATACCTAGTTAGATGTATATTTTGTATGCATCAAAACATATTTAGGATGCTCACGCTCAGGTTTGTGTATGTTTGTGAATAATAAAGTGAATTTACGTCAGTAAAGAAAACAAATATTCAACCTTTTTATTTCTGGCGGTGTCTGGTAGTTGACTTTCTTGCAAATTTCGCGCCTTCCAGTATTGTGATGACGTCATAGATTCCGATAGTTGTCAGGCAACATAAATTTACCTTTAACTTGACCCAATTTATTTTATATGTTAGGGGCAAATTTAAGGATGTTCCCAATAATGTTGTATTACTAGAGCATTTAACGTTTTGCTGAACAACTTATCTCACCTTTTTTTTCATCTTTGTGTAATTCAGTAGAGTAAAAGATTAAATGACAAGAAAACAAATATAATGGAAAAAACATAGTTTATTTTTGCTGGATAGCGTCATGAGTATTATATAAACCAATAATACAGTATTTTGTTATATTTAGGCTGACTGGAATAGGTCTCATTAAACATGTATATATATATATATATACCGGTATATATATATATATATATATATATACCTGTATATACCCACCGCCAAGACCCCCCTTCGAAATAAATGTGTACAGTTATTGATATAAAAATGTCCCGGTCAATGGACGGTTTCTGTTAAATTACAGGCTCGCTTTCGCTCGACAGGAATACATCGACACCTATATGGCACGAAAGGATTTGAGATTGACAAAGGAATGGGGTGGCAGGTCTTAGAATGGCTAAACTAATGGGTCGAACGTCGTAAAATCTCCAAACTAATGGGGATAAACGAGGGGGAAGTGATTCCAGAAAAAGCAACCTCCTCCCCCTCTTAAAAGCATATCATTCTGTAACCCTTCCAGCAGAGCATTTTGTAATTTCGAAATGGTTCACAGTAATGATTTTAACATGCCAAGTGCTGCAGTATTCCGTAACCTGTGTGGCAATGATCTGAGAATTGCACAGGTTCATTGTCTCTGTTGGGTAAATGTGTGAGGATATTTTGTAGTACCTGGAATTATGTATTGCTGTAATTGGTGGGTAGATTCCCTGGAGATTACTATTAACCCTTTCAAGCACACCCCCATTTGTACATTTTTCGGTAGAAGAATGTCCCGTCCGAAGGTCGGTTTGGGCTCGCTATCGCTCGCCGGGAATAACGGCACCTAAATGGCACCGAAGGTCTTAATATTGCTAATCTAATGGAATGGGTCAAAAGGTTTTCAAATTCACCAAACTAATAGGGCAAAAGGTCTTAAGATCGCCAAACGAATAGGGCGAAAGGTGCTAATATCGCCAAACTAATGGGGCAAAAGGTGTTAAAATCACCAAACTAATGGCGGGCGTATATTGTTTCTATTGTGTAAATGTTTGAGGATATTTTGTAGTACCTGAAATTGACCACTTGCGAGTTTTGGTCTATAAGGAAGTTGAAGCTGTGGCCATCAATATTTAGCAGAATTGCCAGCTAAAATACGGTCATAATACATCTATAAATACATAAAACCAAATTGATCATACTTTTTATCCATCAGAAACCCACATTATTATTGCATTTCTCTTTAACCAATTCAGTACCAGGGACGTCCTATTCGTCCTATTCTGGCAACTATTAGAAGATTATATTCAGCTTAGGAAGGACCTCTAGCAATAAGAAGGCTTCAAACTATCTCAACCAACCTTTTCAACTACCACAGATGCTTCCTAATCTGCATAACATTGTATATGTATAGTTAAAATAAAATATGACACACGTTGCTGTTACTCAAAGGGTTAATATCGATGTTCACGGCTCCAACTTCCTTATAGCCTGAAACTCGCAAGTGGTCAATTGTGTATAGCTGTAATATGTGCTTTAATCCCTGGAATTACGTCATCGTGCTGAAGAGACAGGACAGATGGTACAGTAACAATAACAACATCATTAAACAAGTGGGGAGGGGGGTAGAGACTGGATAGATGCAGGACAACAACAACAACAACAACATTAAACAAGGGGGGGGGGGGGGGGTGAGACTGGACAGATGCAGGACAACAACAAAAACAACAACAACATTAAACAAGGGGGGGGGGGTGTAGAGACTGGACAGATGCAGGACAACAACAACAACAACAACAACAACAACATTAAACAAGGGGGGGGGGGTAGAGACCTGGATAGATGCAGGACAACAACAACCACAACAACATTAAACAAGGGGGGGGGTGTAGAGACTGGACAGATGCAGGACAACAACAACAACAACAACAACAACATTAAACAAGGGGGGGGGGAGTAGAGACTGGACAGATGCAGGACAACAACAACAACAACATTAAACAAGGGGGGGGGGGTAGAGACTGGACAGATGCAGGACAACAACAACAACAACAACAACATTAAACAAAGGGGGGGGGGTAGAGACTGGACAGATGCAAGAAAACAACAACATCAACAATATTAAAGAGGGGGGGGGGGTGTAGAGACTGGACAGACGAAGGACAACAACAACAACAACAACGACATTAAACAGGGGGGGTGGGTGTAGAGACTGGACAGATGCAGGACAACAACAACAACAACAACAACAACATTAAACAAGGGGGGGGGTAGAGACTGGACAGATGCAGGACAACAACAACAACAACAACATTAAACAAGGGGGGGGGGGGTGTAGAGACTGGACAGATGCAGGACAACAACAACAACAACAACATTAAACAAGGGGGGAGGGTGTAGAGACTGGACAGATGAAGGACAACAACAACAACAACAACAACATTAAACAAGGGGGAGGGTGTAGAGACTGGACAGATGAAGGACAACAACATCAACAACAACAACATTAAACAAGGGGGGGGGGTGTAGAGACTGGACAGATGAAGGACAACAACAACAACAACAACAACATTAAACAAGGGGGGGGGGTGTAGAGACTGGATAGATGCAGGACAACAACAACAACAACATCAACATTAAACAAGGGGGGGTGTAGAGACTGGACAGATGAAGGACAACAACAACGACAACAACAACAACATCATTAAACAACGGGAGGGGGTGTAGAGACTGGATAGATGCAGGACAACAACAACAACAACAACAACAACAACAACATTAACAAGGGGGGGGGGGGGAAGGACTGGACAGATGAAAGACAACAACAACATTAAACAAGGGGGGGGGGGGGGGGTGGGTGGACTGATACTGGATAGATGCAGGACAACAACAACAACAACAACAACAACATTAAACAAGGGGAGGGGGTGTAGAGACTGGATAGATGCAGGACAACAACAACAACAACAACAACAACATTAAACAAGGGGGGGGTGTAGATACTGGATAGATGCAGGACAACAACAACAACAACAACAACAACATTAAACAAGGGGAGGGGGTGTAGAGACTGGACAGATGAAGGACAACAACTACAACAACAACATTAAACAAGGGGGGGGGTGGGAGTGTAGAGACTGGACAGATGAAGGACAACAACAACAACAACAACAACAACAACATTAAACAAGGTGGGGGGGGAGTGTAGAGACTGGATAGATGCAGGACAACAACAACAACAACAACAACAACAACATTAAACAAGGGGGGGGGAGTGTAGAGACTGGATAGATGTAGGACAACAACAACAACAACAACAACATCAAACAAGGGGGGGGGGGTGTAGAGACTGGACAGATGCAGGACAACAACAACAACAACAACAACAACAACAACAACATTAAACAAAGGGGGGGGGTAGAGACTGGATTGAT
Organism: Paralithodes platypus; assembly: GCA_032716605.1. Classification (NCBI taxonomy): domain Eukaryota; kingdom Metazoa; phylum Arthropoda; class Malacostraca; order Decapoda; family Lithodidae; genus Paralithodes; species Paralithodes platypus. The sequence continues at coordinate 12,401,713 of CM064513.1, forward strand.
GCAGGACAACAACAACAACAACAACAACAACAACAACAACATTAAACAAGGGGGGGGGGGTTGTAGAAACTGGACAGATGAAAGACAACAACAACAACAACAACATTAAACAAGGGGGGGGGGGGTGTAGAGACTGGACAGATGCAGGACAACAACAACAACAACAACAACAACATTAAACAAGGGGGGGGGGGGTGTAGAAACTGGACAGATGAAGGACAACAACAATAACAACAAGAAAAACAACATTAAACAAGGGGGGGGTGTAGAAACTGGACAGATGAAGGACAACAACAACAACAACAACAACAACAACAACATTAACCAAGGGGGGGGGGTGTAGAGGACTGGACAGATGAAGGACAACAACAACACAACAACAACAACAACATTAAACAAGGGGGGGGGGGTGTATAGAGCCTGGACAGATGAGACAACAACAACAACAACAACAACAACAACAACATTAAACAAGGGGGGGGGGTGTAGAGACTGGACAGATGAAGGACAACAACAACAACAACAACAACAACAACATTAAACAAGGGGGGGGGGTGTAGAGACGGACAGATGCAGGACAACAACAACAACAACAACAACATTAACAAGGGGTGGGGGGGGTTGTAGAGACTGGATAGATGAAGGACAACAAACAACAACAACAACATTAAACCTGGGGGGTGTAGAGACTGGACAGATGAAGGACAACAACAACAACAACAACAACAACAACATTAAACAAGGGGGGGGGGGTGTAGAGACTGGACAGATGAAAGACAACAACAACACCAATCAAGGGGTGGATGTAGAGACAGGACAGATGGATCAACAACAACAAAAGCAACAACAACAACAACATCAACAACAACATCAACAACAACAACAATCAAGGAGTGGATGTGTAGAGACTGGAGAGATGAAGGAGATACATCAACACCACCACCAACATCAACAACAACAACAATCAAGGAGTGGATGTGTAGAGACTGGAGAGATGAAGGAGAGACATCAACACCACCACCAACAACAACAACAACAACAATCAAACAAGCTAGAGGTGGGTGTAGAGACAGGACAGATGGGCAAAAGCAACAACAACAACAACAACAATATCAACAGCAAGGGGGTGTGGGGTGGGGGTTGTACAGACAGGACATATAAAGGACAGGCATCAACAACAACAACAACAACAACAACAATAGAGACTGGTTAGATGAATGAGAGACAACAATAACAACAACACACAATAATGATAACAACAACAACAACAACAAACAAAGTAGAAGGGGGTGTGGATGAACAGGACAGTTAATTAGTATACGATGAAGCTCGACAGATCTCATGAACTTTGATGTCTGAGTAACCCAATATCTTAGAGGGGCAGTACACCAAGATAACCTACACTGATGACTACACACACACACACACACACACACACACACACACACACACATACACATACAGATACACATGCACTTACCCAATATCTTAGAGGGGCATTACATCCAAGATAACCTACACTGATGACTACACACACACACACACACACACACACACACATACACACACACACACACACACACACAGACACACACACACACACACACACGCATACAGATACACATGCACTTGCCCAATATCTTAGAGGAGCAACACACCTAGATAAACTACACTGACGGCTACACACACACACACACACATGTATGATAAGACCTACAGTAGGTTGGAATAATTATGCAACAATAGTGTGGTCCCTGCATCTGCGGAAACATGTTAATAAGCTGGTTTAGAAAGTTTAGAGATCAGACGTATACAGACTAATAACACACATAACAAAGGCACTCCAACAGCTTCCTCTCTTTCCTCAACACCCCTTCTCCCCTCTCTACACTCTTCAGAAAATAGGAAACGTAGAAAGTAGCTATGAGGTACCGTTGTAAAGGCTTATCCCTCAATACCTTCACCACCATCTTCTCAGTTACATCAATAAAAACACAGATTACAAGATTGACCTGGTTCCAAGTCTCAGTGAGTTTGCATATGAGGGGAGATTAGAGAGATTGAACTTGCCTAGACAGGACAACACGATCTTAGGTCAACTCCTGTAAACTACAATCAGGTAAAACAAAAACAAAAATTGGCATTTCGGTGGGCTTTGTGGTAATGCACTGATACTAGGTACAGCACAAATTCAATCCCAATAATATCTTCCCATTGACATATCGGGATTTGAACCCGGGTCCATTGGAATTACCAAATCCAGTGGTCAATCCACTCACCACACCTCCCCTACATACACAGTGCTTCTGAATGCTTGTGTGCTTGCTTTTTGTGGGCAAACTGTTGTATGTCATCTTCTCTTGTCACCTTTTATTCCTTTCTCGTGTCTCTTGCTGATCCTCCCTACTCCTAGTGGGAGTAAGGGCTGGCTACTGACTGACTGACTGACATTCACAATACCTTAGAGGGCACCACAACAAGATATCCACACTACCAACTACAGCCTGAGATACACTTATACACATACATAGGCGTATACATACAAACACACAGGCATTATCACACACAGGCAGATTACATTAAGCACATCACAGCGACAGCCAGGAGGAGGATATCCGCACCGCCAACTTCAGCCATGACACATATAATAATAATAATAATAATAATAATAATAATAATAATAAACGGTTTATTAAAGAATGGTAGCCTCATGAGCTGAAAATACACATTTTACAATTTAGTGGATGAAGATGAGATGTACAGATATGAAAATGGTAAGCTCAGTTTACAATGTGTGAGTATAATATACTTAACATTAAAAACAAAATTAATACAATAATTATGCTAGTGTAAAATACAAATTATCATAAATTAACCATGAGAGTAAGTGATATACAGTACATATACTGTACACATTTATTTTACTTATATATATACAGAACATACATATATACACATACGTACACACATACATACGCATATATATATATATATACATACATATATAAGAACAGAAGAACATGCAGTAAGTGTGCACATGCACGTATACACAAACGCTCACGTATGCAAACAAACACACATACATACAAAAACTGTTTTGGTAGGGTCAGGTGAGGCTAATAATAGGAGTTAAATCCTTGGGAGAGATTAAATGAGGGAATTGGAAAAGGGTTAATGAGGCAACGGACTGTAGGTCAGGTAAAGCCAATTAGAATGGAATGTCAAGCGTCGAAAGAGATCAAATGAGGAGTTTGAAAAGGGTAAAGGCGAAACGGCCTATGGGTCCGTACAGGTAGGGTCAGGTAAAGCCTACTACAATGGGAGGTTAATCCTCGGTAGAAAACAAAAGAAGGATATAAAATAAGTAGAGACAGCTTCGGGGAAGTATAGTATATGGGACATTCTTTAGTGTAGGTGTGTGTGTGTGTGTGTTTGTTTATGTGTGTGTGTGTGTGATAGATTACTCTCAGCCGGGCTCGAGCCTCGAACCACAAACAGTATACACTATAGACACATACATATATAGATAATTAACGCATACATACATACACATATACGCACACATACATACACATGTACGTACATACATAAATGCACATATACATATATACACAAATACATAAACATACTCAAGAAAATACATACATATATTCTAATACACACACGCACACACACTTATGCATACATTATTAAAGGTGGGCGCGTATATATGGTGTGACAGGCCGTCATTACACATTATTAATAATATTTACAATGGTTGGGATAGGACTATTTTTGTATCTGTCAGTTCTTGCCCTTATTGGTTGGAGTGTGTTGAAGTGACGAACTGCACGTGTTGGTCTAGGGGCGTCTGGTGGAAGTAAGTTTCTGTGTCGTGGGTGAACAAGCAGCTTAGATGCAAACTGCTTGAGTGTGTTGTAGTGGTGGGTTGAAAGTGCAGGTATGCTAAGGGTGGTGAGAGCTTCCTCGTACCCTGGGTATGTGCCACCCAGGATGATCCTGCATGCCCTCCTCTGCACTCTCTCCAATTGACGTCGTTGTGTCAGGGTTAGAGAGGAAGACCAGGCGGGAGAGGCGTAGGTGAGCTTAGGGAGTATGAAGATGTTATACATATTCTTCAGCTCATTCTCCGGCGCCCCCAGGGATCTCAGCCGCCTTAGCATAAACAACTTATATGTGGCGGTCCTGACTGTGGTAGCCACATGTTTCTTCCAGTTCAGCTTGTTGTCCACAGTGATTCCGAGGAGTTTGGTGGACTCAACAAGCTGAAGGGGATGAGGACCAATTGTGACAGTGGGTGGAGGAAGGTCGGTAACGGAGGTGTTGATGTGCATGACCACTGTCTTGTCATGATTGATGGTCACATGATTGTCTGTGGTCCAGGCTTGAAGACGGTCGAGGATGTCTTGTAGGGGATCATAGTTAGGGGAGGTGTTATCGACAGTAATGCCGACTGTCGAGTCGTCCACGTACTTCCAGTGGAATGGAGTGTCCTTTAGGGCATCATTGATGAAGATGAGGAACAATAGTGGCCCCATCTTTGTGCCTTGTGGGACTCCACATGTGATGTCTAGGAAGGTGGAGATGAAGCCATGGTATCGCAATGATTGCCGTCTGTCGCTAAGGAAGTCGGTCAACCACGCAACCAGGGTAGGATATAGCCCCAACTTTATGGCCTTGTTGATGATGATGGTGTGGTCAACAAGGTCAAATGCTTTCCTAAAGTCAATAAAGGCAAGAGCGAGGGAAGTCTTTCTCTTCTCAATAGAAAAAGATGCACACATTAACACATACATGTACGTATACATTCACACACACACGTTCACATAAACATGGACATACACAAACACACACACAGTTGCACACATATACACAGGCATATACGTATACACTCACACACACACACACACACAGTTGCACACATATACACAGGCATATACATATACACACACACACACACGTGCTCTCTCTCTCTCACACACACACACACACAGCTCTTCGGACTGCCATTCTTTAAATATGCCGTTAACACCTAACGAGCGGCCTAGGCAGTAATTTATATGTACCGCCCAGCGGGGTGTTTTTAC
>CM064513.1:12411799-12443714 GCA_032716605.1 Paralithodes platypus
TTGTTGGTGATGGGGTGTTGTTGTTGTTGTTAATGGGGGTCGTATTGTTGTTGTTGTTGATCTTGTTGTTCGTGTTGGTGGTATTGTTTGATATTGTTGCTTTTGGTGGTGGATGTTTTATTGTTTTTGTTGTTGTTGATATATCTTTCATAAAGCCCCCCTTGTCAGCTCTCTGGTCTGGCTTCGTCCACTTCGGCCATAAATTGCCTTCGTTTATATTGTGGACACTCGACTGGTTTTGGTTTTAGTTGTTGTTGGTGTTGTTTGTTGTTGGTGGTGATGGTATTATTTTGTTGTTGTTTTTGTTGTTATTGTTGCGGTCATATATTGTCTTCGGGTATATTGTGGACATTCAATTGGTTCTTGTTGCTGTTGTTGTTGTTGTTGGTGATGGTGGCGGTGTTTATTTTTAGCCGTGGTTGCAAGTATCTTCATTAATTAAGGAGGGTCACCTGCCTTTTTTATCTTTCTCTCCTTTTCTCTCTTTCTGTGGCTTGTATCCATTCGGCCCCATTCAGCCGACTGGTTTAAGACGTTTATCCCCTTCCAGGTGTCGATTTCTTCCTGGCGAGCGATAGCGAGCCAGCATTGTATGGAGAAATCCGGCTTCGCCGGAGAAATTTTTCTATCGAAAAATGTACAAATTTAGCTTGCTGTCAAAACAAAAAATATATATGCTGGCTCGCTACCGCTCGCCAGGAAAATATTGACACCTGGATGGGGGTAAAGGTCCTAAAACAGTAGGCTGAATGGGGCCGAATGGATACAAGCCAAAGAGAGAGGGAGAGAAAGAAAAAAACAATCGAGGTGGGCTCCCTTAACCCTCTGAATTCCAAAATACCTTCGTAATTTTTTTTTTTTTTTTTTTAAGAGACAATGAACGGAGGAAGGAAAAACACAGATAAAACAAAAAGGTCCATGTGCCTAAAGGCATCCTCCATTCATAAAATGTTTGTAACAACTGGATTTAAACATTTGTAGATTGTAAGTTTGTGGAAAGCAATTCGAGGGAAGTGAATTCCAAAGAGTAGTAGCTCTGGGGATAAATGAATTCTGATAAGCAGAAGTTCTGCATTGTGGGGGAGAAAGTGTAAATTCATGGGCGCTCTCAGCTGCCCTAGTTATACGGGGAAAGATGTGGAGAGGCGGCACAATTGAAGCAAGTTCCTCGGAACAATTGCTGTGAAAATATCTGTAGAATAATGCAAGGGATGCAACGTTTCTTTGTATGGATAATGTAGGAAGGTCCTGTGTGATTGCAGGGTTATTGATTAATCTAATAGCTTTATTTTGAATTTTGTCCAACTGCCTCAATGCAACCACTCCACTTCCACCCCACAGAGGTGAACAGTAATCCATCTGAGAACGCGCATGACTTTTATATATTACAGCCAACTGCTCGACAGTGAAGAATTCTCGAACTCTGTACAGGAGTCCCAGTTTTTTAGAGGCATTCTTAGCAATGCTTCTAACATAATGTGTCCAGCTCAAGTTAGTAGTTAATGTTACACCGAGAATGTCAATACTAGGGGAAGTGGGAATATTTACATCATTACAAAATATATGGGAGTCAGTGAGATTCTGTCGGTTAGAAAATTTAATGTACTTGGTTTTCTGTGCATTAAAGGAAACTAGATTCTTTTGTCCCCATTCATTAATTCTAGAAAGGTCCTGGTTCAGAGTAATTGCAGTGTTTATTTTTGAATTTATAAGATCGGGTTGGGTGAAAGAATTGGTAAATGTGAAGGAACTGTGGAGTGTTGAGTCATCTGCGTAGGAATGTATTGGATTATGAGTGGTAGATATGAGATAATTGATATGAATGAGGAACAGAGTTGGGGCCAAAACTGATCCCTGGGGAACACCAGCATTTACTGAGTGAAATTGAGAATAAAGGCCATCTACCATTACACATATTTTTGTTATGAAGATAAGAAGAAATTAGTGGAACTAATGATGCAAGGCCGTAGTGTGACATCTTCGACAATAAGGATTGATGCCAGACTCTATCAAATGCCTTTGATATATCCAGTGCTATTGTATGTGTTTCACCATGTTGGTCTGTAGCTTGGTTGATTTGATGCATAAGAAGGCAAAGAATGTCTGCAGTTGATCGACATCGTCTAAAACCATATTGCCTATCACTGATTAATTTATTATTCTCAAGATGCTTAATTATGTGATTATTTAATATAATTTCAAAGACTTTACCAAGAGTGGAAGTTATAGCTATTGGTCTGTAGTTTGATGGATCTGAAGAGGCACATTTTTTAGGAACTGGATGGATGTTTGCTTCTTTCCAGGGTACTGGGAAGCATGAGGTATGAGTACACAGAAGGAAAATTTTTGCCAATACAGGAGCGAGCACCAAGGAGCAATTCTTAAGTACTATTGGAGGAATTTCATCTGGACCAGGAGCCTTATCTACTGAGAGATTCTGCAAAATAGTTTTGACATGTCTGGTGTGGATCTTAAGTGAGGGAATTTCAAGCGAATTAAAATTAAGTACAGGGACATCTTGATTTATTTCATCTAAGGTTGAGTTGGTGGAGAAAATATCCGCAAGAAGGTTAGCTTTACCTCGTGGGTCACTTACAAGATTGCCAGTCGGAGATTTTAATGGTGGAATGGATGAAGCAGTAGTGAAGTTGGATTTGAATGAGTTAAGAGTAGACCAAAATATGTTTTTATCGTTTGGATTATTTAGAAGTTTATTTGCCTGCTTGTGGAGAAAGTTTGATTTAGTTAGGTTTAATACAGTTTTGGCATGATAACTGATGTTTCTAAAGTAATTAAAGGCTTCATGTGTTTTTGATCTTGTGTATGCATTGTAGGCTATTGCTTTTTGTTCAGTTACTCTAGCACAATTATGGTCAAACCATTTAGGTAAATTAGATCTTTTACTGTACTTTTGATGAGGAATAAAAGTTTCCATTCCAATTTTTACAAAATCTTGTATGTGGCTCAAGGTGGAGTGTGCATCATTAGAAAAGAAATAGGTCCAGGGAATATCAATAAAGAAACCTTGAAGACCCTCCCAGTCTGCCCTATCGTAATGCCATTTAGTCACCAAAACAGGTTCAGAGTGGGAAGGTGTGGTAGGTGATAGACAGGTGGCCTGTATCAGACAGTGATCAGAAGATCCAAGCGGGGACCTCACTGTAACATCATAATTTTCTGAATTGGTTGTTAAAAATAAGTCCAGTAGGTGGGAATTATGATTAGGATTATCTGGTACACGGGTGGGTTGGTTGATTAGTTGAGTGAGATTAAATGAGCCTGCAAATAGCTCGCATTCAAGACCAGCATCATCAGTCCTGGCTGAATGAGTGAGCCATTCAACATTATGGACATTAAAATTACCCAACACAGAGATTTCAGAAGAAGCATTTAAGTTGAGGACACTGAAATGGAATAGAATCGCCTATTGATAGCCACAAATAATAGGATGATTGTCGTCCTCCAATATTTTCGAATAGGTTAACCTCTTGGGGATTGTGACGCATTTTGACAGTTTATTCTGGCTATTATTAGACGATTATAATAAGCTTAGAAGAAAAACACTTACAGTATATGGCTAGAAGTTGATCGAGATTGTTTGTACTGCCTCGATTTCCATTGACCCTTCCTAAATTACTCAACCTTTATTTGTGTTGGTGGTGTAATAGTTTAGGTGCTTATGTTCTGGATGTGGTGTCCCGAGTTCGAATCCCGGGACGACCATATGCTTACATTAGTTTATTCAAGTACATTGGGGTTTGTAATTGATGATTAATGTTAAGAATGGGGTGTTACTTATTACATGAAATCGGCTACTGATAACCAAAATGAAGTGTGACAATGCGCCCTCAAATACTGATTGAGTGACAACAATTGTCATGATTTAATTGTTACGCTCCCTTAACCCGTTCTGTACCAGGGACGTCCTATTGTTCAGATTCTGGCAACTAGTAGACGATTCTATTCAGCTTAGGAAGGACCTCTAGCAGCAATAAGGCTTCAATATATCACAACCAACCCTTCACACTACCACAACTCCTTCTTAAGCTGCATAATGCCGTTCAAATATAGCTAGAATAAAATATAACATACGTCGCTGGTAATCAAAGGGTTAAATATTTGAGGACGAATGTTTACACTTTGTTCTGAATATCATTAGACGATTTTAGGCAATTTAGAAAGGATCTCTAGGAGTCAAAGGACCGAAAACTCAATCTTAATATTATCAAGTTTTCTCAATATAACTGTCTGGCTCTCAAAAGTTCTTCCTAAACTGAACGAAATCGTCTAATAATAGCCAGAATAAACAGCTTAAGCGTATCAAAATCCTAAAGGAATTAACAAAGTTCTTATCTGGCGTTCCCACAGCCTTATTCAAACGCTAATGCCCTTGTTTTTCCAAAAGGTTTCCTTCCGTAAAGTTCTCTTCCTCAGCTCACTTTCTCTTACTCCCACCCCAAACTTCTTTTATTTCCCCTCTTAAAGCTGATCTCCTTCTATGCTCACTCTCTCTTCCTCTCTAAAAGCTCTCCCTTCTGTTTCTCTTCTTCTGCTCACTTCCTCTTCTTCCCACTCCAAGCTTCTTTCATTTCCCCCATTAAATCTCTCCTCCTATGCATTTTCCCCCCAGATCTTGGATGTAGAATGAGCGTAGACTACTAGTTTATATCCTATCGTCCTATCCTATCCGAAATTCCATGTCAGTTTTTCCATACTGCTTGGTTTATTTTTCCAACTGTTTCCACGCCAGCGTAAGCTGGAGGGAGTGGTGGGTGGGGAGGAGCTTTCTGCTTTACTATCCTTTTCTTTACCTAGTAGTTGGTAGCTTAGCAGTGTAGATATCCAAGCTGCCCCGTAAGGACCAATAGGTCTGTTGCAGTTTGTATTCCTTTGTAGCTCTTCCTTCTCAAAAGCTCTTCTTCTTGTTTCTCCTCTCCTTAAAGTTCTCCTTTTATGCTCACTAGTTTTTATTCTCCCACCTCAAGCTCACTTTTCTCTACACTTAAGCACTTTTCCTTCGCTCACTATTAGTTCCTCCCACTTCAAGCTTCTTTTCTTTCCTCCCTCACAACTCTATTTCTTTGCCCATTATCTCCTCTTATTCAAAAAGCTCTCCTTCTGTTCTCTCTTCTCTTAAAGCTCTTATACTTCGCTCACTTTCTCTTCCTTCTCTCCCCAACAAGGTTCCTTTCCTTCCTCCCTTAAGGGGGTACTACTCGGTTTTAATGGACCTCATTCTCCCTCAGGTTTAGCATAATAGTGTTGAGGTTTTAAGACGTTCGTTCCGTTAGTTTGGCGATTTTGAGACCTTTCGCCTCATTTTTTGTCAATATTAAGACCTTTCGTGCCCTTTAGGTGTCGATTTTTCTTGGCGAGCGATACCGAGCCTCTAATTTTAGAAGGAACCGGGCTTCGGCCGGGACATTTTTCTACCTAAAAATGTACAAATTTCTATTGAAAGGGGGTCTAGGAGGTGTTTTTCTAAGCTTGATGGAGGTCTAGCGAGGAAACTAAAAAATAAATGTATAAATATATATACTGTATAGACCAAAAAACAATGCTCACCATCTCTTCCTTATTAATTATATTCTGGCTACTATTAGACGATTTTATTCAGCTTACACAGGGTCTCCAGCAATTAACAGGCTTCGAACTATCTCACTTAACCCTTTTCACTACCACAGATCCTTCTTAATCTGCACAAAATCGTATAAATATTATAAAAAAGAAAATTAAAATTCGTCGCCGGTACAGAAGGGGTTAAAACCTTCTTCCAATATCCAGTCTAGCCTCATTCTCTTCAGTCGTAATTGTTCCCTATTTTATATCTCATTATTATCATTCTTCGTTCACTCTCTTCTCTCTTCCACCACCACTTCAAGCTCTTTTTTCTTATCTATCCAAAGCTCTTCTTCTTCTTCTTCCCACTTCAAACTGCTTTCTTCTCTACCCAAAGCTCTACATTTTCCACGTACTTGAAGCTCCTTTCTTCTCTTCTATCCAAAGCTCTAATTCCTCCACCCACTCCAAGCTCCTTTCTTCTCTACTCAAAGCTCTAGTTCGCCCTCCCACTCCAACCTTCTTTCTTGTCCTCTAACCAAAGCTCTACACCCCCTCCCACTTCACGCTCCTTTCTTCTCTAACCAAAGTTCTACATCCTCCACCCACTTCACGCTTCTTTCTTCTCTACCCAAAGCTCTACCCCCCTCCCACTCCAAGCTCCTTCCTTCTCCTCTACCCAAAGCTCTACTTCTTCTTCTTCCCACTCCAAGCTCTTTTTTTATCTTCTTCCATCGTCTTAAAGCCATCTTCCACTTTCCAGTCTAGCCTCGTCCTCCTCAGTTTATTATCTTCAGTTTATCCTCAGTTTTTATCCTTAGTTTTGTTTTATCCTCAGTTTTTTATATTCTTCCTACACCCTAAAGCCTTCTTCCACTTTCCAGTCTAGCCTCGTCCTCCTCAGTTTAAATTGTTCCCTCCGGACGGTCTCGACTTGGATAATGTATTGTTGGCACCCTCCCTCTCCCTCTCTCTCCTTCTCACTCTACCCCTCTCTATCCCTCCCCCTTTCCCTCTCTCTCTCCCCTTCTCCCTCTACCCCTCCCCCTCTCTCTTTCTCCCTCTCCCTCTCCCTTTCCCTCGGAGCCTAGCTTGCTCGTGTCAGGCTTATTAATATTGTGCTTGTCGTATTAGTTTCCTTTTTAGCTCGCTTTAACTCCTTTGAACGCTCAGGAAAATCGACTAATTTTGGGAATATCACTGTATTGTTGACACTACCTCCCGCTGTGCCTTTTTGCCTGTTTGTGTGAGGCTGGATTTTCTTCATTTTGTAGACTGTTTGGTAGAATTATGTTTCTTTGTCGTTGTCTGGCTCCTTTCATAAGCTTGGTAAACTCGTTTAGCATTGGCCCGAGTATAATAGTTGATAGCGTTTTCCTCAATTTAACCCCTTCAGCTAGATGACGCCTTTTTACCTTGGCTTATGGTTATAATTAGATAACTTGATATGCAGTTTAAGAAGGACCAATGTTATTCAGAGGGTTTGTGAGCTTGCATTTACCCCGTTGAGTCCTAGAGGTAGATTGTAAGCTAAAGAAAATCGTCTAATGGTAACAAGAGTATGATGAAAATGACGTCATCGTGCTGAAGGGTTTAACACTAATAAACATATCTTTGCCTTTTCTCTTCTCTCAGTGTCAGTGGAGTGCATTTTGTGTTCCTTCTTACTGTATCATTGCAAAGTGCTTTTTATAGCTTTAACTCCTTCCATTGTTTTCCTTTTCTTCGTTTTAGTAAGATGGTTTGTTGTACTATAATTCCATTCTCAATATTATGTAAAATCATTTAGTGGTGGCCAGAGAAAACTAAAGTGATATAATTGTGGTGAAAACAATTGCTGATATATGTGTTGTTAATACCTTTCCTCCCTCCCTCCCTCCCTCAGCGCTCTGGAGGCTGGAGTGTGATGGATGTGCGGGAGTTTTTGTTCTCCCGAGTGATTTGTCATAATAGGGGGTTTGGTCGTACGGTCGGCCAAATAAGTCGTGTCGCCGCTTTCATTACGGTTTGCTCGCTGTATTAACCCCTTCTGTATCGGTGACGTCTTTTTCACTTTGTTTTGGCTACTGTTAGACGATTTTACTCTGCTTAGGAAGGACGTCTACCCATTAAAAAGCTAGACTATCTCAATTAATCCTTTTAGCTACCATATATCCATCCTAAGCTACATAAAATCGTCTAAATGCAGCTGAAGTTAAATACAAAAGACGTCACCGGTGTAAAAAAGGTTAATGTCTGTCAGATGTTGAGTAGGGTTTGTAAAGATAGGAACATGTTTGTATATCTTATTTTGAACCATGATTTATACCTTAGATTTTACGGTTTGCCCGCTGTATGCTGTATTAATGTCTGCCAGATGTTGAATAGGGTGTGTGAAGATAGGAACATGTTTGTATATCTCAATCTGAACGATGATTTATACCTTAGATAGCGCTGATACCAATTATCGATCGACATATACTTGGTGCCTCGACATCACTTATTTGGCCAACTGTACATTGACTCTTTCTGTAAGTTACGTAAAGTCGTTAACCCCTTCTTTACTGGCGACGTACAAAGGAGTACAAAGGAAATCAAGCAACAACAGGTCTAGTGACCCTTCTAGGCTGCTTGTCCTCCAAAACACTGAGGATCAAATGTCCAAACAGTGGTTTAGAGTGGGTAAGGGAACATTGGAAAGGGAACTAATGTCCGTGGCAGGATTAGGAAGTTAGTAGGGGACAGATGGGTTAGTAACTGAGGGGAGGATAAAATAAAGTTATTCATTTACAAACGCAGTCAGTCGCGGGTTTGATGCGAGATATTTGTATAGGCGGAGTTTAAATGAATCAACGGTTCTGCAGTCTATAACGTCTCGGGGAAGCCCATTCCACAAGTTGACAACTCGATTGAAGAAGAAATTCTTAGATTCGTGTGAGTTAAAAGATTTACCAATAATTTTGCAACCGTTTCCCCGCGTGTAATTAAATTGGTCGATAGTGAAGTACTTACTACAGTTCATATTGTCGACGTCTTATATATTTAATTCTAGCTATACTTTGACGATTTTGTGCAGATCAAGAAGGAGCTGTGGTAGTAAAATGGATTAAGTGAGATAGTTCGAAGCCTATTAATTGATGGAGGCCCGATTCCTCCTAGATTACAGGCTCGCTATAGCTCGTCAGGAAAAAATAAACGAGATCTAAATGGCACGTAATGTCTTAACAATTTACAAAGAAATGGGGGGGAAAAGTCTTAAAATCGTCAAAACAATGGAGCAAACGTCATCAAATCTGAAAAAATAATGGAGCTAAGCATGATAAAGAAGGGAGTCTAGAAAACAAAAATCTCATAAAAAGTAACTAGAATAAAGGTAAAAGGACGGCACCGGTAGTGAATCGGTTTAATGTTGGTCAGAATTAATGAATGGGTAAATGGATGAATTGCTATGCTTGGTCAAATAGTCTAGTGCTGGTTAAGGTACTTTTAGTTTCTATTCCAATTATCTGTCTGCCTGGCTCTGTCTCGAGTCGCCCCCCCCCCCCCCAAAAAAAAAAAAAAGGAAAGCAAAATAAAATAATAATAATAATAATAATAATAATAATAATAGGAAAACAAATGGGGAATGGTCCTGAGTTCATACATGCATACATACATTCCAATTCTCTACCTACTTGCTTACCCATATTTTTTCGCAACTTTCTCTATCTCGGTCCGTTCCCTGGAGGCTGGAGAGTGATAGATGATCAGGAGTTTTGTTCTCCCAAGTGATTTGTCAAAGTAGCAGGGGAGGGATGGGGGGGGGGGGGAGGGAGGGGGGCTTGATCGTACATTGACCCCTTGTGTAAGTTACGTAAAGTTGGGAAGTATATATATTATTATTATTATTATTATTATTATTATTATTAATAATATTTTTATTATTTTTATTATCATAATTATCATTATTAATATTATTATTATTATTATTAGTATTATAGTATTACTATTATTATTTTTGATTTCTATAAATTTGCTCCTTTGACCTCCATCAAGCTTAACAAAATACCCCAAACCCCTTTTAAATATAAATATGTACATTTTCCGTAGAAATGCCCGGGCAAAGGCAGGTTCCTACTAGATTGCAGGCTTGCTATCGCTCATCAGGAAAATATAAAATTAAATTTAAATGGCATGTAAGGTCTTATAAATTTACAAAGAAATGTGTGAAAAAGTCTTACATTCGTCAAACCAATGGAGCAAACGTCTTAAAATCTGAAAACTAATGGAGCTAAGCATGAAAGAAAGGGGGAGTCCAGAAAAAAACCCTCTTATACAAGGGGTCAAAGCCCCCCTCCTATGACCAATAACACGGAAGATAAAACTCCTCGACCCCCATCACCCGAGCATTGAGGGGTACTGACCGAGAGAAAGAAAGAGTATGTATGTATGTATATGTGTGTATGTATGTGTGTGTGTGTGTGTTTATAGGTGTGCATGGATTTTGTGTGTGCCTGTATATAAGTGAGTATGGATGTATATGTGTGTGCATATATGTATGCAGTATATACTGTATATATATATATATATATATATATATATATATATATATATATATATATATATATATATATATATATATATATTACATCAAATGAAAGAGTCAAGGTAAATAATTGCATTACATTAAAAGAAAAGTTCATGCTCTCATACAAGTGTAGCATTTTATATTACTCGTATGAATATGTATGGCAGTCTAGCAAAACAAATATATATATATACAATATATATATACAATTAACTTATAACTACAGTTCTAGGAAATATTTATTAATCTTTGCCATGATACAATTTATACAGTTTCCGCGGAGTTTCTAGATATTCTGAGATGCTCAAATGTCGTGTAATGGATGTATAGAAATTTAGAAATTGGTAAGGCATATCGGATACTATATGGGTGTGAGGCATATTGGACACTAATACAAAATGGGTATAAGGCATAGTGAACACTTTATTTTGAAATGGTTAAGTCATATCGGACACTTTATTTTGAAATGGTTAAGACATATTGGACACTATATTTTGAAATGGGTAAATCATATCGGACGCTTTATTTTGAAATGTATGTCGTATTGGACATTTTATTTTGAAATGCTGTAAGTCATAGCGAACAATATATTTTGAAATAAGTTAGGTATATCGAACATTTTATTCTGAAATAGTTAAGGCATATCGACCACTTAATTTGAAAATAGACAAGGTATATTGGACACTATATTTCGAAATGGGTTTTTATCACGCGGCGACCTTTATAAATGATCTAAGGTAGGGACGTTATTAAAGGAGAGAGAGAGAGAGAGTGAGAGTGAGTGGGGGAAGAAAGACAGACATAGATAGAGAGAGAGGGTGGGTGGGAGGAGAAGAGGGATGGGGAGTGGACAAAAACAATAACAACAGAAGAACTACAATCAGCTGGTTCAAGAGTGAAAGGAGAGAGAGAGTGTGTAATTACGTTTGGGGTCTGTTGTAATAATATTATACGTGTTATTAGGAGTTATTAGAAGTGTTAGGATAATTGGTTATGGTAATTGATAACGACCTGTGGGTTATTATGATATTTCTTTTAACCCGTTCACTACCAGCGACATGTTTTGTAATTTATTTCAGCTACATTTAGACGATTTTATGAAGCTTGGGAAGGATGTATGGTAGCTATAACGACTAATTGAGACAGTCTTTAGCCTTTTCAAGCTGAATAAAATCGTCTAATAGTTGCCAGCACATAATGAAAAGGACGTCGCCGGTACAGAAGTTCATTATTATTGAGGATTTTGTTTGTTTTGCCATTATCGAGCAATATATTTTAGTTTGCCCCCTACGCTAATATATTTGCCTAAGTTACAGGCTCGCTATCGCTTGCCCAGGAAAACATCGACACCTGAATGGGGTGAAGCATCTAAGGTGAAATGTCTTAAATTCTCCAAACTAATGGAGTAAAACCGGAGGAATGCACACAACAGAACCCCTTCGTAACAAATAGGGTTAAACGTTCTGAATTATAATTATCTAAGGAAATTATTATGAGGGTGTATAACATTTCAACACACACCACCCATTACAATAGATCATCTAAGGTAGGGGCGTTATCGTAGGGGTTATTAGGAGTTATGGTGGGGTAGCATAATTAGCTGCTTATGATAGATGATTACGTCTTGTGGGTTATTGGGATAGTTTCTTTTATTATTATTATTGACAAAATTTCTTGATTTTGCGTTTTTCGAACAATGTATTTTAGTGTCCCCTACGCTAACGAAAATGGCTACCCAGAGCCCCTTCAAACTAAATTTGTACATTTTTTAAAAGAAACTTGTGTCGGCCTGAATACCATTAATTTACAGGCTCGCTAGCACTCGCCCAAAAAATGTCTACTCCTGATTGGTGTTAATCGTCATATTATCACCAAAATAATGCGTTGTATAGTCATCAAATCTCAAAACTAATGGAGCGAAACAGGGATTATCCAAACATACCTCATCGGAAAAAATATGGCTAAATGCTCTGAATAAAATAAACACAAATTATATTAAATGAGGCTATAACACATATTGATATCACTCAACGGCCATGATAGATCTTCTAAGGTAGGTGGGTTATTATAGAATCGATATATTAGGAGAGAGAGAGAGAGAGAGAGAGAGAGAGAGAGAGAGAGAGAGAGAGAGAGAGATAGAGATAGAGAGAGAGAGAACGAAATAACGAGAGAGAGAGGGGTGGGGTGGGAGTTATGCATGGGGTGTGTGGTGATAATAATGATATCAATATCAGGTGTTATTAGGAGTTATTAAGAGTGGAAGGATAATTGTTTAATGATATAGGATGAAGATGGAGTTCCTTGTGCTGTGTCTGTATACGGGGGCCATTTAACTATATTCTGGCTGATATTAGCTGATTTCACTAAACCTTTCGTGCCATTTAGGTGTCGATTTTTCCCTGGCGAGCGATAGCGAGCCTGTAATTTTAGGAGGAACCGGCCTTCGGCTGGGAAATTTTTCTACCGAAAAATGTACAAATTTATCTTGGACAGGTGGTCTATGGGGTGTTTATTTAAGTTTGATGGAGGTCTAATGAAGAAAGTAAGACATATATAAATAATTACATATATAGGCCAAAATATAACCACTACCCTCGTAAAAGGGTTAAGGATAATTTATGGGCGTTATTATAGGTGTTATTAGGAGTTGTTAAGAGTTGGTAGGATAATTGGTTAATGATAAATGATGGTGATGGAGTTGTTTGGGGTGTGCTTATGTGTGTAGCGTCTGTTGAATTATATATAGTCTGGTTAACCCTTCGAGTACCAGCGACGTGTGTTATATTTTATTCAAGCTATATTTAGACGATATTTATGCAGCTTAGGAAGGATCTGTGGTCGTTAAAAGGGTCGGTTGAGATAGTTTGAAGCCGTAATATTGCAAGAGATCCTTCTTAAGCTAAATATAATCGTCTAATAGTTGCCAGAATGGGATGAAAAAGACGTCCCTGGTACTGCATGGGTTAACAGTAGAGGATTTTAGGAAGCTTGAAGGGAGTTTATTCGGGTGGATGGGACTCGTTAGCCTTGGTCGGCAACTCATCTAGGGGAGACAACCTTATACAAATCCGGGTGGATAAGACTCGTCAGCCTTGGTTGGCAACCTGTCTAGGGGAGTAAACCTGATACAAATCCGTACTGCTTACCTAAGGGTAAGGCAGCTTAGTGGATGGATTAGCCGAACACCACTGTAGAAAAATAGTGCTAACAAGATACACAGAGTGCCTCGGAGTCGGACGGATCCTAAATTGAGTGGTCAATCCTGTAAGTCCTTCACTAAACTGGCTCGGGATGTCCCTCTCACAAGGAATAGGTCCGCTTGGGGGCATTCTGTGTATGGCCACCCTCGTGAGGGGAGTAAGGCGTCCGACAATAGATAGATAGATAGATAGATGCAGTTTAAGAAGGACCTATGGTACTAAGAGAGTTTACTGAGATCGTATATACCCATTTGAGTCGTATAGGTAGATTACAAACTGAGGTAAATACTATAATGGTAACCAGAATATGATGAACATTACGTAATGTTGGTGAAGGGGTTAATATTCTGACTCCCACAGGGTCTTCCTAATCTGAATAAAATCATCTAGTGTTAGCCAGCATAATTGGAAGAAAGACGTATGCTACCAAACAACGTATATATTTATCTTGAAAGCGGGGGTGGGAGGGGGCGGGGGCGGGTATTTTTAACTTGATTGAGGTCTAGGGAGCAAACTAAAAGAACAACCCCTTTAATTGGTTTAATGATAAATGGTAGTGGTGGATTTCCTTGTGGTGTGTTTTAGTGTGTTTCTTGGTGGCGTCTATTTAATTATAATCTGGTAAACTGTACACGATTTTCTTGGTTTAGGAAGGACATCTAGGTATTAAGGGATCAGCCATATGCGATATATATATATATATATATTATGAGTGTGTGTGTGTGTGTGTGTGTGTGTGTGTTTATATATATATATATATATATATATATATATATATATATATATATATATATATTCTGACATACGGAGCCCTGTATGTTTATTTAAGAGTTAGAATTAAGAGTTGAAGGAGTGCCGAATTAACCAGCTCGTCTGCATACCAGCAAACAAGCCTTCACACCTGCGTGAGTCATATGGGGACCCTGCAAACTACTTCGATGACCCGACGCTATGACGATGATCGACGCCAATCAACGCCATTGGACCACGCACCTGCTACGCAACTAGAGGAGCTGTGATTGGGGCGCGCACCATCCCCGGCCTCCTGATTCGTTCCTACACCATCATTGCATAGTATATAAGACCCGAGTAGCGGGCATTCAAATCAGTCTCATTTGGAGTTGGGAAGGTGAACTTGCAGCTGGAGGAAGACGGGGTGAAGTATTATTATGGGATTGTGACTGTCAGTCAGATTATATAAGTGTGTGTTAAGTGTGTTCGGTGTAAACACTTACGTTATGTTGGTTAGTGAGATATGTGATTGGGAATTAACGTTAACGCTACTATTATGTACTTAACTATTTTAGTTGACTGACTTGTGGACTAAAGCAACTCTTTAAGTAATTGGGTTATGATAAAAGTAATACTATTGTTTTATATTAAGACTTACGAGTTCTTTCATTTTCTTTTAATTAAGCTTACATTGCTTAACGGTGCTTAGTACGGTGATACTATTGTCTCCTATTAGTAATATCGCCTTAGACTAACATGGCTGTTTTAATGTTACTTCTAGTGATTTCCTAAGCTGAAGAAAATTCTTTTAGCTTCAAAATATTATTTTTGCTTTTCATATTATTTGAATGAGACCTGAATCGAATCTATGAAGCGATCCTGTAACTTAATTTACTCATAATCAAACCTCAATGTTACGTGGTTAAGAAATACATTTATCTAATTATTAAATATATATCTAACTTTTTATGTGACTTTGATATTAATCCTGATAATAATAATATAATACTATTAACGTAAAACAAGAACCAAGAATAATAACTACATTAAATATAAATAAAAGGACATGATATAAGAAAACTATCTATTCATTTCAAAAAGGGTAAGAGACAGAAATATTCTTACCTTAATATTTATCTTTCAAGACTTGATATATAATTAATAGTCCTTCTTTAGATATAACTTCTTCGGTTCATAACCATAGCCTACTAAGCTTCGGTTAAATAATAATTCTTTATAAATACTACATGACTTTAATTAGTTTCAGTATTTTTCCATAATTAAAGATTATCAGTCAATAAAGGATACCAAGTCCTAAGATCCAAAAGGAAAGGAAGCAACAACAGGATTTTTTTTTATTAGATTTTACTTATGTTTTGCCTTCAGCTGACTGATACCTTAATATATATCTCTGTGCTATCTAGATTCATCAAGTTAACCACTTGAGGATCAAGATACGTAACAATATATATATATATATATAATAATAAATGATGTATGCATGTTTGCATATATCAAATGTGAAGGATGATAATACAAATCTACACTTTTATCCACAACTGAATCCGAGTCCAGAGAGAGTCAAAACTGTTGTGTCGTGCCGCTACAAATATAAACCGTTCTTCAGTCATGGGAGTATAATATTTCCATTCAGTGGCACTACAGTCCTTCCACACAAGAAGAACCAAAAAAATATAAAATAAAAACTACCATCCACTGACCCGCTTCCATAAAAAGAGAAAGGGAAGTAAAAACATATATGTGTGGGAAGAGTGAAAAAGTATGTTAGTGAGTGTGACAAGGGAGTGACGGGACTGTTGGGGGAAGGAAAGGGGGGGGGGGGGGAATGCGGAATCAATACCAGGTGAAAATATTTTGTTTTGTTTTACTATATACAGTTACCCCCTTCCCCTCAACCTCCTTAAAGTAAATAACACAAAATAATAATAATAATAATAATAATAATAATAATAATAATAATAATTAAAGTTGCCAGCAACGTTGTCCGGGGTTCGAGCGGTTTTGCAAGCAGGGTATTGTGTTGGATACAAGAGCTGTGTCACAGATATCAAAAGATCATTTAACTTATCGGGCATGGAGAAACTACAGAAGGAACAGATTGTGCAAACAAACAAGAGCGAGAGAGGGAGAGATTGGCTGTATAAAAGATCTGCCTCTATTCGTTTAGTAACAGAGTTGTAGATATGTGGAATAGGCTACCGAGTGCTATAATGGGATCAAGAACAATAGAGCTTCAACTTGAAATTAGATAGAACAAGATGGGTTGGGTGTGAAAGGGATCTGCCATGTGTAGGTCAATCGGCTCTTTGCAGACTCCCGTTTTCTTAATTTTTTATGTTCTCATTTGTGAGGGAGAAAGAGTATGGCGAGAGAGAATAGAATGTCGTAAACGTAAGGAAGATAGCGATAAATATGAGAGAGAGAGAGAGTGCGGGATGGGTTGGGTGTGAAATGGATCTGACATGTGTGGGCCAATCGGCTCTCTGCAGACTCCGGTTTTCTTATGTTCTCATTTGTGAGAGAGAGAGAGAGAGACTAGGATGTCATAAAAATAAGGAAGACAGAGATAAATAAGAGAGTTGTTATGAGATGGGTTGGGTGTGAAAAGGATCTGTCTTGTGTGGGCCAATTGGCTCTCTACAGACTCCCATTTTCTTATGTTCCTATTTCTTACAATTGTGTTTTGGTTGCAGGTATATGATAACATGGGTGTATAGTAAGTAGTGTAAATAACAGAAAACGTTTATGAGATGGGTCGAGTGTGAAAGGGACCTGCCTTATGTGGGCCACTTGGCTCTCTGCAGACTCCCATTTTCATCTTGGTTGCATGTGTAAGGGATCGGCCTCATTTGTACCGGTGTGCAAACAAACAAGAGCGAGAGAGAAAGAGATTGGCTGTGTAAGGGATCTGCCTCTATTCGCTTGGTAAAAGAGTTGTATATGTGTGTAATAGGCTACCGAGTGCTATAGTGGGATCAATAACAATAGAGCTTCAACATAAAATTTGATAGGACGAGATGGATTGGGTGTGAAAGGGATCTGCCATGTGTGGGCCAATCGGCTCTCTGCAGACTCCCATTTTCATCTTGATAGCAAGTGTAAGGGATCTGCCTCATTTGTACCAGTGTGCAAATAAGAGAGAGAGAGAGAGATTGGCTGTGTAAGGGATCTGCCTCTCGTAACCGAGTCGTAGATATGTGAAATAGGCTACCTAGTGCCATAGTGGGATCAAGAACAATAGAGAATTTCAAGATAAAATCAGAGTCATATGGACAAAATGGGTTGGATGTGAAAGGGATCTGCCTTTTGTGGGCCACTTGTCTCTGCAGATTCCCATGTTCATCTTAGTTGCATTTGTAAGGGATCTGCCTCATTTGTACCGGTGTGCAAACATATGAGCGACAGAGAGAGACTGGGTGTGTAAGGGATCTGCCTCTATTCGTTTAGTAACAAAGTTGTAGATATGTGGAATAGGCTACCGAGTCCTATAGTGGGATCAAGAACAATAGAGTTCAACATAAAATTAGATAGGACGAGATGGGTTGGGTGTGAAAGGCTGCCACAGGCCCAATACAAAAATACACCTTATGTCAAAGTTTGGTCCCGATCCGACAAATAGTTTCGGAGTTATTGCGTAAAAAACCGGACTATAATTATATATTTTTATGGAAGAATGCAATACTCTTGAACCCCTGAAGACATTGCTTGCTGATGAGGGAGGAGGAAAGGTAAGTCACACCACACCATCTATCTATCTATCTATATGCTCAGGCCCAATCCCCATTTTGGGGGTAGCCGACTCAAGACAGAGCAAGAACAGGGAAAACACAAAAACAACATAAAACAACAAATAAACACAGATAAAAAGCACAAACTCACACACATCCAGGTCACCCAGAAGACCCAGAGACCAGGGTCACCAAGGTCGCTCCAACACTCCCCCGACCACCCGGAGAGGTTCCGATCTCGGCAGGCAGACATGCAGCGGAGCCAAAGCCACAAGCCCTCCCACCACACTTCCAGGCGCACCCTTCATATTAATCGTCTCCCCGGGCCAGGCGCCTGATGGACTATTATCTAGTCCAACTTGCGCCCGACCCCTTACTCCAAATGACCACGTGTTCACTCAACTATTCACAAGCATTCTCCATTCACTCCTGTCCACCACCACTTCCCCTGCCTGATCTATAGTCATTCCTCTATCATCCAAAGCCTTTCTTACACAGTCACTCCATCTCAATGGGGGTCTTCCTGCCCTTCTATCTCCCCTTGTACCTGACTCACATATTCTCTTTGTAAGCCTTTCATCTCCCATTCGATCAACATGACTATACCAGCTCAGCACCCTTCTGTCCACTCTGGCTGACAAATGTTCCTGCTGCCCCACTCTCCTACGTATCTCTTCATTCCTCAATCTGTCTCTACGAGTAACTCCACACATACTCCTCAAGCAGCTCATCTCCATCACATCCAGCCCTCTTTTCTCCTTTTTCTTCAGAGCCCATGTCTCAGCCCCACACCAAAAATTGCAAAACATTGAACGTCTAGAACTTTGTTATTAAACTAAGCATTTGGCAAAGGGAGGAATTGTTAAAAACTTTAGCCAATACTCTGCTATTCACCAAAAATATATATGAATTATCATTATTATTTGGTAGGGTAGGTATGTATAGGTAGGTTGGTTAAATAATTGCTGGAATTCGTAGGGACTCTAACTATTTTGAGAGAGTTAAATTTAAAAGATTTATGGATCTGAATGATTAATATAACTATTATTAAGCAAAACTAGGGGATGCGGGGATGCCTATAGATTGAAGACTGAAAACGTTGTGTGGGTACCTCACACGGTGTTAAAGTAATTTATGAATAGACAGTTTTCAATGCTGCAGCCAAACTATTCCACCAATTTCTATTCTTTTGGTACCAAAACGTTCGGAATTGCTAGCCTCACCCAACTACGCAAACATGGCTTTGATCATCTGCGTAGTTTTCAAGATGTGGATTTTTAAGTGTTTTCAAGGTTTTTTCAAGATTGCCGGAAAAAATACTCACATGCAAAAGCAAAACCTTTTCCATAACATTTGCGGAGCATTAGTAGTGGAGTCCATAATGCCAAAGCCCAATCATTTCCTATGAGTGGGAGAGACGGTATTTAGGTTTCAAATTTTTCGGGAAATCGGCTACCATGGACCTGTTTGGCCACCATTTCGGATGTTTAGCACATCAAAGGTTGCCCAATACAAAAACGCACCTTGTGGGAAAGTTTGGTCCCGATCTAAAAAGCGGTTCTGGAGTTAATGCGTAAAAACCCGGCGTGGAAAACAATTTGGAAGTATAAGAAGACTTAATTATTGTAATAGGGGTTCCCCGCAGGGCTCAAACCCCTAATAATAAGGATAATAATTATAAAATAATATAATAATAATAATAAAACTAAATAATAATAAAAAACATACACGGACATTGGGCAGACAGAAAAACACACACAGACATCGGGCAGACAGAAAAGCATACACGACCATAAGGCAGACAGAAAAACATAAACAGACATCGGGCAGACAGAAAAAACATACACAGACATCGGGCAGACAGAAAAACATACACAGGCATCGAGCAGACAAAAAAATAAACACGGACATTGGGCAGACAGAAAAAACATACACAGACATTGGGCAGACGGAAAAACATACACAGACATTGGGCAGACAGAAAAAAACATACACATACGTTGGGCAGACAGAAAAACATACTCAGACATCGGGCAGACAGAAAAACATACACAGACATCTGCCCGGGCAGACAGAAAAACGTACACGTACATTGGGCAAACAGACAAACATACACAGACACCAGACAGACAGGGAAATATACATGTAGGCCTACATTGGGCAGACAAAAGAACATCAAAGTACCTTAATCCAATATACGACAGACTTTATTACCTTATTCCAACATCTGGTAGACATTACTACATTATTCCCAAATCTGACAGACATTACTACCATATTCCAACATCTGGCAGACATTCCTACCTTATTGCAACAACTGCCAAACATTACTACCTTATTCCAACATCTGGTAGACATTACTACATTATTCCTAAATCTGACAGACATTACTACCTTATTCCAACATCTGACAGACATTACTACCTTATTGCAACAACTGCCAAACATTACTACCTTATTCCAACATCTGGCAGACATTACTACCTTATTGCAACATTTGACAGACATTACTACCTTATTCCAACATCTGGCAGACATTACTACCTTATTCCAAAATCTGACAGACATTACTACCATATTCCAACATCTGCCAGACATTACTACCTTATTCCAACATCTGCCAGACATTACTACCATATTCCAACATCTGACAGACATTGCTACCTTATTCCAACACCTGACAGACATTAATACCTTATTCCAGCATCTGGCAGACATTTCTACAAAATATAAACATCTGGCAAATGTCACTACCTTATTCCAACATCTGACAGACATTACTACCATATTCCAACATCTGGCAGACATTACTGCCCGATTGCAACATCTGACAGACATTACTACTTTATTGCAACATCTGGCAGACATTACTACCTTATTCCAACATATGGCAGACATTACTACTGTATTCTAACATCTGGCAAACATTACTCCCTCATTCCGACATCTGACAGACATTACTACCATATTCCAACATCTGGCAGACATTCCTACCTTATTCCAACAACTGTCAAAAATTACTGCCCGATTGCAACATCTGACAGACATTTCTAAAATGTTCCAACTTCTGACAGACATTACCATTTTATTCCAATATCTGGCAGACATTACTGCCCGGCAACATCTGACAGACACTTCTAAAATATTCCAACATCGGACAGACATTACTACTTTATTCCAACATCTGGCAGACATTATTGTCCGATTGCAACATCTGGCTGACATTACTACCTTATTCCAACAT
Source organism: Paralithodes platypus (assembly GCA_032716605.1). Lineage (NCBI taxonomy): Eukaryota > Metazoa > Arthropoda > Malacostraca > Decapoda > Lithodidae > Paralithodes > Paralithodes platypus. Next base: position 12,432,833 of record CM064513.1, read on the forward strand.
CTGACAGACATTACTACCATATTACAACATCTGACGGACATTGCTACCATATTCCAAAATCTGACAGACATTACTACCTGATCCCAAGATCTGGCAGACATTACTACCTTATTCCAACATCTGACAGACATTACTACCATATTCCAAAATCTAGCAGACATTAGTACCTTAATGCAACATCTGGCAGACATTACTACCTTATTCCAACATTTGGCAGCCAATACTACTGTATTCCAACATCTGGCAGACATTACTACCTTATTCCGACATCTGACAGACATTACTACCATATTCCAACATCTGACAGACGTTCCTACCTTATTCCAACAACTGCGAAAAACTACTACCTTATTCCAACATCTGACAGACATGACTACCTTATTCCAACATCTGACAGACATTACTACCTTATTCCAATATCTGGCAGACATTCCTACCTTATTCCATCAACTGCCAAAAATTACTGCCCGATTGCAACATCTGACAGACATTTCTAAAATATTCCAACACCTGACAGACATTACTACTTTATTCCAACATCTGGCAGACATTCCTACCTTATTCCGACATCTGACAGACATTACTACCATATTCCAATATCGGGCATACATTCCTACCTTATTCCAACAACTGCCAAAAATTACTGCCCAATTGCAACATCTGACAGACATTTCTAAAATATTCCAACGTCTGACAGACATTACTACTTTATTCCAACATCTGGCAGATATTACTGACCGATTGCAACATCTGACAGACATTACTACTTTATTCCAACATCTGGCAGACATAACTACCTTATTCCAAAACCTGGCAGACATTACTGCCCGATTGCAACATCTGACACACATTTCTAGAATATTCCAACATCTGACAGACACTACTACTTTATTCCAACATCTGCCAGACATTACTGTCTGATTGCAACATCTGACAGACATTACTACTTTATTGCAACATATGGCAGACATTACTACCTTATTGCAACATCTGACAGACATTACTACTATATTCCACCATCTGACAGACATTTGTACTATATTCCAAAATCGGACAGACATTACTACCTGATCCCAAGATCTGGCAGACATTACTATCTTATTCCTACATCTGACAGACACATTAGTACCTTAGTGCAACATTTGGCAAACATTGCTAATGTATTCCAACATCTGGCAGACATTACTACCTTATTCCAACATCTGGCAGACATTACTACCTTATTCCAACATCTGGCAGATATTACTACTGTATTCCAACATCTCTCAGACATTACTACCTTTTTCCGACATCTGACAGACATTACTACCATATTCCAACATCTGGCAGACATTCCTACCTTATTCCAACAACTGCCAAAAATTACTATCTTATTCCAACATCTGACAGACATTACTACCGTATTCCAACATCTGGCAGACATACTACCTTATTCCAACATCTGGCAGACATTACTACTGTATTCCAACATCTGTCAGACATTGCTACCTAATTCCAACATCTGGCAGACATTACTACCATATTCCAACATCTGGCAGACATTACTACCTGATCCCAACATCTGGCAGATATTAGGCTACTACCTTATTCCAACATCTGACAGACATTACTACCTGATACCAACATCTGGCAGACATTAATACGTTATTTCAACATATGGCTAATATTAATACCTTATTTCAACATCTGGCAGACATTACCTTCTTATTCCAACATCTGGCAGACATTACTTCCTTATTTAAACATCTGGCTGACATTACCTCCTTATTCCAACATCTGACAGACATTACTACCTCATTCCAATATGTGGCAGACATTACTACCTTATTCCAACATCTGGCAGAAATTATTACCGGATTGCAACATCTGGCAGACATTACTGCATTACTCCAACATCTGGCTGACATTACCACCTTATTCCAACATCTGGCAGACATTACCTCCTTATTCCAACATCTGACAGAAATTACTACCATATTCCAACATCTGGCAGACATTACCTCCTTATTCCAACATTTGGCAAACATTACTACCATATTCCCACATCTGGCAGACATTACTACCATATTACGACATCTGACAGACATTACTACTTTATTCCAACATCTGGCAGACATTACTACCATATTCCAACATCTGGCAGACATTACTACCTTATTCCTACATCTGACAGACATCACTACCATATTCCAAAATCTAGCAGACATTAGTGCCTTAGTGCAACATCTGGCAGACATTACTACTTTCTTCCAACATTTGGCAGCCAATACTTCTGTATTCCAACATCTGGCCGACATTACTACCTTATTCCGACATCTGACAGACATTACTACCATATTCCAACATCTGGCAGACGTTCCTACCTTATTCCAACAACTGCCAAAAATTACTACGTTATTCCAACATCTGACAGACATGACTACCTTATTCCAACATCTGACAGACATTACTACCTTATTCCAACATCTGGCAGACATTCCTACCTTATTCCATCAACTGCCAAAAATTACTGCCCGATTGCAACATCTGACAGACACTTCTAAAATATTCCAACATTTGACAGACATTACTACTTTATTCCAACATCTGGAAGACATATCTACCTTATTCCGACATCTGACAGACATTACTACCATATTCCAACATCCTGACAGACATTACTACCTTATTTCCAACATCTGAGCCAACAAATTACTGCCCGATTGCAACATCTGACAGATATTTCTAAAATATTGCAACATCTGACAGACATTACTACCTTATTCCAACATCTGATAGACATTACTACCTTATTCCAACATCTGGCAGACATTCCTACCTTATTCCATCAACAGCCAGACATTACTACTGCCCGATTGCAACATCTGACAGATATTTCTAAAATATTGCAACATCTGACAGACATTACTACTTTATTCCAACATCTGGAAGACATATCTACCTTATTCCGACATCTGACAGACATTACTACCATATTCCAACATCTGGCATACATTCCTACCTTATTCCAACAACTGCCAAAAATTACTGCCCGATTGCAACATCTGACAGACATTTCTAAAATATTGCAACATCTGACAGACATTACTACTTTATTCCAACATCTGGCAGACATTACTTCCCAATTGCAACATCTGACAGACATTACTACTTTATTCCAACATCTGGCAGACATTACTACCTTATTCTAAAACCTGGCAGACATCACTGACCGATTGCAACATCTGACAGACATTTCTAAAATATTCCAACATCTGACAAACATTACAACTTTATTCCAACATCTGCCAGACATTACTGTCCGATTGCAACATCTGACAGACATTACTACTTTATTGCAACATTTAGCAGATATTACAACCTTATTGCAACATCTGACAGACATTACTACCATATTCCAACATCTGACAGACATTGCTACTATATTCCAAAATCTGACAGACATTACTACCTGATCCCAAGATCTGGCAAACATTACTATCTTATTCCTACATCTGACAGACACATTAGTACCTTAGTGCAACATTTGGCAGACATTGCTACTGTATTCCAACATCTGGCAGACATTACTACCTTATTCCAACATCTGGCAGACATTACTACCTTATTCCAACATCTGGCAGACATTACTACTGTATTCCAACATCTGGCAGACATTACTACCTTTTTCCGACATCTGACAGACATTACTACCATATTCCAACATCTGGCAGACATTCCTACCTTATTCCAACAGCTGACAAAAATTACTTCTTATTCCAATATCTGACAGACATTACTACCTTATTCCAACATCTGGCAGACATACTACCTTATTCCAACATCTAGCAGACATTACTACTGTATTCCAACATCTGACAGACATTGCTACCTTGTTCCAACATCTGGCAGACATTACTACCATATTCCAACATCTGGCAGACATTACTACCTGATCCCAACATCTGGCAGACATTAGGCTACTACCTTATTCCAACATCTGACAGACATTACTACCTGATCCCAACATCTGGCAGACATTATTACATTATTTCAACATATGGCTAATATTAATACCTTGTTTCAACATCTGGCAGACATTACCTTCTTACTCCAACACCTGGCAGACATTTCTTCCTTATTTCAACATCTAGCTGACATTACCTCCTTATTCCAACATCTGACAGACATTACTACCTCATTCCAATATGTGGCAGACATTACTACCTTATTCCAACATCTGGCAGTATTATTACCTGATTGCAACATCTGGCAGACATTACTACATTATTCCAACATCTGGCAGACATTACTACCTTATTCCAACATCTGGCAGACATTACTTCCTTATTCCAACATCTGGCAGACATTACCTCCTTATTCCAACATCTGACAGACATTACTACCATATTCCAACATCTGGCAGACATTACCTCCTTATTCCAACATTTGGCAGAAATTACTACCATATTCCAACATCTGACAGACATTACTACCATATTCCAACATCTGACAGACATTACTACCTTATTCCAACATCTGGCAGACATTACTACCATTTTCCAACATCTGGCAGACATTACTACCTTATTCCAACATCTGGCAGACATTATTTACTACCATATACCAACATCCGGCAGATATTTCTATCTTATTCCAACATCTGACAGACATTACTACCTTATTCCAACAACTGCCAAACATTACTATCTTAATCCAACATCTGGCAGACATTCCTACCATATGCCAACATCTGAAAGACATTGCTACCTTATTCCGACATCTGGCAGACATATCTACCTTATTCCAACAACTACCATACATTACTACCTTATTCCAACATCTGGCAGACATTACTACCTTATTCCAACATCTGACAGACATTACTACCTTATTCCAACATCTGACAGACATTACTACCTTATTCCAACATCTGACAGACATTACTACCTTATTCCAACATCTGACAGACATTACTACCTTATTCTGACAACTGACATACATTACCACCTTATTCCAACATCTGACAGACATTACTACCTTATTCCAACAACTGCCAAACATTACTACCTTATTCCAACATCTGACAGACATTACTAACTTATTCCAACATCTGGCAGACATTACTACCTTATTCCAACATCTGACAGAAATTACTACCTTATTCCAACAACTGCCAAACATTACTAACTTATTCCAACATCTGACAGACATTACTACCTTATTCCAACATCTAGCAGACATTACTGCCTTATTTCAACGTCTGGCATACATTTCTACAATATTTAAACATATGGTAGACATTACTACCATATTCCAACATCTGACAGACGTTAACCTTATTCCAAATTCTTCCAGACATTACTGCCTGATTGCAACATCTGACAGACATTTCCACAGTATCCTAACATCTGGCAGACATTACTACAATATTCCAACATCTGACAGATATTACTTCCTTATTCCAATATCTGGCAGACATTGCTATAATATTGAAACATCTGACAGACATAACTACCTTATTCCAACATCCGACTGACATTACTACCATATTGCAACATCTGACAGACATTACTACCTTATTTCAACATCTGGCAGACATTACTAACTTATTCCAACATCTGGCAGACATTATTACCTGATTGGAACATCTGACAGACATTCCTAACCTGTTCCAACATCGGGCAGACATTCGTACCTTATTCCAACATCTGGCAGACATTACTACCTGTTTGAAACATCTGACAGACAATTTTACATTCAAACATCTGGCAGACATTACTACAATATTCCACTATCAAAGACATGAAGGACATTGGTCAGACAGAATTCATGTACGAACATCCGGCAGACAGAAAAACAAACACCGACCTCGGGGAGACAGACAAATATCCAGAAAGTGAATGCTTATGCCATCTAGTGACAAAAAATGGAATCTAGTAATTAATCCCTAAAAGTGAAGGCGTATACCATCTAGCGACAAAAATGGAAACCAATAAATAAGCCCCAAAAGTGAATACCTACGCCATCTAGTGACAAAAATAGGCACTATTTATTTATCCCAAAAAGTGAAGACCTACGCCATCTATTGACAGAAAAATAAACTAATAATTCAGCCAGCAAAGTGAATGCTTACGCCATCTATTGACTGAAAAGGAAACTAATAATTAAACCAGAACATGAATGCTTATGCCATCTATTGTCAGAAAAAGGAACTAATGATTAAGTCTGAAAAGTGAATGCCTACGCCATCTATTGGCGAGATAATAAACTAATCCACATATCCAGAAAGTGAATGCTTATGCCATCTATTGGAGGAAAATAGAACTAATATCTAGGAGTACAAAAGCGAATGCTTACGCCATCTCTTGGCAGAAAATGAAACTAATTAGGTTAGTATATTTTCTTACCACTAGATGGTGTAAGCATTCACTTTTTGGGATATTTTATTAGTTTCCTTTTTTGTCACTAGATGGCGTAGGTCTTCACTTTTGGGGTTTATTTATTAGTTTCTTTTGTTGTCACTAGATGGCATAGGCCTTCACTTTTTGGGATAAATAAATAGTTCCTATTTTTGTCACAATATGGCGTAGGTATTCACTTTTTGGGCTTATTAATTAGTTTCCATTTTTGTCACTAGATGGCATACGCCTTCACTTTTATGGATTAATTACTAGTTTCCATTTTTTGTCACTAGATGGCATAAGCATTCACTTTCTGGATATTTGTGTGTCTGCCCAATGTCGATGTTTGTTTTTCTGTCTGCCGGATGTTCGTACATGAATTCTGTCTGACCGATATCCTGCATGTCTTTGGTAGTGGAATATTGTAGTAATGTCTGCCAGATGTTGGAATAAGGTAGTAATGTCTGTAAGATGTTGGAATATTGTTGAAATGTCTGCCAGTTGTTGGAATGTAAAATTGTCTGTCAGCTGTTTCAAACAGGTAGTAATGTCTGCCAGATGTTGGAATAAGGTACGAATGTCTGCCAGATTTTGGAATAGGTTAGAAATGTCTGTCAGATGTTGCAATCAGGTAATAATGTCTGCCAGATGTTGGAATAAGGTGGTAATTATGTCTGCCAGATGTTGGAATACGGTAGTAATGTCTGTCAGATGTTTCAATATGGTAGTAATGTCAGTCATATGTTGGAATAAGGTAGTTATGTCTGTCAGATGTTGCAATATTATAGTATTGTCTGCCAGATATTGGAATAAGGCGGTAATGTCTGTCAGATGTTGGAATATGGTATTAATGTCTGCCAGATGTTGGAATATGGTAGTAATGTCTGTCAGATGTTGAAATAGGGTAGGCCTATTAATATCTGCTAGATGTTGGAATATGGTAGTAATGTCTGTCAGATGTTGGAATATGGTAGTAATGTCTGCCAGATGTTGGAATAAGGTAGTAATATCTGTCAGATGTTGGTATATGGTAGTAATGTCTGTCAGATGTTGGTATATGGTAGTAATGTCTGTCAGATGTTGGAATATGGTAGTAATGTCTGCCAGATGCTGGAATAAGGTAGTAATGTCTGCCAGATGTTGGAATAAGGTAGTAATGTCTGCCAGATGTTGGAATAAGGTAGTAATGTCTGCCAGATGTTGGAATATGGTAATATTGTCTGCCAGATGTTGGAATATGGTATTGATGTCTGCCAGATGTTGGAATATGGTAGTAATGTCTGTCAGATGTTGAAATAGGGTAGGCCTATAAATATCTGCCAGATGTTGGAATATGGTAGTAATGTCTGTCAGATGTTGGAATATAGTAGTAATGTTTGTCAGATGTTGGATTATGGTAGTAATGTCTGTCAGATGTTGGACTATGGTATTAAATGTCTGCCAGATGTTGGACTATGGTAATAATGTCTGTCAGATTTGGGAATAAGGCAGTAATGTCTGCCAGACGTTGGAAATAAGGTAGTCATGTCTGTCACATGTTTGGAATAAGGTAGTAATGTCTGCCAGATGTTGGAATATGGTAGTAATGTCTCAAATGTTGGAATATGGTAGCAATGTCTGCCAGTTGTTGGAATATGCTAGCACTGTCTGCCAGATGTTGGAATAAGGTGGGAATGTCTGCCAGGTGTTGGAATATGGTAGTAATGTCTGTCAGATGTTGAATAAGGTTGTAGTGTCTATCAGATGTTGGAATATAGTAGTAATGTCTGTCAGATGTTGGAATATGGTAGTAATGTCTGTCAGATGTTGTAATAAGGTAGTAATGTCTGTCAGATGTTGGTATATGGTAGTCATTATCTGTCAGATGTTGGAATAGCATAGTAATGTCTGCCAGATGTTGGAATAAGGTAGCAAAGTCTGTCAGATGTTGGAATAAGGTAGTAATGTCTGTCAGATGTTGGAATAAGGTAGTAATGTCTGTCAGATGTTGGAATAAGGTAGTAATGTCTGTCAGATGTTGGAATAAGGTAGTAATGTCTGCCAGATGTAGGAAAAAGGTAGTAATGTCTGCCAGATGTTGGAATAAGGTAGTAATGTCTGTCAGATGTTGGAATATGGTAATATTGTCTGCCAGATGTTGGAATACGGTATTAATGTCTGCCAGATGTTGGAATATGGTAGTAATGTCTGTCAGATGTTGAAATAGGGTAGGCCTATAAATATCTGCCAGATGTTGGAATATGGTGGTAATGTCTGTCAGATGTTGGAATAACGTAGTAATGTCTGCCAGATGTTGAAATAAGGTAGTTATGTCTGTCAGATGTTGGAATATGGTAGTAATGTCTGTCAGATGTTGGAATATGGTAGTAATGTCTGCCAGAGGTTGGAATAAGGTAGTAATGTCTGTCAGATGATGGTATATGGTAGTAATATCTGTCAGATGTTGGAATAAAGTAGTAATGCATGTCAGATGTTGGAATATGGTAGTTATGTCTGTCAGATGTAGGAATATGGTAGTAATGTCTGCCAGATGTTGGAAGAAGGTAGTAATGTCTGCCAGATGTTGGAATAAGGTAGTAATGTCTGCTAGATGTTGGAATAAGGTAGTAATGTCTGCCAGATGTTGGAATATGGTAAGATTGTCTGCCAGATTTTGGAATATGGTAGGCATATTAATATCTGCCAGATGTTGATATATGGTAGTAATGTCTGTCAGATGGTGGAATATGGTAGTAATGTCTGCCAGATGTTGAATAAGGTAGTAATGTCTGTCAGATGTTGGAATATAGTAGTAATGTCTGTCAGATGTTGGAATGTGGTAGTAATGTCTGTCAGATGTTGGAATATGGTAGTAATGTCTGCCAGATGTTGGAATTATGTAGTAATGTCTGTCAGATGTTGGTATATGGTAGTAATGTCTGTCAGATGTTGGAATAAAGTAGTAATATCTGTCAGATGTTGGAATATGGTAGTAATGTCTGTCATTTGTTGGAATATGGTAGTAATGTCTGCCAGATGTTGGACTATGGTAGTAATGTCTGTCAGATTAAGGAATATGGCAGTAATGTCCGCCAGATGTTGGAATAAGGTAGTCATGTCTGCCAGATGTAGGAATAAGGTAGCAAAGTCTGTCAGATGATGGAATATGGTAGTAACGTCTGCCAAATGTAGGAATAAGGTAGTAATGTCTGTCAGATGTTGGAATAAGGTAGTAATGTCTGTCAGATGTTGGAGATTGGTAGTATTGTCTGCCAGATGTTGGAAATATGGTAGTAATGTCTGTCAGATGTTGGAATATGGTACAATGTCTGCCAGTTGTTGGAATACGGTAGCTATGTCTGCCAGTTGTTGGAGTATGGTAGCAATGTCTGCCAGATGTTGGAATAAGGTATAATGTCTGCAGGTGTTGGAATATGGTAGTAATGTCTGTCATATGTTTAATAAGGTCGTAATGTCTGTCCGATGTTGGAATATTTGTAATGTCTGTCAGATGTTGGAATATGGTATTAATGTCTGTCAGATGTTGGAATATGGTAGTAATGTTAGCCAGATGTTGGAATAAGGTAGTAATGTCTGTCAGATGTTGGTATATGGTAGTAATGTCTGTCAGATGTTGGAATAATGTAGTAACGTCTGCCAGATGTTGGAATAAGGTAGTAATGTCTGTCAGATTTGGGAATAATGCAGTAATGTCTGTCAGATGTTGAATAAGGTCGCAATGTCTGTCAGTCAGATGTTGGAATATATTAGTAATGTCTGTCAGATGTTGGAATAAGGTAGTAATATCTGCCAGATATGGGAATATGGTAATATTGTCTCCCAGATGTTGGAATTTGGTATTAATATCTGCCAGACGTAGGAATATGGTAGTAATGTCTTTCAGATGTTGAAATAGGTTAGGCCTATTAATATCTGCCAGATGTTGAATATGTAGTAATGTCGTCAGATGCTGGAATATAGTAGTAATGTCTGGCAGATTTTGGAATACGGTAGTAATGTCTGTCAGATGTTGGCATATGGTAGTAATGTCTGCCAGATGTTGGAATAAGGTAATAATGTCTGTCAAATGTTGGAATATGGTAGTAATGTCTGTCAGATTTTGGAATAAGTGGTAAGGTCTGTCAGAGGTTGGAATGTGGTATAATGTCTTTCCATGTTGGTAGATGGTAGTAATGTTTGCCAGATGTTGGACTATGGTAATAATGCCTGTCAGATTTGGAATAAGTAGTAATGTCTCTGCCAGATGTTGGAATAAGGTAGTAATGTCTGCCAGATGTTGGAATAATGTAGTAATGTCTGTCGGCTGTTGGAATAATTATAGTAATGTCTGCCAGATGTTGGAATAAGGTAGTAATGTCTGTCAGATGTTGCAATATTATAGTAATGTCTGCCAGATATTGGAATAAGGAATTAATGTCTGTCAGATGTTGGTAAATGGTAGGAATGTCTGTCAGATGTTGGAATAAGTAGTAATATCTGTCCGGAATGTTGGAATATGG
>CM064513.1:12443814-12491314 GCA_032716605.1 Paralithodes platypus
TAGACGTACTTCTTCTGCCCAAAATACAGTGTAAATGGAAGTGTGTGGAAGGAAGAAGAAGAGGAGAGAGAGAGTGTGGGCGTGGGGCTGACTGACAGGTAGGTATAATGGAGGAAATGGAGAGAAACACGATAAGGAGGGAGAGAGGGAGGGAGGGAGGGAAGAATCTGGGAGGAGGCGAGATGAGAGAGAGGGAGTAAGGGGAATTGGGTCGTTTTTTCTGGACACTTTTCTCCCTCATGTTTACCCCATTAGTTTTCAGATGTTTAAACCTTCCCGCCCATTTCCTTGTCAGTATTAAGACCTTTCGTACTATTTAGGTGTCCCAGCCTTCGACTGTCTTTTATACTTTTCTTAATTTCTTCACCCACTCCTATTCGTTTTTCTCTTTATGTCATCATCCACTTCTATTCGTCTTTTATACTTATCTTCATGTCCTCATCCACTCCTATTCGTCTTTCTCTCCCATTCCTCATCCATCTCTTCATTACCTCCTATATTCGTACCTGTCAGTCAATTTTCCGCTTATCCTCTGTTGTTCCTTTTCCTCGCTCTCCTTTTCTTCCTCATTTTTCCTCCTTTCTGCTTCACATGGTCTATATTCGGTTCTTGCTTCCCTTTCTCGAATATATAATGAGTGTTGTTCTTATTCATAGCTTAACGGGAGGTAGTGGTTTTTTCGAGTCCTCCTCCTCCCTCATGTTTAGCCCTATTAGTTAAAATGTAAAACTTGCAAACTAAACAAACCAAAATTGGGACAAGGACAATATAAAGTCAAATTAAATTATCAAAATCGCTATGTGGAAACAACGCTTAACTAAAATGAAAATTATTAAATAAAAGAACACAATCCCCCACAGAGGGTGTACATCACTACATGAGGGCAAGTTAATCTGTTTCCCCAAGCAAAACCAATCTCACATATAACCACGCACTAAACTATCTTCCACGTTAAAGGAAGTAGTCAAGTTTGGAAGGTCCGGTACGTTCTGGCAAATTTTACTAAACTCTGCATGAAAGATAAAGAAACTACCTGTTAAATGTCAAAATATTATTTAAAATCACATTTGCAACATGACAACACATTAACAATATTAAAAAATACAAATATTGAGAAGATATCTAGACTATTGACAAAATAATATATAAAATACAGTAACAGCACTCACTAACGATAGTGCTATCGGGTCGGTAACCTGTAAGCATAGCATGCTTCAAGTGAACCCCTATCAATCACTACCCTCACAAATAATCCTACATTTATAGCACAAATAAACTAAGGAAATCTGCAAAAGTAGGCAATTGATACTATCGCCAATGTAATACATATAATATAAAGAGAAATAATTGCAAAATATGAATAAACAACAGATTTAAACAAAGAGTACTCGTTTTAACAAGAACAATAACATTTAAAAATCATCAAAAAAAAAACAAAAACACAGAAAAAAAAGAAAAAAAAAAAAAAAACAAAAAAAAAAAAGGAAAAGAATATTTAAAATTAAAAAAAAGAATTTTAAAAAATTAATTTTGGAAAAATAAAAATAATAATCATAATAATAATAGAAAGAAGAAAAAGATAACCAATAAATCCAAAGACAAAAAGTAAGCAGGAGGTTATAGCAATAAAAACTGTCAATGTTAAAAATGCTTGAATTAGAAATTATTGATGGTCAAATGTTTAAATGAATACAGTCAGCAATAATGGGTGACGCCATAAAAAGATTAAATTTATGGAACAAAAATGTACTTGCCTCATGCGGGAAACCGTCTGAAGAAGGCGGTCCACTAAGGAGTCTGTATAGTAACCTAGCTGCTAGCCCAAAAGTCATCTACTTTAGAGTGCAGAGTTTTACAAAATCTTATTAATTATATGAAGAATAAAAAGCATTATAAGTTAATTTTGACTATCGAATATTACTACTAGGGAACGGAGAAAAGTTTATATTTACATTAAAATTGAAAAAATAACATCAACCTGTTGTGATAATGACGTTTAAGTATGCACTGTTCATGTAAACAAATCACTCGTATATTTATACATTCAAAGGAAATTTTCAAGCTATTATAATTGTACTTTTACCATGGGTGATGAGGGGAAAAGAAGTTAGGGTAAATAAGTTTTAGCGAAACTTGATGTAAAAGGTATTAACAAAATGCAAACAAGAATATCACTCGAATATATCTAACGAGAGTATTATTGACATAACACAGTTTTAAAAGCAAGTGCTAATTTTTCTAGGAAATTTTATATTTTCGTTGCTACTGTCGAACTATCGTCTTTTAATATAGTTTATCCGATTCTAAAGCAAGCAAGAATTAATCATGGTCAATGTAAAGACTAGCATTATCCAACCCATAGGAGTAATAACCTAAATATTTGTGTTAGTGTGCAAAAAAATAGTGTGACGGCCGCGAAATCTAAGCATCGTATTGAAAAGGAGAATTTAAGGGCATCTTTAAGTTTAGTTCTAAACTAGTCAAAATATACAGAACTAGTGGGAGTAGAGGGGTCTGAAGGTGTGAAATGACATGTATTAAAAAATATGTAGTAAACATTTAGTGGACGAATAATTACACATTCCTAACGAAACCTGGTCAAAGTGGCAAATACTATAATAAGTCAAAGCTCTGAATATACTAAATCTAAAAGGCAAATTGTGTATAGCAAAGTTGTGAAAAGTCGAAGCTATGTACACGAGGTAAGGACTTTCCGGATGCTCATGGTATTGTATATTTTATCAATACACGGTTCTAACGAATTGCCAACACTGTGGGAACTCCAATAATTTAGTTAATGCACATTCTTACATCCAATGATGGTATTGACAATATCTTTTATGAGTACTATTAATGTATTTTAGATCACTTACTACTTGTTCTGATAAAGGAGTTTTTAGTGGTAGCAAATAATTTGCTCCGAGTCGCAATAAATCGATATATTGATAAGTGTCTTTTAGTGAAATATATTAGGTAACATGTATAGGATGGGTTTGCAATGCACGTTGTTCTTGAACATTACAGAAAGTGTTTAATATCAAATATTAGTATTTTTTCTTGGTATGGTGTCAATCGATGGTAAGTATATCAATATCAGAATATTTTGAATTTCATAACAAAAGAGTGCACGAGAATTAGACAAAGGCAAACGTTGGTTTACGTAATATGTTGTACCCATTAATATCACTAATTTCGAATTTTCATATTTTCAGAGTAAAATTTCCAATTGAAAAAAAAAGGGAAAAGAAAAAGAAGGAAAAAAAAAAAACACTGCAAAAATGCGAAAGAGAAGAGAAGGGGGCAGGAAAAAAGGAGGATGAATAAAAAAATGGGTGAAGAAGCGGGGATATAATGTATTGCTGGCTTGGTATCTGGCTGTATAGTTATAGTACCAAAAATGTATTAATTGTACAAAATTTAATTTAAATCATGTCTTTAAGCTTTATTATAATTTATATAAAGTGCTATAAAAATTGAAAGATTAAATTCGATGGAATTTTAAGGGAGCGAAAATTTTATTTCTAATTAAAACTAGTAATGTCATAAATAATTTAGACCGCAGTGCGGTTCCTAGATTCTCTCGCATTGGCAAGCACGCAATAGTTTTTAACAATTTAGTCTATTTCAATTTAATTGGACTGAAAAACCACAAAATAATCTTTTAAAATTATGTCCCGCCATGTTACTTTTATTACTCCCTAGTCTAAATTTAAAAAAAAGCCCTTTAAGCGGAGCATAACGCTCCGCTTAATTTGTAACGTTTGCAAAATGTTTTAACTAGTTTCTACATCACCTGTTAATATTGACATATCGGACTCTAAATGAACTTTGGCTAGTGCATCACGGGCTGCTAGCTGTCATATCCATGACTCTTTCACCACAGGCGCATTTATTATTATTGGAAAATAATCATTATCTGAATAGATTTCCTAAAACTTTATTATAATTACAAATAATAACCCAACAGGTCGTTCATATGAATACACTATTAATGGTTTGAAATCTTTACAACCATCTGGTAATATGGACTTAACGTTCTTTTCTTGAATTAATAAGACTGTTAACATTAATTTTGTCTAAAATTTTAGAGTGAATAATTTAAAGTGGACAGGACTTTAATCTTTAATACGGTTATCTTTGGATTTCTTAGAATTAGCTCTAATATATCCCATAACAGCAAAGACTATATTCCTTTAAATTTAGTTTGTGAAATTATGTTTATTATTTTAGATATATTGTTCTATAAAAGGAGCAAAACTTTTCTTTTGTAGGCCTTTCAATGAATCTTTTAATTTTTTAATTCCGAAATTTCGATATAATGAATATAAATTATTAACAATAATTATAATATCAGACCTGCTTTTCTTTTTATTAAATGTATTTAGTCTTCTATTACGTTATGAGATTTCAAGACATTCGCCCCATTAGTTTGCCGATTTTCAGACCTTTTGCCCCCTTTCTTTACCAATATTAAGACCTTTCGTGCCATTTAGGTATCGATTTGTTCCTGGCGAGCGATAGCGAGCCTGTATTTGAAGAGAAATCGGCCTTCGGCCGGGAAATTTTTCTACCGAAAAATGTACAAATTTATATCGAAGGGGGGTCTTGTGGGTGTTTTTTTTAGGCTTGACAGAGGTTTAGAGAGCAAACTAAACCCCTTCCTTAAACCATAGAGCCGAACCAGTAAATTATGCTGCACAATACCGTCTGAGCTCCCTTAAGTCCAATTATTATTTTGTGTTATCCGTCTCATCGCGAGAATGTATTTGCAAGTACAGTCACGGTCATTAAGGCTATTTTTGTTCTCTCTCTCTCTCTCTCTCTCTCTCTCCTTCTTCTGTGAGAATAGTGTATCGTATCCATCTATCAATCAACGCATGACTGTCTAAATATCATCTATGCCTTGTTATCTTCTCCCCCAATACCTCATTAGTCCAGCCACACTCATATCCCGCCTCCCAATAGGTCAATACAATTGGTTTAATTAAGGGGGGAACGGTATATTTATTGGTCGATTTGTTTATTTACTTATTTATATTTGTAGTTTCCTCCCTAGACCTCCATCAAGCTTAAAAAAACATCCCCAAGATCTCCCGTCTAGATAAATTTGTACATTTCCTCCTCAATTATAGAGCTGCTATCGCTCGCCAGCAAAAAATTGGCGCCTAAATGGCACGAAAGGTCTTACTGTTGACAAAGAAATGGGGTGAAAGGTCTTAAAATTGCCAAACTAATAGAGCAAACACCTTACAATATGAAAACTAATGAGGCTAAACATGAGGGTGAAGGGGGGGGCAGAAAAACCAACCATCCCCCTTAAACTGCGTAGCCGGTCATTAAATGGTACTAAGTATTTTATATTATTCTGGATTCTTCTGTCTGGAAAAAAATAAAAATATAATAAAATAACAAAATAAATAACTCCTTCACTTCACCCCCCCATCAGCAAATAAAACAAATATTCCTACCATGTTCGAGGAAAACAGTTTCGCTTGCTTTTGTCCATACATCTCTTTCTTTTCCATTCCAGGCTGTGTAGGTTCCAATCCCTTGTTCGCGCTATTATGTATAAGAGTTTTTCATCCCTTGTTAGCGCTATGTATTCCACTAGACTATATAAACATTTTCCATCCCTTGATAGCGCTATGTATTCTCTTCTAGACTATATAAACGTTTTTCATCCCTTGTTAGCGCTATGTATTCCACTAGACTATATAAACATTTTCCATCCCTTGTCCGCGCTATGTATTCTCTTCTAGACTATATAAACATTTTCCATCCCTTGATAGCGCTATGTATTCTCTTCTAGACTATATACACGATTTTCATCCCTTGTTAGCGCTATGTATTCCACTAGACTACATAAATGTTTTCCATCCCTTGATAGCGCTATGTATTCCACTAGACTACATAAATGTTTTCCATCCCTTGTTAGCGCTATGTATTCCACTAGACTACATAAATGTTTTCCATCCTTTGTTAGCGCTATGTATTCCACTAGACTACATAAATGTTTTCCATCCCTTGATAGCGCTATGTATTCCACTAGACTATATACACGATTTTCATCCCTTGTTAGCGCTATGTATTCCACTAGACTACATAAATGTTTTCCATCCCTTGATAGCGCTATGTATTCCACTAGACTATATACACGATTTTCATCCCTTGTTAGCGCTATGTATTCCACTAGACTACATAAATGTTTTCCATCCTTTGTTAGCGCTATGTATTCCACTAGACTACATAAATGTTTTCCATCCCTTCTTCGCGGTATATATTCTCTTCTAGACTAGCCTATATACCATAACATCTTCCATTCCTTGTTCGCGCTATGTATTCTCCTCTAGACTATACTGTATACACGTTTTCCATCCCTTGTTTGCGCTGTGTATTCCTCTTTCTCCACGCATTTCACAAAACTCCATTCTTATTCCGGCTTCGTGTCTCCTTATATATATACACTTCCTATATATACACTTCTATATATATACACTTCTATATATATACACTTCTATATATACACTTCCTTTCTGCTTCTACCGTTTCTTATCCATTCGACCACCTTTTACCTTATTCTAATCTACAAATCTTCCTTCCTCTTTCTCCCCTCTCTCCGCGCATTTCAGATAACTTTTCCCTCCTTCTCACTTCGTTTCTGTTTCTTGATGTACAGTATATGTTCTTACCTTCTATTGTATTGTAGTGTAGTTTATTGTATTGTATTGTATTGTAGTGTATTGTATTGTAGTGTATTGCATTGTAGTGTATTGTAGTGTATTGTATTGTAGTGTAGTGTATTGTATTGTATTGTAGTGTATTGTAGTGTATTGTATTGTATTGTATTGTATTGTATTGTATTGTATTGTATTGTATTGTAGTGTATTGTATTGTATTGTAGTGTATTGTACTGTATTGTATTGTTTCTATTGTATTTTACCACCTCTTGCTGTACTCTCAGAAGGTTCAGCCAGGGTGTTGTATTTTATCTGTACACACATTATTGTATTTCTAAGGGGACAGTGGTTACTTTTTTTCTCTCTCTCTCTCTCTCTCTCTCTCTTTCATTCTCTCCCTAAAATATATGAATAAATTAATTGATAGACCAAAAAACTAGCCCCTAGCCCCTTAACATTAACCCTATCTATGCACTGATGTCTGGCCGTTTTTAATTTTAAGGGGGGAGGTACTCACTTTTTCTGGACCCCCTTCTCCCTCATGTTTAGCCCCATTAGTTTTCAGATTTCAAGATGTTTGCCCCATTAGTTTGTCGATTTTAAGACCTTCCGCTATCGCTTTCAAGAAAACAAAAATCGACACCTAAATGGCACAGTCTTAAAATTGACAGCAATGGGGCGAAAGGTCTTAAAATCGCCAACAAATTTAGAGGTTCACCCCGAACCTCTAATAATCTCAAAAGCAATTGGGCTAAACATGAGGGAGAAAGGGGGTCCAGAAATAAATCCCTCAAATGGAAATCTCCCCTTAAAGTAAGAACTAAAGGTCATATCAGTGTAGACATTAAGCTACCATAGACATTAATTTTGTTGAACTGAAATAAAAGGTCACATTTCATTATATCCACAACAAATCCATATAACAAACACAACGTTAAACATTTGTGAAGTTAGTTTGCATATCAACATTATAATTATATTTAAGTTAAAAAAAAAATGTGTTTTCCCTGTTCTTGCTCTGTCTTGAGTCGGCTACCCCCAAAATGGGGATTGGGCCTGAGCATATAGATAGATAGATAGAAAAAAAAAAAAAAAAAAAATATATATATATATATATATATATAAATTTTACCTTAGTAACCAATTAAGGATCTAGAGCACAGAATGATTCCATTAATTTAAGTGAAAAATTTACTGTGTATTCCAGTAAAATGTTGATGACATAATGGTGAAAGGGACATATTCCCTGCTATCCAGCATATACTGTATATATATATATATATATATATATATATATACCGGTATATAAGATAATCTATTGAAAAAGGTGAGAATTGGTTTATATATAAACAGTCATTCATTTTGGAAGTATGTAGTGGTTGAATTGCGAAAATAGTGAATACATTGTTTTCTCGCCACCACACTAGTCAAAATATATTTAATAAACAAGAACTATACCAATGTCAAGTATACGTTACGTGTGATGGCCCTGACAGCTGGGCAGGAAGCTATGACCATAATAAAACTAATATTATAATATTACCTTGATTATTTCAATATATACCGGTATGCATACTTTATTGAGAACGACTATGATAAGTATCATGAGTGAAACGATAACAATGCATAATTATTTTAAACAATATATATAATTGAATAACAGAAGTGCACAATGACCCCCCCCCCCCCTACAACCAATTCAGTGCCGAGGTTCTTTAAGGGGGAGGTAGTTGTTTTTGTTCCTCATATTTTTAACCTCATTAGCTTTTAGATTTTAAGACGTTCGTTCCATTAGTTTAGCGATTTTAAGGCCTTTTGCCCCATTTCCTTGTCAATATAAAGACCATTCGTGTCATTTAGGTGTCGCGAGCCTGCGATTTTAGGAGGAACCGGCCTTCGGCCTGGACATTTTTCTACCGAAAAATGTACATAATTAGCTTGATGGGGGTCTATGGGGCATTTCTTTAAAGCTTGATGGAGATCTAGCGAGGTTACTATAATATATATATATATATATATATATATATATATATATATACACAAGTATATATATATATTTTTGTCTATGTGAGTGAGGGAGGCAAAAGGCAGAACTGCCTATAGCGAGTGCCTCCCCCATATATATATATATATATATATATATATATACAGTATATATATATATATATATATAAATAAAAAAAAAAAATTTAACATTTGGAAATCTTGATAAATTCTTTAGTAAATCGCGATTTACTCAATACATTAACAAATGGCACTTACATCCCTTTGGACTATGTATGTATATATATACGAGGCTCGCCCCGTCCAAAGGGACGTAAGTCCCATTTTTAATATATTGAGTAAATCGCGATTTACTAAAGAATTTATAAAGATTTTCAAATGGCACTTACATGCCTTTGGACTCGAGGCACCTCTGATTTATTAATTTATTATTATTATGATTAATATTATTATTACTGTCATTATTTAATTTATTTATTCCGATTTTATTATTATTACTGTCTTATATATATTAGACCAAAACATTGCCACTACCCCCTTAAGGAGGTTGTACTGGGATACAATAACATCAACTAAATACGTTTGACATACAGTATGTATTATCAGGGTGTTCAGAAAACATGTGTACAAAATGAAATGGGTGATAGGGAACACAGAATTAAACATTTTGTACTCCATGGAGGTATGTCCATAAATGCTTCCTTGCGGTGCTACAGGGTAGACAGTTTCAACGTAATTTCCCTAAATTTGTACCCTAACTTCTCTGTGAGTAATCCAGGAAAGTGACGAGCTGTAAATAGGTGTGGAAATTGACAGTTACAAGAGGTTAGATTTCTAGCCTAATTACAGTGAACAGGCTATAGTTTTGCTGACATGGTATTTACAGTACTATGGCATCGTTTTGGATATTACGTTGTGGTTACAGTGCCTGAAGAGCATCCACAAACCTGCAAACGATCGAATTTTCCCGCAACTGGTTAACGGGAGATGGACCGTTATTCTAGATCCCCTGCTCCCGAATGTTTAGCCCCATTAGTTTTCAGATTTTATGACGTTTGCCCCATTAGTTTGTTGATTTTAAGACCTTTCGCCACATTTTGTTTTCAATATGAAGACCTTTCGTGATATTTAGGTGTCGATTTTTTTCCTGGCGAACGAAAGTGAGGCTCACTTTCGTTTTTGGGAAAACCAGCCTTTGGCCGGAACATTTTTCTACCGAAAAAATGTACAAATTATTCTACAAGGGGGATCTAATGGATGTTTTTTTAAGCTTGAGGAGGAAACTAAAAAAATAATGGATAAATGAAAACAAATCGACCAAAATATACACCCTCCCCACCTTGCAAATCAAAACTAGCCCCTGTGTGCGTGAAACCCGCGACCTTGGCAACACTGGCGGAGAGAGAGAGAGGGTGCCGCCGCTGACATCATGAAACCTCACATTGGAAAAACTGTATCAAAGAGTTCCCAGCGTCTGGATAAAACTGCACGGAAAACATTTTGGTAAAGGTCGGGCCCAGCATGATTTCAGAAATATAAAGTCAAGAATTTTCATTGTATGTTTGTAAAACAAAGGGACAAAATTTTCATAACATAATTCTAACACAGAGTGAGAGTGATTACTTGCATTGTAATAAGTGGTCTTTTATTTCGAGTACGAAATATTAAATTTTCCTTGAATTAGCCAATATAAAGAAGGGAAAAAGTAGAGGTAAAGATATCTATGCTAGCCAGTGTATTGTATAGTCAAAGGAATATATATATATATATTCCTAATATTCATTAATGATATTCACGACCGTACCTCTAGCCCTAGTCTCATCAATTCACCTCCTCTTACTAATTCCCTACAATCTCTCACCACACGCCGCAATGTTGCATCTCTCTCAATATTCCACCGCTATTACAACAATCAGTGCTTTTCAGAGCTTTCCCAGTGTATACCTCCTCCCTTACGGAGAGTGGGAGTTACTCAACTTTCAAAACATTCCCACCCATATTCTGTCCAACTCCCTTATGAGGGGTCACCGGCTATTTTTTCTTTTTCTCTCCTTTTATCTCTTTCCCTGGCTTGTATCCATTTGGCCCCATTCAGCCAACTGTTTTAAGACGTTTATCCCTATCCAGGTGTCTATTTCTTCGCGAGCCAGCATTGTATGGAGAAATCCGGTTTCGCCGGAGAAATTTTTCTATCGAAAAATGTACAAATTTAGTTTGCTGTCAAAACAAAAGTATATATATGCTGACTCGCTACCGCTCGCCAGGAAAATATTGACACCTGGATGGGGGTAAACGTCTTTAAACAGTAGGCTGAATGGGGCCGAATGGATACAAGCCAAAGAGAGAGGGAGAGAAAGAGAAAAAAAGCGAGGTGGGCTCCCTTAACCCAAGATTGAGCGGGGTTTCCCAGTCTTTCTTCTACATGACGAGTAAGCTCTGGAACTCTCTCCCTCCATCATTCTCTGACTTATACTGCCCCAAGTTCCGTGTGTCCAGACATTTTGACTCTAACGTACCTTGATTTCGGACCTCTGCCACTCTTTCAACTTGGGGGAGGGGGAGGGGGGGTACTTGTTACAGGTTTTAGTTTACCTTAGAATCGATCGATATTCATCACATTATTTATAAGGCTCATCGAATAAATGACTTCATCTCTAATCAGGATTTTTTTGATTTTTTAGATCCACTGAAGATGGCATGAATGAAATATGGTCGAACCGTCTGACCGCCAATAAAGATGACTCTGTTCGTGAAAGTTCATCTCTCTCTCTCTCATATATATATATATATATATAAGTAAGTAAGAGAATGGTATATCCTTATTAGCTCAACCAAAATTAAAGAATGTACAGGTCAAAGGTCTGTCATCGGCCCGTCAATCAGCTCAGCTCATATCATTAATGTCGTCAGGCTCAATATTAACCAGCTTTTACCAGTGCGAGGAGGCGGACGCAGAGAACCACACAATATAGTTCCATCATATTCCACTCAATATAGTTCCATCATATTCCACTCAATATAGTTCCATCATATTCCTCTCAATGATTTCCCTGATCAGTGAACCAATCTGCGTCACATCCGTCTCAAATTAGCGAAAGTAATGAACAATAGACAATCAGCACCAAGTTATTATTATTATTATTATTATTATTATTATTATTATTATTATTATTATTATTATTATTTTGTTTATAACATTTCCACTAGAGGTTGGGATGGTATGAGTTTGTATTTGGGAATCTTATAATGTATCCACTCTGGAAACTATATCTTTACGAGGGTTGTGCTCCCCAGACATAAGATTGGCTAGGAAGCTTTGCCAAGGTATCGATTTTATTTTCTGACCTATTACTTTTCACTATATACTGTAATATCTAAGCTAATAAAGTGTTTAATGTTTTTTTGTACAACTTCGATTTCGGATATCATTCTTTATTTACGTTTTATTGATAAAACTGCTTGTAATTGCATATTGTAAATCGTATATAATCGTACGTATAATAATCGTAATATAATCGTATATAATCGTACGTATAATAATCGTAATATAATCGGATATAATCGTACGTATAATAATCGTAATATAATCGTATATAATCGTACGTATAATAATCGTAATATAATCGTATATAATCGTACGTATAATAATCGTAATATAATCGTATATAATCGTACGTATAATAATCGTATATAATCGTACGTATAATAATCGTAATATAATCGTTTATAAATATAGAAAATATCTCGATTAACCAGAAGCATCTCGGCCCACCAGCCAATAATGTGTCTGGGGAGCACAACCCTTGTACGGATAGCAAGCAATCGCTCAAAAACTCACGTGATGAAGCCATAAAACACTTATCTTCTGATCTAACAACCATTTCGAATTGGGACAGAGAAAATCTTGTTGCTTTCAATGCTTCCAAAACCCAATTTCTCTATTTATCTACCCGTCAAGAACTCCCAGAGGACTATCCCTTACACTTCAATAATACAAAAATCAACCCTTCATCATCTCGCAGTTTTCTCGGTGTCTCTTTATCTTCTGATCTCTCTTGGAAAGACCATATTACCACTCTTGCTAAAATGGCTTCACAGAAGCTGGGTGTGCTCAACCGCCTCAGGGAGTTCTTTACCCCTGCAAAGCTTCTTGCTCTGTACAGGGGCATGGTGTGTCCATGTGTTGAGTATTGTTCACATGTGTGGGGGGGGGGGGGGGGGGAACCTCTCACACAGCACATCTAGACGGAGTAGAAAAGAGCGCTTTTCGTCTCATTAACTTACGTTCACTCTCCGATTGTCTGCAATCTCTCTCTCTTCTCCGTAATGTTGCATCTCTCTCACTATTTTATCGCTAATATAATAATCAGTGTTCCTTAGAGCTCTCTCAGTGTATACCACCTCTTCTACGTAGGGTACGTAGCACCCGTCTTGCAACACAATCCCACCCCTACTCTCCAACTCAAGAGTGAAACGATATTCCCAATCTTGAACAGAAAATTTTGGACAATTTTGAAAACTGCTTGAGCCACAACAATCAAACTATAGGGAATCACTAAATAATATTCACCGTCTTGGGTTTATCGCTGAATTGTTCAAGTATCCTGACCATGACTACCTGCTTTTTGAGTGTGGCTCGAGGGTAATGACCGTAATGACAGGAGTGGCACCAATATGGCGGAGGTTGGCCGATCTCTGCTAGTATAGAGTCCCTTATGATGGATGGTGGGAAGGAGGAAGGAGAGAAGAGAAGGAAGGAGGAAGGAAGGAAGGAAGAGAAGGAAACAAATATATACATGAACATCGCAAGGGAAATGCAGAGGAATGGGCAAAGAGTGAAAAAGAATATGAATGATGGGAAGAGAGAGAGACTCAAAGAGGCATACAATTTTATTTTATAGACTACGAATGCTAATACAACTAGAACGGGACTGGAGGAAGTTGAGTGTTCAGATAATACTACATGTATATACAGTACCTCCGATAGATTCTTAACACCTTTCGCCCCATTTCGTTGCCAATTTTAAGACCTTTCGTGCCATTTAGGTGCCGATTGTATCCAGGCGAGCGATAGCGAGCCCGAAATTTTTGGAGGAACCGGCCTTCGGCCGGGAAATTTTTCTAACGAAAAATATAGGTGTTACGAGAGGGGTAGTGGAGAAGGAGTGAGGGAGGAGGAGGAGGAGGGTGGGTGGGGATTAAGGGGGTACCAAGGCAGTTATCGGGGTGGGGGGGGGGGGGGGGGGGCACAGTAACCAATGCAGGACAGACACTGCTTCACGGAGATACAGTCGGGCCAAGTACAGCGCCCAGGGATTTGTTTAGTGGGTCGGGGATTATTGACTTGATAATAATTATAATGTGTGTATTTGTTCTTCTCCGAATCTAAAGTATTATTATGTTCGTTTGTCTAGGAATATTGATTTTGTATATGTGACTATTACATTTTCGTATTTCGAGAAGGGGTGAGAGAAAGGGAAAGGGGAATCATTGGGGGAGAGGGGTTAGTTGTGATTTAGGGGTAGGGGAGAGAGGGGGAGAGATGGTATGGAAGAGAGAAGGGGGTACGGATGACAGGGGAGAGGGGGGGGGGGGAGAGAGGGGGAGAGATGGTACGGAAGAGAGAAGGGGGTACGGATGACAGGGGAGAAGGGGGTTGGGGTCTGGGGTTGGGGGGAAGGTACGGAAGAGAGGAGGGGGTACGGATGACAGGGGAGAAGGGGGGTTGGGGGCTGGGGTTGGGGGGGAAGGTACGGAAGAGAGAAGGGGGTACGGATGACAGGGGAGAAGGGGGTTGGGGGCTGGGGTTGGGGGAGAGAGGGTACGGAAGAGAGAAGGGGGTACGGATGACAGGGGAGAAGGGGGTTGGGGGCTGGGGTTGGGGGAGAGAGGGTACGGAAGAGAGAAGGGGGTACGGATGACAGGGGAGAAGGGAGTTGGGGTTGGGGGAGAGATGGTACGGAAGAGAGAAGGGGGTACGGATGACAGGGGAGAAGGGGGTTGGGGGCTGGGATGGGGGGTTGGGGGGGGAAGGTACGGAAGAGAGAAGGGGGTACGGATGACAGGGGAGAAGGGGGTTGGGGGCTGGGATGGGGTGTTGGGGGGGAAGGTACGGAAGAGAGAAGGGGGTACGGATGACAGGGGAGAAGGGGGTTGGGGCTGGGATGGGGGGTTGGGGCTGGGATGGGGGGTTAGGGGGGAAGGTACGGAAGAGAGAAGGGGGTACGGATGACAGGGAAGAAGGGGATTGGGGGCTGGGATGGGGGGTTGGGGGGGGAAGGCAGTTATCACGCCAGAGGAACCAATACAGGCCAGAGAGACAGTATTTCACGGAGATACAGTCGGGCCAAGTGCAGGGCCGGGCGGTGTGTTTAGCGGGGCGGGGAATACCTAAGTCTTAGGTTTGTGTGTATTTACTTAGGGGGGAAGGGGGGATTTATTGGTCTATTTATATATACAGTATATATCTAAGTTTGTTTTAGTTTTCTCTCTATACCTCTATCAAGCTTTAAAAAAAAAAAAAAAAAAAAAAAAAACGTTGGCCATCGAAAATTGACGACATAATCCCGTACGTGATATCCCCTTTACTATACAACAATTATTTTGAGCCCAGACCATAATGCGTACAACAATAGCATCGCAGGTGGTCCCGGGTGTCCCGAAATATAGGATAAATGGTCGTTGTGTCTTTGCGAGTGTGAGGCAGATTGTAGGGGAGGTGAGCGTATTTTGTTGCTCATTTATGTATGTTTTTATTATTTTATTAGTTTCCTCCCAAGACATCTATCAAACTTAAAAAAACACCCGCCCAAGACCCTCTTTCAAGATAAATTTGTACACTTTTTGATAGAAAATGCCCTGGTCGAATGTCGGTTACTCTTAAATTACTGGCTCGCTATCGGTCGCCAGGAAAAAAAACGACACCTAAATGACACGAACAGTCTAAATATTGACAAAGAAATGGGGCGAAAGGTCTTAAAATCGCCAAACTAATAGGCCAAACATCTTATAATCTAAACACTAATGGGGCTAAGCATGAGGAAGAAGGGGGACCACAAAAACGGCCCATTTCCCCTTAACATTATGGCTCAATATCTTCGGCAACAGCATTGTGAAAGGTTGTATTGCTCTTATAAATGGTTGTTTGGCTAGGTATTACTATTTTTTGTTTTTGTGTAGGAGGCAATATTTTGAATCGCTACGAAGGAAATGAAACTGGATTTGGTACCGTATCTATCTATATATCTATCTATCCATCCATCTAGCTATTTATCTATCTATTTTACCTATGTACAATCGCGCTAATAAGTGATGTCTCGGCACCAAGTATATTTTGATCAATAATTGGTATCAGCCATATCTAAGCTTCATTACTTCCTATCGAGTGAAATATACAAACATGTTCCTATTCAACATCTGACAGACATTAATACAGCACAGAGAAAGTCAAACGTAATGACAGCTGGGACATGACTTATTAGCGCGACTGTACACGTATATGGAAATGTCAAATAAAAGAGACGACATTTTAGATTTGTTATGCATGAAGAGCTGCATACATATTCACCGTCAACACCTGGTACTCTCACTCGCACCAATAAATCCGCTGTCACACGAGCGCTTTTTCCGTCAATTTTCTATGAGCAAGTTTTTTCTCGTATTGTTTTGGGACATTCTCGCACTGGTATCGGCAACTAGACTGAAGGTAGATTATGTTAGCCTGCTGAATTCTGATAAAGTGTAATTTTTGAAGCTTCCAGACCATAATTGCCCGTAAAAATTGCTCGAAAAAGGGCTCGTGTGACTAACAATATTCACCTACTTCTGTTAAAAAAAGGTCATCTATCTATCTATCTATCTATCTATCCATTGCCGGACGCCGTGATTCCCGATGGGGTGGCCACGAACAAAACGGCCCCATGCACCTCTGTCCCCAGTCAGTCGACGCCTTTCTACCATCCAGCACCGCCTTCACTCATATACTTCTTAACTCCATCCTTCCACCTCTCATTCGGTTTACCTCTCCCTCTCTGTCCTTCCACCTCACTCTCGTACACTCTCTTAGTCATTCTCTCGCTTCCCATACGTTGCACATGGCCGAACCATCTGCAGGTGTTCCTTTTCACACTTTCCAGCACATCTACATATATTGACACCTGGATGTGGGTAAACGTCTTAAAACAGTAGGCTGAATGGGGCCGAATGGATACAAGCCAAAGAGAGAGGGAGAGAGAGAGAAAAAAAGCGACGTGGGCTCCCTTAAAACATTAACTAATACTGAATATGATCATGTCTTATATTTTAATTTGTTTTTAATTTTGCAAAGGTTCATGCCATTTTAATATCAAAGCATTTTTCCAGAGCGAAGAGTTTTTTTCTTCTTCTAAACTCTATACAGAACTTTCGTTTAAATTAATATCTCATTGCGAACTTGGGGGCAAATAAAATGCAAGCTAGTCACATTTCTCATTCCATTAATCTTAACTCCCGCCTCTGATACGGCAACGGTAAAAAAAAGCTAGTGACAATTTTATTTGGCTTATTTTCGGAGTGACCTTTGGCGTAATAAATTGCTCCATTGGTTTGGGATTCTAAGGCGTTTAACCCCATTTGTATGGCGATAATAAGAAGCTTCACCCCATCCAGTTGTCGATTTTTTTTTGACGAGCGATAACGAGCGATAACGAGAAATCGGCCTTCGACCGAGACATTTTTTCCTATCGAAAAATGTACACATTTTGCTTGAAGGGAGTCTGGGCGGGCCTTTTTTTTTTTTTTTTTTTTTTTTTTAAACTTTGATGAAAATCTGGGAAGGTTTTTTTGTTAGCCGAGGGGAGAAACTAAATACATGGCTCGAAAATGGCAAATAAGCAACATCCTCAATAATAATGAATCAAAAGATAATAATAATCCACAAGATAGGGTTAAGGGGAGATCTCCACTCCAGGGGATTTTGTTCTTGACCCCTTTCTCCCTCATGTTTAGCCCCATTGCTTTTCATATTATAAAACGTTTGCCCCATTAGTTTAGCGATTTTAAGAACTTTCACCCCATATTAAGACCTTTCGTGCAATTCAGGTGTCGATTTTATCCTGGCGAGCGATAGCGAGCCTGTAATTTAAGAGGAACCGGCCTTTGGCCGGGAAATTTTTCTACCGAAAAATTTACAAATTTATCTTGAAAGGGACTCAAGGGGGTGTAATTTTAAGCTTGATGGAGGTCTAGGGAACAAACTAAATACCTCCCCTTAACTCTCGCCTATGACACTAGAAATGAAAATAGTGGAAAAATGATCTCAGGGCAAAAGTTATCATGATTTTTAGCTTGTTTTATTTTGGCGTACACTCTAACCAAATACCCCAAAAGCACCAAAATAAACACTCAAACGTCGGATGAGCTAGTATTATGGGTACGTTATTCTATTTGTCTATATATGTTTTATCATTACTGGTATATAGATTTGATTTAGTTAGCTCCCTAAACCTCTATCAAGCTTTAAATAAAAATATCCCAAAGATATTCAAGCTAAATTTGTAAATTATTCAGTAGAAAAATATCCCCGCCGAAGGCCGGTTCCGTCTAGAATTACAGGCTCGCTATCGCTGCCACGAAGATATCGACACGTAAATGACATGACATTTCTTTATATTGACAAAGAAATGGGGCAAAAGGTCTTAAAATCGCCAAACTAATAAAACGAACTTCCAGAGAAGCGACCCATCTCCCCTTAAGGCCACGATTTCTGTCTTAGAGTGTACATAATTTCCTCCACTATACTCTCCTGATGGGGGCAGGGAACTAGGAATCCTCCTCCCCTTGTATAATTTTCCTACTCGACGAGACAGAGAAACGGGTGAGGGAACTCGAAAGTGGTCCCGGACCCTGAGAATAGGAACTTTAAATGTT
This sequence comes from Paralithodes platypus, assembly GCA_032716605.1. Classification (NCBI taxonomy): domain Eukaryota; kingdom Metazoa; phylum Arthropoda; class Malacostraca; order Decapoda; family Lithodidae; genus Paralithodes; species Paralithodes platypus. The sequence goes on from CM064513.1 coordinate 12,462,402, forward strand.
GTTTCTTTTCGGGCTCTGTCTCGTGTCGGCCACCCCCAGCAATGGGATATGTGCCTGAGTAGTATATACATACATACATACATACATACATACATACATACATACAGTTCTCTCCTGCTATTTTTAATTTTTCGAAAATTTTCCACAAGCCTTCATTCTCTGACTTCGTTTTTTATTATTTTACATATTCATGCATTGTCAAGACTCTCCTCTTGGACTTTATCCTGTTTCGTACCTTTTCTCTGTTTCTTTAGTCGTTATATTTTCTCCTTTATGCATTTTTTTGTCATATTTAGCAAACTCTGATTCCTTAATCTTTATTTTTCTCCTTTATTTGTTTTATATGATCACATTCACACTTTCTCGGTTTCCTTAATCTTTATATTTCTTTACACCTAAATATATTATAATTCCGAGACAATTCAAACACACTGATATGAAATAATGTTTTTAAGGGGGAAGGGTTTACGTTTTGGTCGATTATTTCATATATATATATATATTTTTTTTTAGTTTCCTCCCTAGTCATCAAACTTAAAAAAAAACATCCATTAGATCCAACTTCTCCATAAATTTGTACATTTTTCGGTAGAAAAATGTCCCGCTCGAAGGCCGGTTCTTCCAAAATTACAGGCTCACTATCGTTCGCCAGGAAAAAAAATCGACACCTAAATAGCACGAAAGGTCTTACTATTGACAAAGAAATGGGACGAAGGTCATATATTCGACAACAAAATGGGGGCAAACATCTTAAAATCTGAAAACTAATGGGACTAAACATGAGGAAGAAGAGGGACCAGAAAACTGGCCCATCTCCCCTTAACATATTCACATATGTTGTACTAAGTTACTTTTAAATAACAATATATTAGAGTGAATCCCACATTATACAAGTTTTTGATCCAACACCAATTTGCTTGATTATAAATATTTAATTCCATAACCACCATGGTAATCAATGCAATTTGAAAGGTTACACATGGAATATTTGTTATATTAATCCAAGGTTTGGACCTTATTCAGATATACATGGCTTTGTTTTCTGTAGTGGACAAGGCACTTTCTGTTCTGTTCCTGCAGGAGGTAGAGACAGATTTCTTCCACATCATTTACTCCTTTTTTTTTGTGGGTTTTTTTTTTGCCTCCCTCTACAATCGTTAGTTTATCACTTGCATGGGTTGGTTACTAGGCCCGTCAGTCATACAAAATAGCTTCAAAGTACAGCATATGTGACGAAAATGGGATTAAATTCCCTTGATTATTGCACAGGACTCAATTATCATCCCAACCTCACTAGATATGCTTATTCTGATTCTTTCAAATTGGCATGAGGAGCTGGAGCCATTGAATTTAAAAGTCTGAAAGCAAAATATTTACATCCAACTATTTGATGACTTTTACAGTGCATGACAAACATATATACACTCAAATATTCACTGACAAAATATACACTGATACAAAATACACTCAAAGAATGGGCGAAGGTAGACTGAAAAAAAGGAGAAAGTTTTAGTAGACACGGATGAAGACATAAGTAACAAATTAATTTAGTAGACACGGATGAAGACATAAGTAACAAATTAATTTAGTAGACACGGATGAAGACATAAGTAACAAATTAATTTAGTAGACACGGATGAAGACATAAGTAACAAATTAATTTAGTAGACACGGATGAAGACATAAGTAACAAATTAATGCCGTGACTTTAACGGTTGAATATGAGAGAGAGAGAGAGAGAGAGAGAGAGAGAGAGAGAGAGAGAGAGAGAGAGAGAGAGAGAGAGAGAGAGAGAGAGAATACCTCCCTTGATGGCACGATATTTCTCACAATGCAAACATTCCTAGCTACACATTCTGGCGCAGTAAGCATCACATAGCGTGACGTCACAACAAAGGACAATACATTTGCATCATCCAGGCATCAACTCCAGTTATGCAGTGATGATATTCGTTACCCAGTAATGCGTTACAAATATGTTATAATATCCAAGCTAGAACGGTGTTAAGTTTCCTCTCTTTGAGAATACCAGGTAATCATATACTTAATGGTTTGTAAAGTATGCGTGTTTGTTATTAAGCATCACAGAACATACACTACAAAATGGCCAGAGAATGTCTCGGGCTAAGATATCACATACTCCTGACCTTTTGCCTCCAACACTCTCTTAAATTTTCTTCTGCACATCACTCTTTTGCTTCGCCCTGCTCTCTCGCCCATGCTCTCTCGCCCATGCTCTTAATATTTCACAAACAATAATTTACCCACTACTTCACTCAAGAGATTTTAGTCTTGTTTCAAAAGAGGAAAATAATTGCCTCCCGCATCCTAGATTTTCTCCAGGAGCATAAGACGAATAAGTGTGCGACTTAAGGGGGGTCACCGTTTTTTGTTGTTATCTTTCTCTCCTTTTATCTCTTTCCCTGGCTTGTATCCATTCGGCCCCATCCAGCCAACTGTTTTAAGACGTTTATCCCCATCCAGGTGTCGATTTCTTCCTGGCGAGCGATAGCGAGCCAGCATTGTATGGAGAAATCCGGCTTCGCCGGAGACATTTTTCTATCGAAAAAATTTACAAATTTAGCTTGCTGTCAAAACAAAAATATATATATGCTAGCTCGCTACCGCTCGCCAGGAAAATATTGACACCTGGATGGGGATATACGTCTTAAAACAGTAGGCTGAATGGGGCCAAATGGATAAAAGCCAAAGAGAGAGGGAGAGACAGATAAAACAAAAGCGAAGTGGGCTCCCTTAAGAAATTATTTATTATTATTTTTTTCGCCCAGTAATGACTCATATTGGCTGCCGAATTTAGCGATTATTTGAATATTATTTGGTGAATATGGATGATCTTGAGACCTAGAGAGAAGGACATAGTATATAAAAAAACTCCCTGTTATACAGCTTTTACCCATGTGCTCAAATATCTTTATCCTAAAGGAACGCCCTGAACATCCCACATACCGAGCCTCACAGTTTGGACAGGTGAATAAGTAAAGGAACGCCCTGAACATCCCACATACCGAGCCTCACAGTTTGGACAGGTGAATAAGTAAAGGAACGCCTGAACATCCCACATACCGAGCCTCACAGTTTGGACAGGTGAATAAGTAAAGGAACGCCCTGAACATCCCACATACCGAGCCTCACAGTTTGGACAGGTGAATAAGTAAAGGAACGCCCTGAACATCCCACATACCGAGCCTCACAGTTTGGACAGGTGAATAAGTAAAGGAACGCCCTGAACATCCCACATACCGAGCCTCACAGTTTGGACAGGTGAATAAGTAAAGGAACGCCCTGAACATCCCACATACCCAGCCTCACAGTTTGGACAGGTGAATAAGTAAACGATATTCGAGCACAACTGGTCTGCCACTATCTATCTATCTATCCATGTAACTCCGCACGCACTCCTTAGGTCTGCCACTCTATCCTATATATTGAAGACATTTCCTATTCTAAGATTATCAGTAAAAGTAATTCTGAAATTTACTGAAGGAAAGCTGTTTCTTATTAAATTTAACAGTACAAACATAATCTCGGTCAAGAACAACAAGGTCCCAGGTACTAAAAACAGTTGCAGCGCTTTGAGAATTCTGGCCCATAATCGTCGGGAGCGTCTTAAAGGCAACGCAAAGGAGTTTTGGTGAATTAGTGAACGGGTTGTTGCACTCTCGCGGAGCGTGTGTATGGTGGAGAAATTCTATTGTTAATGTCCTGCGATGATGACTCTCTCTCTCTCTCACTCTCACACACACTCTCTCTCTCTCTCACACACTCTCTCTCTCTCTCTTTCCCTCACTCTCTCATTATCACTCACTCTCACACACACTCTCTCTCTCTCTTTCCCTCACTCTCTCATTATCACTCACTCTCACACACACTCTCTCTTTCTCTCACACACACTCTCTCTCTCTCTTTACTTCACTCTCTCATTATCACTCACTCTCACACACTCTCTCGCTCTCACACACACACATCTCTCTCTCTCTCTCTCTCTCTCTGTGTCTTGTGCATAATAGCTGTTAACATTGCCCCTGTTGGATTGTAATGTATTTCACTCTGACTCATACACTACATATTATCTAGACTATATTCCAATTAAGGGAGCCCACCTCGTTTTTTTCTCTTTCTTTCCCTCTCTCTTTGGCCTGTATCCATTCGGCCCCATTCATCCTACTGTTTTATGACGTTTATCCCTATCCAGGTGTCAATATTTTCCTGGCGAGGGGTAGCGAGTCAGCATATATATATTTTTGTTTTGACAGCAAGCTAAATTTGTACATTTTTCGATAGAAAAATGTCTTCGGCGTAACCGGATTTCTCCATACAATGCTGGTTCGCTATCGCTCGCCAGGACGAAATCGACACCTGGATGGGGATAAATGTCTTAAAACAGTTGGCTGAATGGGGCCGAATGGGTACAAGCCAGGGCAAGAGAGAAAAGGAGAGAAAGATAAAAAAAGCCGGTGACCCCCTTGAAGTTGACAGCATGAATAAAAACACTATTTGAAGAGGAGCAATTTATTGCCATGAATTCCTACCCACTGGATTATTATACAGTAGGTGTGAAAGCAAAAATAAGACGATGAATATACACAACTATTTGCTATAAATTCACATAGGTTTTCACCAACCCACCAATTAAACTTAACTAACGAAATCAATGACTGAAGGGCTGATTTTGTCTTGACACTTCTCCGCCATGTTTAGCATCATTAGTTTTTTTTTAAATGTTAATTGTTCGCCCCATTAGTTTGGCGATATTAAGACTTTTCACCCCATTTCTTTGTAAATGTTTTATATCGACCCACTCAGATTAAATATGGGTGTTAAATATGAAGCTTAGCAAAATTAACACACACACACACACACACACACAAACACACGCCCATACACACACATCCAATTCGATATACTGTTTACATACAAAGAACACAATTACAAACATACAATAAATGAGTCCGAACAGAAAAGCAAAATATATACCAGCCGTAAGAGAGGAACCCAAGGAAGAGGTTGTTCTCAAATATATACCAGCCGTAAGAGAGGAACCCAAGGAAGAGGTTGTTCTCAAATATATACCAGCCGTAAGAGAGAACCCAAGGAAGAGGTTGTTCTCAAATATATACCAGCCGTAAGAGAGGAACCCAAGGAAGAGGTTGTTCTCAAATATATACCAGCCGTAAGAGAGGAACCCAAGGAAGAGGTTGTTCTCAAATATATACCAGCCGTAAGAGAGGAACCCAAGGAAGAGGTTGTTCTCAAATAACCTTCCTGAGTTATAAGGACTGACGTGGGTGGGAATGGAAGGCTGAGTGTGTGTGTGTGTGTGTGTGTTTGGGGGGGGGGGGGGGGGGGGATGGAAGGCTGGAAAGCTCATATATCGGCCAACTCTGACTTAAGAGTGAACATGAAGCTTAAGGGGGAAGGGTTAATTTATTGGTCGATTTTATTATTATACATTATACATTATATATTATATATATTATACACTGTCTTGATAGCGTAATGCATACGTGCGCGGAATTTAGATGTGAGTATCCTAGGTTCGAGTCCTTGGAGTGCCACATGTATTTGTTGATTTCATTAATTGAGTTTAGAGGTGAAGTTGGTTGGTGGAAAAAACATAATAATATAAAAACAATTGTTGGCTTAGTTTTCTCCCTAGACCTCCATGAAGCTTTAGAACACATCCCCAAGATCCCCCTTCTAGATAAACCTGTACATTTTTCGGTAAAAAATGTCCGGACCTTTCCTCCTATATTAGAGGCTCGCTATCACTCGCCAGGGAAAATTGACACTTAAATGGCACGAAAGGTCTTAATATTGACAAATTAATGGGGCGTAAGATCTTACTCTAAGTTTAAGCCATCATATATTTTGATCTTTTCCCTATTAAACAATCATTTAGTTTATTTATTTACTTATGTTCTTGCTTTAGTTTATTTTCCTTTAATATTGCATCTATTACACTACAACCACTTTAAATATAACACACGTCGCTGGTACTCAAAGGGTTACACCAAATATCCAAAGTGTAATACTCTCTTACAGTATTTCATAAAATTATTCATAAATATTTTCTCAACAAATGCAAGCTAGGCCTCTGTCTTTCATATTCATACTCATGTCCCTCATATTTATGCAAGAGTTTAAGGGGGGTGACCTGCTTTTTTTTCTCTCTCTAGGTTGTATCCATTCGGCCCCATTCTGCCAACTGTTTTAAGACGTTTATCTCAATCCAAGTGTCGATTTATACCTGACGAGCGATAGCAAGCCACCATATTTTGGTAATGTGTTTGACAGTTGGCTAAATTTGTAAATTTTTCGACAGAAAAATGTCTTCGGTGAAGCCGGATTTCTCCATAAAATGCTAGATCGCTATCGCTCGCCAGGAACAAAACAGACACCTGGATGGGGATAAATATCGCTTGCCAGGAAAAAATAGACACCTGGATGGGGATAAATGTCTTAAATCTGAATAGATACAACCAAAAAAAAAGAGAAAAACACAGGTAACTCCCCTTAAGTCCGCCCTATGCCACTCCAATCTGAGCAGGTATGATTAATTCAAACATTGGTGGTCAGTCTTTACAGTGTGGGGGAGAAAGGGGAATATTAGGAATGTGATTAGTTTGAGAGAGAGAGAGAGAGAGAGAGAGAGAGAGAGAGAAAGAGAGAGAGAGGAGAGAGAGAGAGAGAGAGAGAGAGAGAGAGAGAGAGAGAGAGAGAGAGAGAGAGAGAGAGAGAGGAGAGAGAGATAAAAACATATATATATATATATATATATATATATATTATATATATATATATATACAGTATATATATATATATATATATATATATATATATATATATATAGAGAGAGAGAGAGAGAGAGAGAGAGAGAGAGAGAGAGAGAGAGAGAGAGAGAGAGGGCACTGGGAACGTAAAGGAAAATGTTTGTTTGGGGAAGAATGGAAAATTAGATTTCGGAGGTACAACGCAACACCGTGGGATGTGAGGATATAAGCGGAAATTTGTTATCATTATTATTATTATTATTGTTATTATTATTATTTTTTTTTTCTGGACCCCCTTTCCCTCATGTTTAGCCTCATTAGTTTTCAGATTTTAAGACGTTTGTTCCATTAGTTTGGCGATTTTGAGACCTTTAGCCCCATTTCTTTGTCAATAATAAGATCTTTCGTGCCATTTCGGTGTCGATTATTTTTCCTGGCGAGCAAAAGCGAGCCTGTAATTATAGGATGTCCCGGCCTTCGGCCGGGACATTTATTATATAACGTGCCTGTCGTTCTGGAGGAAAGCAGGTCATTATCTTCTAACCCATTCAGTACCTTCCGTCCTTCTCATTATATTCTGGCAACTATTTGGCCATTATATTCAGATTAAGAAGGTCCTCCAGCAATTTACAGACTTCAAACTATCTTAATTAACCCTTTATACTATCACAGACCCTTCTTTACCTGCACAACATCGTTTAAATATAGCTAGATTACAATGAAAAAGACGTCGCTGGTACAGAAGGGGTTAATAGTTTGTTGCTGTTTTAAGGTATGTTCTTGACTTAATTTCGTCTATAATTATTGGGAATCTTTTGATATGTGTCTTACAGTACGAATGGCCTGAGCTATAAACAATTCCTACTAATTCAGTGAGTTAAATTATTTAGCATTGTTTACTATAATAATTATATATATTTCACCCACTACTTATTTTGTAATATCATCTCTATTTTTAGATAGTCATCACCAGTATTAGCACATGTTACAGTCATCCTTTCGATAACATAAAATTACTGTTTGTATTCATCTCAACACCATGCATATAAACGCACTCAAAGCTCTCTCCCCCCCCCCTCTCCCTCTCTCTCTCTCTCTCCACAAATTTCATTCCTCCACATCTACTAAGTTTCACTGTCACTCTCTCTTTTCAAATGTTCCCTCCACTACATCATCATCATCTCTCTCTCTCCCCTCCCCACATCCACCCAGGCACCACAACCTTCGTCATTACCACACACATCATCATACCGGCCAGCCAGACAAACAGAATCAACTGATAAGAGTGAGGAGAACTGCAATGCGGGAGGCCCCATGGTTTGCAAGGCGTGTTTTGAAACCTCTATGTGTGCCAAACTGGATTCATGTTTGCCGGGAGCTAGCTATTACGAGCTGGGTAAATCGCGGGTCTGGATATCTTATGTGTTTGTCTGTGTCTCGAAATTGCATCCAGGTACAGTCGCGCTAATAAATCATATCCCAGCTATAATTACGTTTGGCTCGCTCTGTGCTGTATTAATGTCTGTCAGATGTTCGATAGGGTGGATAAGTGTAGCAACATGTTTATATATTTCACTCGATATGCTGATGCTGATACCAATTATTGATCAACACATAATTGGGGCCGGAACATGACTTACTAGTGCGACTGTACATTGTATATATTGTGTGCTATGTAATACAACTGATATACATAAAGCGGGTTTCATTAGTTTGCGTGTGCTGATTTGAACATATAAACGATTTATACATTTATTATGTACTGTATACTTATTTACTATTATTTGTATTGTTATTATTGTTATTATTATTTTCATTATTGTTATTATCATTAATATCATTATCATTAGTATATTATTATTATTATTATTATTAATTTTGTTTTGTATTATTATTACTATTATTATTATTATTATTATTATTATTATTATTATTATTATTGTACTATAAAATGTAATAGTCTTATACCTAGGGGTTTGGAATACCTTGACAGTTAATCATGGACTTAAGACATAATTTAGTAAGCCCTTCTTATCCAGGAACTTTATCTCCGTATTATTTGTATTCTCCCACGTCTAACGGGGCCCTCACACAGTCAGGAGTGCAAGCTAGTGGGAGTCTAACAGGAGTCGCTAGAGTCACTAGGAGTCATCGATTTTCACCGCGAGCGAGTGGGAGTCTAACAGGAGTCGCTAGAGTCACTAGGAATCATCGATTTTCGCCGCGAATAGGCCCGCGAGTCCGAATTTTCCCCTACTCCTAGTGACTCTAGCTCGCACTCCTGACTGTGTGAGGGCCCCTTTAGGTCCAGATAACCCAGCACCACTGAAGCTGGCCGAAGTCAACCCTGGTCCAGTTAACCCGTCCCTACTGAAGCTGGCCGAAGTCATCCCTGGTCCAGTTAACCCAGCACCACTGAAGCTGGCCGAAGTCAACCCTGGTCCAGTTAACCGAGCACCACTGAAGCTGGCCGAAGTCAACCCTGGTCCAGTAAACCCGTCCCTACTGAAGCTGGCCGAAGTCATCCCTGGTCCAGTTAACCCAGCACCACTGAAGCTGGCCGAAGTCATCCCTGGTCCAGTTAACCCGTCCCTACTGAAGCTGGCCGAAGTCAACCCTGCCCCAGTCAAATAAGCAACTGTCCAGGAATTCTTGTCCATGAATGTACAATTTCATAAGATCAAATAATAATAATAAATAGTACATAATATTGCATTGTAAGTCATATAGTTTTCATTACACATTTGTTGCCACTTACAGTAGATCTTTGGGTACTTAGTAAAGAGTGATCGTGTAATTGGATCTTCGGCCAATATAATGAAGTCATTAAAAGTCGTGTGAAAATCATAATTCGAGGTAATTATATATTCAGTGATAATTATGTCGGGTATTGGCCATGGGAGGTTAGTAATTAATAGTGCCGTTTTTTGTATATTGGCGCTCATAATTAAAGCCTATATTTGTATTATTTTAAGGCGGTAGTGGTCATTTTATTGGTATACTGTATATATGTATTTATTCATTATTATTTATTTCCTCGCTAGACATCTATCAAACTTAACCCCCCCCCCCCCCCTAGACCCACCTTCAAGATAAATCTGTACATTTTTCGAAAACAAAAACATCCTGGACGAAGCGCCAGGGAAAAAATAGACACCTAAATGGCACGCAAGGTCTTAACATTGACAACGAAATGGGGCGAACGGTGTTAAAATCACCAAACTAATGGGCCGACCGTCTTAAAATCTTATAACTAATAAGACTACACTCGAGGGAGAAGGGGGTCCAGAAAAACGAACCATACCCCCCTTAATTCATGATGTCAGGGTGATTAACTTATATGTTGAGTTAAGGGGAGGTATTTAGTTTGTTCCCTAGACCTCCATCAAGCTTAAAATTACACCCCCTTGAGTCCCTTTCAAGATATATTTGTACATTTTTCGGTAGAAAAATTTCCCGGCCGAAGGCCGGTTTCTCTTAAATTACAGGCTCGCTATCGCTCGCCAGGATAAAATTGACACCTGAATGGTACGAAAGGTCTTAATATGGGGTGAAAGTTCTTATAATCGCTAAACTAATGGGGCAAACGTTTTATAATATCAAAAGCAATGGGGCTAAACATGAGGGAGAAAGGGGTCAAGAAAAAAATCCCCTAAGTGGAGATCTCCCCTTAAACAATGATTATCCTATTATGGAAGTAAAGCTTTTTTGCTCTAATTTATAATAGGTCTGCAGGATATTCATTGATGCTATAAGTTACGTGTTTTATTCTCATTATAATTCTCGTTAATAAATATCGCTCTAGTTAAGTGATCCACATTATCACAACGGTTGGGCAAAATCAATAGCTTGTCTTTTATTCACACATAGTATATTAAATTTATCATTGTCCATATATTTAACAATAAACGGTTTATCTTAACAGCTGAAAATGTTTGGGCAACTAGCAGTAGGAGTCCCACACAATTAATCCATATTTAACGTTAATATTTCATACACAAGCACCTTATATAAAGATATGCATTAGATACAGTACAGTTGAACCAATGAATGCACTTATTCCGTGACACACACACACACACACCTCCCCGTGGCGTAACTGATAGCGAGTCTGGCTCACAACCAGAAGTTCCCGGGTTCGAGACCCGGGCGGGGAAGAGGCATTTGGGCAAGTCTCCTAACGGTGTAGCCTCTGTTCACCTAGCAGTATAAATAGGAACCTGGTATAAGTGAACGAAGTTGTGACGTCCCCTCTGGGGGTTGGTGATCTGTTACAAGGTGAGAAGGGTATCGTATAGGTCAACCTAAGCCTTCGGGTGAGACTGGTACCGTACAGATCAACCCAAGCCTTCGATTTCAGATGTCACCAATTGACTGATTACAGACTACACTCACATCCACATCCAACGATACACTAACACATGACATGCACTTCACGCAATACATTCCCAGTTAAGAAGGCGCGATAATAATGAGCTGAAGCTCGCATTGCGTGGAATACCCTTCACAAACAAGTTTGGTGAATTACATACACTAAAAATCTATCAGTTTGTATATTATGCTCATGGACTAGACAATTATAATATATCAACAGTGTATCACATGTATTTTAATTATGACTTATCTTTATACACCTAAGGTTTGGGCAGCTCATCATATGGCCTGATATGGAGCATGTTATAGCCAACTTCGTGAATATAACTGCATTATGTGAGAATTTGATAGAATGCAAAGAAATTTCACAAACCCAAAGACTTAAGCCAGTATCACACGAGAGCTCTTTCCCTCAACATTTATCGATAACTCTGGTCTGGCAGCTTGTGAGGTCCACTTAAAAAAATCTCCCTCACCTTAATTAACTAATGAGGTACATTTTAAAAATAACTCCTTCACCTAAATCAACTTATGAGGTACACTTAAAAAAACTCCTTCACTTAAATTAACTTATGAGGTCCACTTTTCAAATACCTACTTCACTTAAATTCACTTATGAGGTCCACTTTTCAAATACCTACTTCACTTAAATTCACTTATGAGGTCCACTTTTCAAATACCTCCTTCACTTAAATTCACTTATGAGGTCCACTTTTCAAATACCTACTTCACTTAAATTCACTTATGAGGTCCACTTTTCAAATACCTCCTTCACTTAAGAGGTCCACTTTTCAAATACCTACTTCACTTAAATTCACTTATGAGGTCCACTTTTCAAATACCTACTTCCCTTAAATTCACTTATGAGGCCCACTTTTCAAATACCTACTTCACTTAAATTCACTTATGAGGTCCACTTTTCAAATACCTACTTCACTTAAATTCACTTATGAGGTCCACTTTTCAAATACCTACTTCACTTAAATTCACTTATGAGGTCCACTTTTCAAATACCTCCTTCACCTACATTAACTCCTCCTGTACCGGTGACGTCTTTTTAATGTTGTTTTCTAGCTGTAATTAGAAGATTTTGTGCAGTTTAAGAAGAATCTGAGGCGATACAAAGGGTTAAGAAAGATAGTTCAAAGGATGTTAAAGGCTGGAGGCCCTTTTAAAACTGAATAAAATCGTCTAATAGTAGCCAGAATAAACATAAAAAGACGTCGCCGGTGAAGAAAGGGTTAAGGGGAGATCTCCACTCCAGGGATTTTTTTCTTGACCCCTTTCTCCCTCATGTTTAGCCCCATTGCTTTTGATGTTATAAAACGTTTGCCCCATTAGTTTAGCGATTTTAAGAACTTTCACCCCATATTAAGACCTTTCGTGCAATTCAGGTGTCATTATATCCTGGCGAGCGATAGCGAGCCTGTAATTTAAGAGGAACCGGCCTTTGGCCGGGAAATTTTTCTACCGAAAAATGTACAAATTTATCTTGAAAGGGACTCAAGGGGGTGTAATTTTAAGCTTGATGGAGGTCTAGGGAACAAACTAAATACCTCCCCTTAACCCATCTTTAATTTAGTTTTCGATCCCAGTGCAAAATATCTATCTATCTATTGCCGGATTCCTTACTCCCCTTTATGAGGGTGGCAATACACAAAATACCCACAAGCGGACCTATCCCCTGTGAGAAGGACAAACCGTGCCAGTTTGCTGAAGGACTTACAGGATACACCACTACATTTAGGGTCCGTCCGACTCCGAGGCCTTCTATGTATCTTATTAGCACTATTGTTCTACAGTGGTGCCGGAAAAATATTGACGACCATAAATTAAGGCTAAACACTCGTAATGATTCCCCCTTCATAACCCAAAAGAATCATCCGGCAGCTGTCAATGGCAGAGTGCAGCGGTGAAATTCCTAGGGCATTTTCACCGGAGAAATGTTGGGTATTAAAATGAATTAAATTAATGCCTTGTCTATCATTAATCCATTGTAAAAATTAGGCCGTCGTATACAACAAATGATGCACATATATGATTGTTGGTAGGTTTATCTGTTTAAATTAGTTCACTTATGTTAATCATGTGTATGATTATTGTTACATTTGGGCACAGAGCTTTTATAGTGAAGTGAAGAAAACTAATAAAACGGCCAAATTGATAATAACAGAGTAATTTATATTGATACCAACAAACACCGATATAAAGTAAACAAATCTAAGTTAAGCTACCGTACTGATGAAACTGTATACTCAAGTGAAAGCAAAAATAACCTTATGTAACTTAATGCTCTCAAGTAAAAGATATGTTATTTTTGTTTAGATCCAACACCGCTGTTAATACGCGTGTAAATTTGTGAGAGAGAGAGAGAGAGAGAGAGAGAGAGAGAGAGAGAGAGAGAGAGAGAGTACAAAGGAGTACAAAGGAAATCAAGCAACAACAGATCTAGTGACCCTTCTAGGTTGCTTGTCCTCCAAAACACTGAGGATCAAGTGTCCAAACAGTGGTTTAGAGGGGGTAAGGGAACATTGGAAAGGGAATTACTGCCCTGGAACTAATATCCGTGGCAGGATTAGGAAGTTAGTAGGGGACAGATGGGTTAGTAACTGAGGGGGGGATAAATAAAGTTATTCATTTACAAACGCAGTCAGTCGCGGGTTTGATGCGATATATTTGTCCTAGGCGGAGTTTAAATGAAATCAACGGTGATGCAGTCTATAACGTTTCGGGGAAGCCCATTCCACAAGTTGACAACTCGATTGAAGAAGAAATTCTTAGATTCGTGTGAGTTAAAAGATTTACCAATAATTTTGCAACCGTTTCCCCGCGTGTAATTAGATTGGTCGATAGTGAAGTACTTACTACAGTTAATATTGTCGATGCCTTTGATGATTTTGAACACTTGAATTAAGTCACCTGCGCTGGGTTAAAGGAAATAGATTTAATTCTCTAAGACGCTCTTCGTATGGTTTGTTCTTTAGGCTAGGTATCATTTTGGTAACTCTACATTGAACTCGTTCTAGCTTGTTTATATCTTTATGGTAATAAGGGCACCAGGATTGAACGCAGTATTCCAGAAGAGGGCGGACTAAGGAATTGTAAAGGGTTAGGATAACTTCTTTGGATTTATGCTCAAATGACCTGCCTATAAGAGCCAATTATTTTGTTTGCCTTCTTAACAACTTCTGAACATTGTTGACTCGGTTTTAGGTTTACTCGATATTGTTACTCCCAGATCGGTTTCTCTGTTTACATTCTTAAGCTGGGTGCCATTTATCGAATAGTTTGGCTTTCCTCGTTTAGGGTATCCGATATGTAGTACTTTACATTTATCCGCATTGAAACTCATTTGCCAAATTTGGGCCCAACATGACAATTTATCTAGATTGTGTTTGCATATCGTCAACTTGTTCTTTTGAGAGTACGCTATTTGCAATTTTTGTATCGTCAGCAAATTTTGAGATTGTACAGGTGAGACCCTCATCTATGTCGTTGATGTAAATTAGAAAGAAAATTGGTCCTAATACCGATCCCTGGGGTACCCCCGCTACTTAAATTGGTCCATTTAGATGCCTTTACCGTTTATGACTACTCTTTGCTTTCTGTCGCTGAGCCAATTTTCTATCCATTTCAACACACCGTCTTGTATTCCATGCGCTTTTAGTTTTAGCAGTAAACGTTTGTGGGGAACTTTGTCAAAGGCCTTTTGAAAATCAAGGTATATAATATCTACAGCTTTACTCTCATCGTAGAGGTTGGATATCGTGGAAGAAGTCTAAGAGGTTTGTTAAACAGGAACGTTTTTTTACGAAAGCCGTGTTGAGTATCTTTAAGTATGTTATTTTCCTCTAAGTGATTTACGAGTCTGTTTCGTATGACCGTTTCTAGCATTTTACATACAACTGAGGTTAAGCTAATTGGACGATAGTTACTTGGTAGGGATTTGCTGTCTTTTTTTAATATCGGTGTTACGTTGGCTAGCTTCCACTGATCAGGCATAGTTCCAGACTGCAAGGATTTATTGAATAGTAATGTCAGTGGTTTGGAGAGCTCATCCTTAGCTTCCTTTAGAACTCTAGGCGAGATTGTATCCGGTCCAGGCGTTTTATTTACCTTGAGTTTATCTAAACAATTCGAGAGAGAGAGAGAGAGAGAGAGAGAGAGAGAGAGAGAGAGAGAGAGAGAGAGAGAGAGAGAGAGAGAGAGAGAGAGAGAGAGAGAGAGAGAGAGAGAGAGAGAGAGAGAGAGAGAGAGAGAGAGAGAGAGAGAGAGAGAGAGAGAGAGAGAGAGAGAGAGAGAGAGAGAGAGAGATGAATGTAGCTTTAGAAAGAGGTAATAATGTCCAACTTGCTTCGTGTCTGTGTTGGTTGGTTGAGATAGTTTGAAGCCTTATTATTGCTAGAGGTCCTTCCTAAGCTGAATACAATCGTCTAATAGTTTGCCAGAATATGATGAAAAGGACGTCCCTGATACTGAACGGGTTAACCATTGGTGATAATATGCCTCCCTTGACACTTACAGTATACAGACTAATAACACACGCAACAAAGCCACTCCAACAGCTTCCTCTCTCTCTCTCCAACACCCCTTCTCCCCTCTCTACACTATACAGACTAATAACACACGCAACAAAGCCACTCCAACAGCTTCCTCTCTCTCTCTCTCCAACACCCCTTCTCCCCTCTCTACACTATACAGACTAATAACACACGCAACAAAGCCACTCCAACATACACCTCCAACAGCTTCCTCCTCTCCAACAACCCTTCTCCCCTCTCTACACTATACAGACTAACAACACACGCAACAAAGCCACTCCAACAGCTTCCTCTCTCTCCAACACCCTTTCTCCCCTCTCTACACTATACAGACTAAAAATACACCCAACAAAGCCACTCCAACAGCTTCCTCTCTCTCCAACAACCCTTCTCCCCTCTCTACACTATACAGACTAACAACACACGCAACAAAGCCACTCCAACAGCTTCCTCTCTCTCCAACACCCCTTCTCCACTCTCTATACTATATAGACTAAAAACGCAACAAAGCCACGCCCAAGCTTCCTCTCTCTCCAACACCCCTTCTCCCCTCTCTACACTATAGACTAATAATACACGCAACAAAGCCACTCCAACAGCTTCCTCTCTCTCTCTCTCTCCAACACCCCTTCTCCCCTCTCTACACTATACAGACTAATAACACACAACAAAGCCACTCCAACAGCTTCCTCGCTCTCTCCAACACCCTTCTCCCCTCTCTACACTATACAGACTAATAACACACGCAACAAAGCCACTCCAACAGCTTCCTCTCTCTCTCCAACACCCCTTGTCCCCTCTCTACACTATACAGACTAATAACACACGCAACAAAGCCACTCCAACAGCTTCCTCTCTCTCTTTCCAACACCCCTTGTCCCCTCTCTACACTATACAGACTAATAACACACGTAACAAAGCCACTCCAACAGCTTCCTCTCTCTCCCCTTTCTACACTCTTCAGAAAAATAGGAAAAGTAGAATGTAGATACGAGGAGCCGTTGTAGAGGCATATCCCTCAATACCTTCACCTGACCTGACCTGACTCACACACATACCCATAATAAACATTCGAGATTACTGGTACAGGATATAATATAGTTTGGATTAATCGGGGAATCTTAGCTTGCTCCCTAGACCTCCATCAAACTTAACCATATACCCCAAAGACCCGCCCTCATGATAATTGTGCACATTTTTCGGTAGGTTCCTCTTAAATTACAGGCTCGCTAACTCTCGCCAGTATAACATCGACGCCTAAATGACACGACGACAGATCTTAAAATTAACAGAAATGGGGCGAAAGGTCATAAAAAAGCCAAAATAATAGGGGAACGTCTCAAAATGTCAACACTAATGGGGTTAAGCATGAAGGAGAAGGGGTGTCCGGAAATAAACTACCCTAAATGAAAATCTGCCCTTAAGGGGGGGATGGGCCGGTTTTCTGGACCACTTTCTCCCTCATGTTTAGCCCCACTAGTTTTGAGATTATAAGACGTTCGGCCCATTAGTTTGGCGATTTTAACACCTTTCGCCCCATTTCGTTGTCAATTTTAAGACCTTTCGTGCCATTTAGGTGTCGATTTTTTCCAGACGAGCGAAAGCGAGCCTGCAATTTTAAGAGAAACCGGCCTTCGGCCGGGAAATTTTTCTACCGAAAACTGTACAAATTTATCTTGAAGGGGGTCTAGGGGGTGTTTTTCTCAACTTGATGGAGGTTTAGGGAGGAAACTAAGCAAAATATATGAATAAATGAATTAATAGACCAGAAAACCGGCCCATGTCCCCTTAACATTTCACCACATGCATAGTGATATAATATACCCTCGTTGTTTGATAATTAACCACTTGCGAGTTTCAGGCTATGAAAAGTTGGAGCCGTAGACATCGATATATAACAGAATTACCAGCTAAAATACGATCGTAGTATACATTGATACATACATAAAACCCAATTCAACATAACATTTATCCATCAGAAACGTACATTATTATTGTATTTCTGTTTAATATCGATGTTCACGGCTCCAACTTCCTTATAGCCTGAACTCGAAAGTGGTCAATTGAGGTACCAAAATGGCGTCCAAAGAAAATGTTGGCCAGCCTCTCTTAGTACAGGACCTCCAGCCTTATTTTGGCACTTAATTGGAATGTTGGGACGCGAGACAACGAAAAGAAAGGTGGGTTTTTTATAGCGGATAATTCAAAGGTCTCTCTCTCTCTCTCTCTCTCTCTCTCTCTCTCTCTGTCTCTCTCTCTCTCTCTCTCTCTCTCTCTCTCTCTCTCTCTCTCTCTCTCAGTTAAGAAAGGTATGGTGTTTTTATAGTGTATGATTCAGAGGGTGGTGATGACTATCTCATTTTCTCTCTTAATCTATCTCTATCTACTTCTGTGTGTGTGCGTGTGTGTGTGTGTGTGAGAGAGAGAGAGAGAGAGAGAGAGAGAGAGAGAGAGAGAGAGAGAGAGAGAGAGAGAGAGAGAGAGGAACAATATATAATATATACTGTATATATATTGCATATATTATATAGTAAATACAATATACTTGAATGAGTGTTAATGATTCTGGTTAAACTGAGGAGAGAGAGAACAAAGCACTATTGCTAAGACAGGTTGTACATCAGAGGACAGAAAGGAAGGAGAGGGAGAGAAGGCTGCTAACAAATGCCAAGACAACAACCCAACCTCAGGAGACGGGGTACAGGGCCGGCAGAAGAACATAAGAGGCACTCACATAGATTTACATAGATTTACTGAGCACAAGGACCTTTCGATCCAAACGAGGTGGTCAGTTAGTATTTGACGTTTGAGCAATACAATCCGAAAATCCAATCAGTTGACAGACATTTCTCATGTGATTCTTATGTCGATTCTACTCATCTGAGTATGGTATTTATATTTTCTATGAGAATGGAGGAGACGAAAGGCAAATCTGCCTGTAACAAATGTCTCCCCCAAAGTTCAAAGAATGACAGAGCCAAATTTGGTCAGTTGACACAAGGGCTTGAAGCATTTGAGCAGTTTAGTCATAGGGAAAGAAAGATTGAGGGAGAGTTCCAAAGCTTGCTGTTGTGAGAAAGACTGGCAATCGGTTCCTATTCAACTAGGTGAGAGCTGATAGAATAGGGGTGCGAGTATATTAAAAGGCGGATGCCTCTACTCTCCGTAACGGAGGAGGTATACACTAAGAAAGCTCTGAAGAACACTGATTATTGTAATAGTGGTAGAAGAGTGAGAGATGCAGCATTACGGCGTGTAGAGAGAGATTGTAGGGAATTAGTGAGAGGTGAGGAGTTGATGAGACAAAATGCTTTTGACTCTACCCTTTCGAGAAGTGCGGTATGGGTTGAACCCTCCCCACACGTGCGAACAATACTCGATACATGGGTGCACTGTGCCCCTATACTTAACAAGAAGCAGTGCGAGGGTAGAGAACCCACATAGATGGTTGAGCACACCTAACTTCTGGGAAGCTGTTTTAGCAAGAGTGGTAATGTGATCTTTCCAAGAATGCCAGAAGAAAATGAAGCACCAAGAATACTGTGAGAATATGAAGGGTTGATTTGTGTATTTTTGAAGTATAAGGGATAGATGTGCGGAAGTTCTTGATGGGTAGATAAATGGAGAAATTGGGTTTTGGAAGCATTGAAAGTAACAACATTTTCTCTGCCCCAATTGGAAATAGTTGGTAATCTGAAGCTAGGCATCCTATGGCCTCATCACGTGAGTTTTTGAGTGATTGCATGCTGGGTCCTTGTGGAAAACTAGTTGAATAGTGAAAGGTAGAGTCATCAGCATATGAGTGGATAGGACTGGAGGTACACCTGAGAAGATAATTATTGAATATTAGAAAGAGAACTGGAAACAGGACAGAACCCTGAGGAACACCGGAGTAGATAGGTTGAGGAAGTGAACGATGACCGTCCACAACCGCAGCTATGGAACGGCCAGAAAGGAAGTTAGAGACATTTTCTTTTCGTAAATACCACATTCAATTAAGAGGAGTCATTATGGGAATATAATAGTTACGTTAATTAATTATCTGGATTGTTGAAATTGGCTGCGAACACGTAATTCCTGAGAGACAATAAGGTATACATTATCAAAAACACTTGAGAGAGAGAGAGAGAGAGAGAGAGAGAGAGAGAGAGAGAGAGAGAGAGAGAGAGAGAGAGAGAGAAAAGAGAGATAGAGAGAGAGAGAGAGAGAGAGAGAGAGAGAGAGAGAGAGAGAGAGAGAGAGAGAGAGAGAGAGAGAGAGAGAGAGATAAAAACGTGATCAGGGAAATAGAAGAGACTGCAATAAATATGTTGTATAATATATCAATATAAAATAAGATAGTATAAACTAAGAATATATAATACAATGATAAGTATACAATATATAAATATATAATATCAAGGAAAACAAATGATACATAAAATAATACACAAGTCTATCTATCTATCTATTGCCTGACGCCGTGATCCCCGAAGGTGTGGCCACGAACGAACCGCCCCCATCCACCTCTGTCCCCAGTCAGTCGACGCCCCTCCTCCCAACCAGCACCGCCTTCGTTGTTGTTCCCTAAGCTGCCTGGCCGAACAGCCCCGATCCTGATGGTCCTGATGTGGCGGCGTCTACGCCGTGGGACCACCTCCCGGAGCTGCCAACCGAGGATTGGCTGCCGACCCTCCACGGCCGGAGACAAGATCAATCGACCAGTGGAGGACAACCGGATGCCGGCCGCGGGGAGCAGTTTCGGGAGCCAAACCGTCACAACTATCCCCTGCCCCCTCCCTGGGGGCACGGGTCCTTGGAGCGGCTTTGGTCGCGCCGGGAATTTCCGCACCGCCTTCGTTCATGTACTTCCTCACTCCATCCTTCCACCTCTCATTCGGTCTACCTCTCCCTCTCTGTCCCTCCACCTCGCTCTCGTACACCCTCTTAGTCATTCTCTCGCTTTCCATACGTTCCACATGGCCGAACCATCTCAAGTTGTTCCTTTTCACACTTTCCAGCACATCTACCTCCACACCACACCTCCTTCTTACTTCCTCATTAGTCTGTCTATCCCTCCATGTAACTCCGCATGCACTCATTAAGTAATTAATTTCCACTGCTCTCACTCTTGGTCTGAGTCTCTCAACCAACGTCCATGCTTCGCTTCCGTAAGTCAGTGTCGGGATTACCACACTGTCATGCAAGGACTTCTTCACTTCCATACTGACCACCCTATTTCTTGTTACTGCTTTTAGCGTTCCTAGAACCCTCTTCCCCTGTTGTACCCTCTCCCGCACTTCTTCATCCATAGTCCCATCTTTACTCAACCCACTGCCCAGATACTTAAAAGATTTGACGATCTCCATAGCCTGACCGTTCAGCTTCACCTCACAATACACTAGTAATCTAATATAATACAATACACAGTCAATAACAATATCACCCAGAAAATGTATTGCGGTTAGATATATTTAGAATGATATAATACGATCAATGAGGCATATTTGGCCACTTAAGGGGGAGGTAGTCGCTTTTTCGGGACCCCTTTCTCTCTCATGTTTAGCATATTAGTTTTGATGTTTTAAAAAGTTCGTTCTGTTAGTTTTACGATTTTGAGACCTTTCGCCTCATATTTTTGTCAATATTGAGAACTTTCGTGCCATTTAGATGTCGATTTTTTCCCTGGCAAGCTATAGCGAGCCTGTAATTTTATAAGGACCCTGCTATTTCTACCGAAAAATGTACAAATTTATCTTGAAAGAGGGTCTAGGGTGTTTTTATAAGCTTGATGGAGGTGAAGCGAGGAAACTCAAAAATATATTAATAAATAATTACATAGACCAAAAAACAAGCACTCCTCCCCTTAATAGGCACTCAACGACTACTACTATTTGTATGTGTAGCTTTGCCGAAATCGCTAAATAATTGGATTACCACTGATGGATGGGCTATATACCGCGTTCCAAGCAAGTAGGCCAAAACTCGTGATCATTAAGGGGAGGTTTTTAGTTTGGTCTCTAGATATCCATCAAGCTTAAGATTACACCCCCTTGAGCTCCTTTCAAGATAAATGTTTACATTTTTCGGTAGAAAAATGTCCCGGCTGAAAGCCGGTTCCTCTTATATTATAGGCTCGCTATCGCTCGCCAGGATAAAATCGACACCTAAATGGCACGAAAGGTCTTAAAATTGACAGAAATGGGTCGAAAGTTTTTAAAATCGTCAAAAAATGGGGCGAACGTCTTAAAATTAGAAAAGCAATGGGGCTAAACATGAGGGAGAAAGGAGTCAAGAAAAAAATCCCTCAAGTGGAAATCTCCCCTTAACCTCTATAACTCACAAACGACTAGAGTAATCGAGTTATTATTTCTACCATTTGGGAAGATTCAGCCAGGGAAAAGGTGTGGAATTGTACAGCCCATTTGCTCCAGCCGTTTTTGAGTTACAGAGGTTAGGGTTCACGATTTCGGAACTACTAATTTGGAACAGGGTATAGTCTTCCCTATGCAATAACAAATGAGAAATACATAGGTGGAGGTATGCGCTCTACCAATCACCTCTTAAATTGAATCACTTCGTCCTTGGGGCGTAGCTTATCTGCCCACCAAATGTCGTGACAAATAGTTCATAATGTTTTAAGAATGTCTTGTTTACAGACATGAACAGACAAACAAACGTAAGCAAAAACATAACCTCTTCCATGGGCTGGTCTATCAGAGTGAGAACTGAACGATCTCTGCCATACCCATAGCTTACTCTGACTGTTCCTTTTACTTATATATTTTCTAGATCTCAAGTGACGGCGTCTCTTCCGTGGATTGACCTCCCAATCTACCAAGATTGGAAGCTAAAGCGTCACATTTTTCCTTTGCCCCTCAACTTTCTCTTCATAATTGCTGAGGGGCACAGGGCCCTGGGTGGGGCTTTGGTTTCCCGGGCGTTTCCGCACCCTCCTCAGCTCCCCGCCATGGAGTGGCTTCGGTCACCCAGGCTTTACTGTGGTCGGCACGGAAGGTTCTGTGGGGGCGCTCGGTTATGGCCTTGGCCTTGCTCAGGGCCTTGGGGCTGTTCGGCCAGGCAGCTTGGGGAACAACAACAACAACTTCATTACCGGAGGAAATAATATTAATAATACAACCCGCACTACAATTGTTGTAGTTTACAGCATATACAAATAGGAGTTGTACATTTTTGGGACAGTCGGAAAATTAATAAGAGAGGCGGAAACGAACCCCCCTCCGAAGACTAATATATGACCTAGGAGCTGTCCCTTAATGTATGTGCTCTCATAACTCACCAACACCATAACTCACAGGGCTATTCTTCACCACCAGCCTCTCTCTCCACCTCTCCCTCCACACTCTCCACCTCTCCCTTCATACTATCTACCTTTCCCTCCACACTCTCCACCTCTCCTTTCACACTCTCCACCTCTCCCTCCACACTCTCCATCTCTCCTTTCACACTCTCCACCACTCCCTCTACCACACTCTCCACCTCTCACTCCACATCCCTTCAACCATCCAGTCATCCAGCTGAACGAATTACTAGACCCGGGAAGACCACTCACGTACGATATCGGTAGCACATGACCGATTGCCCTATCAACATAATATCCTCATCACTGGTCTGGCAGCTTTTGAGGTAAGCTAATAAAATAATCCTGTCACCTGAATGAACCAGTCTATACTCTGTTTATTTTCGTCTGGCGATATATTAATACCCTTAGCAGGTAATTAATGTCGCGATAGTTAATGACAAGCTATGAAAATACTATGTCTCTGCATCATGTTAAGACCAATTATATATAATTAGCACCATATTTAACGACATCTTCAAAGTAACTAAGCAATCTTGATGGGAACTTTGCAATTTATAGTCAGTTGAAAAGAAACAGGTTATAGTTTCCTATATCTGTGTACAAGACCCCCCCCCCCCCAGAAATGTTGCCGAAAAGAATTAACCATGATAAATTGACCACTTGCGAGTTTCAGGCTATAAGGAAGTTGGAGCCGTAGACATCGATAATACATAGAAATTCAATAATAATGTAGGTTTTTTTATGACTAAATGATATGTTGAATTGGGTTTTATGTATTTATAAAATTATGTACTACGACCGTATTTTAGCTGTAAATTATGTTAAAAATCAATGTCTAGAGCTCCAACTTCCTTATAGAACGAAACTCGCAAGTGGTTAATTGATGATCTCGTGTCACCCCCACTACTGACCTGGGAGAATAAACGGGGTCGGGGTATCACTCGAGAGCTTCAAATCCGAGTTCTGTTTAGGTATTGTTTTTGTTTTGTTATTATTATTATTTTCCTTTGCAGATAGGGGTCATCAGACCCTTTTTCGAGTCAAGAGGAATGGTACCTGTCTGTCACACAGCAGTCAGAACCGCATAATGAGGTAATAATTAAGTCTGTCCACTAGCCAAGGTGCCCCGAGGAAACTATTATTATACATGAAATATTATATTATATTATAAAGTATATTACATTATATCATACATAGTTATTATATCATAGTAACATTTCCTGGTGTAATGTAGGCCCACGCGTGACTGGAATTGCCTCGGAAATTCCCAGTTCCAAATTCGGAATGTGGAATATAGTTGCAGTGTTATGTAGGAGTATTCCCTTCACTTAATTAAGGGGAGATGGGCCGGTTTTCTGGACCACTTTCTCCCTCATGTTTAGCCCCATTAGTTTTCATGTGTTAAGATGTTTGCCTCAATAGTTAGTCGATTTTAAGACCTTTCACCCCATTTCGTCGTCAATATTTAGACCTTTCGTGCTATTTAGGTGTCGATTTTTTCCCTGGCGAACGATGGTGAGCCTGTAATGTAATGTTCGGCCGGGACATTTTTCGGTTTAATGTTATTTTAATACCACGAATTTTGTTGATATATTTGAAGATAAATAATGAATCTATATGCTCTAAAGATCATAAGAACATTTGTTTTAACCCTCGGCAAAACCTAATAAAAAGTATGGTACTAAAATGTCTTTTTCGTAACAAGGTTGTTAATACGGTACTTTCAGTCATTCAGTCATCGATAGCTCTAAAGATCATATGAAAATATGTTAAACCCTCGGAAAAACCTAATTTAAAAGTATGGTACTAAAATTTAATTTTCGTAACAAGGTTGTCAATACGGTACTTTCCCGTTATCAATGTACAATCAAGCTGAAGATTGCAGAGTAAACACCATAGACTTCATCGACTTTTCTTTCACCTTCGTATAATCGACAGCCAATTTTTTATTTTTTTATTAAGGGATTAGTACTCAACCAGCGGGGATGTGGGGGCGGCAGCCCCCACCCATAATACTAGGTTAGGTTAGGTAAGGTTGTTAGGTTAGGCTAATGTCTTCAAATCACTATCGGGGAGCGAGAGTGTCTCAACATTGATAGATAGGCCTAATGGGGAAAATAGGTTTTCCCGAGATTTCTAATTAATTACAAACACTATATATTGATGCAAATGACCAATTTTGTTTATAAAAAACACTCGGAAAATTCGTGGTATTAAAATAAAAAAATTCCCATTTTTCTACCGAAAAATGTACAAATTAATCTAGAAGGGGGATCTAATGGATGTTTTATTCTTTAATTTGATGGAGGTCTAGGGAGGAAACTAAAATAATAATGAATACATGAAAAAATCGCCCAAAAAGTGAACCATCCCCCCTTAACCACTTCTGTACGGTGATGCCTTTATGGAATTTAGTCTTCATATCACTGCACGATTTAATTATGTTTGTAAATTAGATGTGAAAGTAAAAAGGTTAATTGAGATATTTTGTATTCTATTTCTGGAGGTCATTTGTAAGCTGACTATAATAGTCACATAGTAGCCAGGATAATAGTCACATAGTAGCCAGGATAATAGTCACATAGTAGCCAGGATAAACCAGAAAGATGTTACCCGTACTAAAATGGTTAAGGGGAAGTTTTTAGTGTGTTCCCTAGACCTCCATCAAGCTTAAAATTACACCCCCTAGACCCCCTTTCAAGACAAATGTGTACATTTTTCGATAGAAAAATGTCCTGGCCGAAGGCCAAATCCTCTTAAATTACAGGCTCGCCATCGCTCGCCTGGAAAAAATCGACACCTAAATGACACGAAAGGTCTTAAAATTGACAGAAATGAGGCGAAAGTTCTAAAAATAGTCAAACTAATGGGGCGAACTACTTAACATCTCAAAAACAATGGGGCTAAACATAAGGGAAAATGGGGTCCCGAAAAAAATCCTTCAAGTGGAAATCTCCCCTTAAACAACGATAAACAAAGCGCAAGATTATTATTATTGTTTTGTTTTTAGTCTAACACATGCAGTATATAACACATGCAGTATATAACACATGCAGTATATAACACATGCAGTATATAACACATGCAGTATATAACACATGCAGTATATAACACATGCAGTATATAACACATGCAGTATATAACACATGCAGTATATAACACATGCATATAACACATGCAGTATATAACACATGCAGTATATAACACATGCAGTATATAACACATGCAGTATATAACACATGCAGTATATAACACATGCAGTATATAACACATGCAGTATATAACACATGCAGTATATAACACATGCAGTATATAACACATGCAGTATATAACACATGCAGTATATAACACATGCAGTATATAACACATGCAGTATATAACACATGCAGTATATAACACATGCAGTATATAACACATGCAGTATATAACAGCGCGAGATTCACTGCACTAACTTTACTAACGTGTTAAGGGGTCCCACCTCGTTTTTTTTCTCTCTCTCCCTCTCTCTCTGGGTTGTATCCATTCGGCCCCATTCAGCCTACTGTTTTAAGACGTTTATCCCCACCCAGGTGTCGTCTGGCGAGCGGTAGTGAGCCAGCGTATATTACAAAAACAAAAACAATTGACAGCAGGCAAATGTCTCCATCCCCACCTCCATCTCGCCCAAATCCACCCCCTGCCCACCTATCCCAGCCCCACCCCCACTTCCATCCAACCTCTCCCACCATCTCCACCTCCAACACCTCCCTCCCCAACCTCTCCCACCATCTCCACCTCCAACACTTCCCTCCCCAACCTCTCCCTCCCACACCACCTCCACCGCCCACTGCAGCCCTCGGAACCTGACCCCTCCCAGACTTCTTAATTATCCACTAATTGAGTATTGGTCTCGTGGTGGCCGCAAAATTTGAGCTTGGCTGCAAAAATCAAATTACGCTTATTACCGGCGATCCGAGGAAGAAGTCAGGTTTGATCCCCCCCCCCCCCCCACCTCTCTCTACCCTCCCCCCTCTCTCTCTCTCTCTCTCTCTCTCTCTCTCTCTCTCTCTCTCTCTCTCACATACAGTAGGTAACATAGCTATATAAGCAACACGTAGGTTAAAGTAGGTTACTATAGTCCATTCATTCTAGGTTGGGCAGAAATCGTAACCTCTAACTTCTGTAACTCAAAAAGGGCTACAGCAAATGAGCTGTCAATTGCCACACCTATTCCCTAGCCAAGTATTTCTATGTGGTAGAATTGTAAGGTCGATTACTATAGTCCTTTTTGAGTTATGAGAGGTTATGAGTTAAGATTTCTGCCCAACACAGAATGAACAGATTATAGTAGCCCCACAATGGTCAGTGTTACTTTTATGTATGCCCTTTCTATTCCTTTGAATAAAAAAAAAAAAACAAAAAAAATAAAAAAAAATAATAATAACAAATACAAAAAATCAAATAAAACACACACACACACCAAGTCACATCACAGGCGCCTGAGTAGATGCACGTGCTTTTATACAGGTATCTATATGTAATGTATATATATAATAACATATTATATATAATACATTATATATACATATAAATACCTGTATAAAAGGATGAACATCTACTCAGGCGCCTGTGGTCACATACACACACTCTCTTCTATATACTATAATTTATCTCTTTCATATCGGTTTGATAGCTTAGTAGACAAGCAACCCCATAAGGATCATTAATATAATTGCAGATTTCCTTTTTACTTCTTTGCACGTTCTTTCTTTCTTTCTCTCTCTCTCTCTTTCACACACACTTTCCTAATCATGTAGCCGCCACACACCGCCCACTAAACATAACAGACCACCGCCCACAGTATCATTAACTCTCTCAGACATATATGACGCGATCGCGTCATATGGCAGAGTGAACCAATAACTCATATGACGCGATCGCGTCATATGGACTTATTTTATTGCTAGAATATAAGTTTATGACGCAATTGAGCCGGTCTTTTGGCTGGTAAGTCCGATAAGTTAGATGTACATGTGGACACATCTAGCAACCCCCTAGCGTCCCTGTGAGGGCCCCGCGGTGGTAGAGAGAGCCAGTCTCTTCCCTTCAGTCAGCCTAGTAGGTGGGTGCGCGGCCCTTTAAACCAAGGGGCCTCCATTTTGCCCAGCCTGGCTGGTAGTACCGCCCTAATATAACCCAAACGAAGTGCTATATCATTGGGTTATCGATGGATTATTGTGTTATTCTTATTTAGGGTAAAATAACCATGTTAGTGATGTGTTTTGCTAGTCTGGTGTACGTGACCAAGGTGGGCTCCACGAGGGGGCCATGGTTTCGCTTGTTTGTGGATCACTTTCATACCATATCGAGTCAATTATATTGCTATTTATCACATGAAGTAGTGTATCTTACTTGTATAAGTATTTCGTAGTGAAAACACTTTTATTACTGGTTGAGCATTCTATGGTGTAGGCTACGTGACCAAGGTGGCCCACGAGGGGCCATGCTTTTTGCCTATACGTTTTGCTTGTTTGTGGATCACTTTCATATAAATATCAGTCAATTATATTGTTATTTATCTGTTCAAGTAGTGTATCTTACCTTGTAATAGTGTTTCATAGTGAAAAAACTTTCATTACTGGTCGAGCATTCTCTGGTGTTACGTGACCAAGGTGGAGGAGCCCACGAGGGGCCATGCTTTTTGCCAAACGTTTTGCTTGTTTGTGGAACACTTTCATATAAATATCAGTCATTTATATTGCTATTTATCCGTTCAAGTAGTGTATCTTACCTTGTATTAGTGTTTCTTAGTGGAAAAAACTTTCATTACTGGTCGAGCATATGTCGCCATGCTCCCTCAGCCCTGTGCATTTTTGCTCGAAAATTTAGTGGTGGAAAGTGCTTGCATTTTTGCTCGATAATTTA
>CM064513.1:12493028-12573028 GCA_032716605.1 Paralithodes platypus
TCAGCATACCAGCTCAATACCCAAGCCAATTCAATACCAAGGCATCTCGAATACACACGTTGCTACATCTACTGTGTCCGTACAAACGATCACGGGTACCCCCCCCCCCCCCCCTCATCTCTCTCTCTCTCTCTCTCTCTCTCTCTCTCTCGCTAGTCTCTCATCTATGCAGTAAAGATAGGGATAAATGATTGGCTTTCTACCCACTACAGGGAAAACTTTTCGTATATTTGTTGACACACATAAGGCCTACAACTATTATATATACACAATAAAATGATATATTTTATATATATATATATATCTATATATATATATATATATATATATATAAGATATATATATATCTATATATATTATATTAATAAATATTTGCAGTACCGGGTTAATGTGTGTTTTATATTTCAAATATATTTAGACGGGCTTTGTACTGTACGAAGGGTCATGTTTAGCTAAGGTTCATTGAGATGGTTGGAAACACTATAACTGATTGTTTTTTTTTTTATGACGGTGGTCCTTCCTAATGTTGAATAAGATCGCAATAATAGTTAGTAAATATAATAATGCGTACCGAACGATTATTTCATCCGGTACCGTCATATTAAATACTTTAAAAGCTATGATAGGGGTTTACGTTCTATTTCCGCCCACGTATTTTTTTCGCCCACACTAGGAATTGTGTTAAGCCCAAACAATGAAGTTTTGTTTCATCCACCACCTTGAAGTCTTTTCCGCACCAACACTTTGAAGTTTTGTTAGCCTCCCACACTCTAAACTGGTTTTCTTAAAGGATGCAAAACATATTGTGTATTATGTTGACGAACCAAATGTTGTCCATTAATAATAAAATTAATGCTATGAACACCATTTGTGTTATCTCATTTCCGGACTTAACTTAGTTAAATATCTTCAGATTAATTGGTTAACTTGTCATCATATTCATATTGCTAACTCTGTGTAATGTTGAGGCTAAGCGATTTTGTTTTAATCCACATTGTCCTTTAAAGACCCATTCAGTATAATTAATTAAGACTTCCATATGAGAGAGAGAGAGAGAGCAGAGAGAGAGATGAGACGATGGACCCGGAGAGCGAGAGAGAGAGAAGAGGAGAGAGAGAGAGATAGAGAGAGGAGAGAGCGGGTGAGAGAGAGAGAGAGATAATAATTATAGCTCATATTCAAGGAGCAAATCATAAACAAATATATAACAATACAAGTGAAGCATTGTACAACTAGGAATGTCCTGTGTTTTAGTGTGTGAGGAGACTAATGACGTGACCGATTAGAAGGATTAGAGTAGGAGGAGAAGGTATAATAATTATATAGGATTAACTCGGTCACCTTTCCCCGGCCACTTTTCTGGGCAACTATATTCTGGAATATCTAATGTTAATTTTGGAAGCTTCTAAATATATGTTATTATTAGAATGTATATCATGGTCATTATATCATTCAAACTCAGTATAGTTGTCAATTATATACATAACAGCGCCTCATACATAACTGTCGATCGAAAATTTCCGGAAATAGCCCGTACCTGTGCACTGATTCCTGTATACATTTTATGTCAAATACTCTAAACTCAAAAGTCCTACATAATTATTATCAATCGTAATTTATTGAAATATTATCAAGAACATTGCTTATTCTCTGTTTTTGGATTTGAATGCTCAGTAATCTTTCAATGTATGCATTTTAGTTATCACGGTAATTTTTGTTATGTGTTGACCAGTTGACAAGCAAAGTTTGTGAAATGTTTCACTCTTCTATCAGTATTACAACAATCAGTGTTCTTCAGAGCACTCTCAGTGCATACCCCCACGCCTGCGGCGAGTGTGAGGCACCCGCCTTTCAACACAGTCCCACTCCTATTCTGTCCAGCTCTCCAACCCATGAATTAGCAAATTTTCTCGGTCTTTCTTCTGCTCAACAAACTCTCTCCCTTAATTAATCTTTCCTTCATACTATGACTTAGACTGCTTTATATTCCGTGTGTCCAGGCATTATGACCCCAACGACCATTGAGTTTGGCTCTGTCACTCTTTTGGCTTGAGGGAGACACTCGTTACAGGCACCCTGCCGTTTGTCTCCTCCATACACACATAAGACAAAATACTTATTGAAACGCTTTGCTGTCTTTCAAGTGTTATTGATATGTAGTATGAAAGAAAAAAAATGGTGATAGGTTGTCCTGTCATATAATTATTTCATATGAATTGTTGTATACCGGTATCATAAATCTCGTGTTTCTATTATCGGTATATGTATTGTAGATGTATACTTTCCAACCCATTGTTGTGTTATTTAGTCAACTTCAAATCGCTTAATAATCAGATAAGTTTGAAGTTCGAGTTAGATGCACTGTATAAGAATGTGTACATTGAAGTTGTAAGGAAATAATGTAATCCAGTAGATGTTTTTTTATTGAGAACAGGCTCTTAAAGTAGTTTTTTGTAGATAAGACTAACACAAAATTAGGATGTTAGGAGTTTAACGTGGACATATCGGCGTGTAATACATTGAAATCCGATAGTCAGCATTATGTGAAATGCATAGTGTTTTTGTTTTCTTTTGCTAGCATTATATCCATCGATCTGGGTGTTCATTATCTCTCGATACCTTCACCTGACCAGGTCAGATCGAAGAGTCGAGTAATTTAGCCAAGTGAGATGAATTCTAATATCTACTTAGTTGGATAAAAAACACCATCTGAGGAAGAGCACTTTATTGACAACGTTTCGCAGATAGCTTCATCAGGTCACTTCATACAATAGCTTCATACAATAGCTTCATCAGGTCACTTCATACAATAGCTTCATCAGTGACCTGATGAAGCTATCTGCGAAACGTTGTCAATAAAGTGCTCTTCCTCAGATGGTGTTTTTTATCCATTATGTCTACTTTTCAAGTACCACTCAACATCTACTTAGTTCTACTGATGACTGATATATACAGTATATACTTGATTGTAAATTCCCTGAAATATTCCAAGAAAGAATAACAAACATTATATAGATATATTTGTCATGAAGGAGCTTATAAAGGGTTTTGCTTGCATTCATCAATATGAGTAAATTTGGAGGGAAATTATAACATACTTAAGATAACTGACACAGGGATACTAAATTGTGTAAGGAAATTGAGTAATGTTAATTATAATATTATAGAAAGTTTTGCTTAATACATATACAAATTGATGTTTGCAATCACAAGTTGAATAAGGCTAAGCGAATTGAAATTGGCTGAAAATAACAAAAATATGGGTTGGAAGGTATACATCTACAATACATATACCGAGTTATGTTAACCACCACCACCACCACCACCACAATAACTACCACAACCACCACCACCACAATAACTACCACAACCACCACCACCACAATAACTACCACAACCACCACCACAATAACTACCACAACCACCACCACCACAATAACTACCACAACCACCACCACAATAACTACAATAACTACCACAACCACCATCACAATAACTACCACCATCACCACCACAACCACCACCACAATAACTACCACAACCACAACCAGCACCATACCAACACCACACACCATTAAAATAAAGTCGTCTATTAGTAGCAAGAATAAACTGTCAAAACTGGTCATAATCCTCTCAATGGGTTATTAAAGATAGTTATTATGTATTTCCTTCCTAGACGTCCTTACTAAACGGCATAAAATCGTCTAATAGCCAGAACATAATGAAGGAACGCGTCATAATATCCTGAAGTGGTTACTTATATCACCCATATTTCTCACCTTATTTCAGCCTATTTCCTTCCCATTCTCCTCTCAGCCCGTCCGCTATTCGTCAAATACCACCTCCAGTCTCTTTCCGCACTTCTGGCACTCGAATATCGCGCACAAATAACAAAAATAACTACGGGAAGAGCAAAGCGTCTTTACCAAGCTTCACCGTCTCTGGGAATCAAGCGAGAGTCTATAATCCTTCATCTGGACACTTATACACAATAAAATAAATATCCGGCTTAAAATTCAACTAAACAATACAAACGTTAACTCAATATCATAATGTTGTTTATGGGAAGTGAAAATAATTATAAGGACCACCTAGAGTTAAATATGGAAGGCGATTTGATACCCTCTCCCGGTGGGTTCCCGGATGTCACGCGTTTCCCGCCAAGACCAAGGAATGCTGGGCGGCTCTCGTTTTCTGTGAAAATGTATAATTTTGTTTGATCTGAATATAGGATTATACTGTATCATGTACACTAGCGCGGTTATATATACCGATGTGTATATACAGTATATATATATATATATATATATATATATATATATATATATATATATATATACTGTATATACACATATATATATATATATTATATATATATATATATATTTGTATATATAGGCATATGGAGGAGATGGGTTGGCTATGAGGGGGATCTGTCGGGTGTGGGCCAATCAGCGCTTAGCAGACCCCAGTAATCTTGCGTTAATCTCTGACCGTTTTGGTGGGGTCATTACTCAAAGTATTATTGAGTCAATTGGGCCTATAATTGGGCCTTGTAATTGGGTTGGGCGTGACAGGGATCTGCCTTGTGTGGGCCGATCGGCTTTTTGCAGACTCCCATTTTCTTATGTTCTTATATTAGAAACACGAAATTAATAATATATAACAATTCATATGAAATATACGACAGGACAACCTATCATTATTGTTTGTGTTCATACTACAGATCTAAAAGCTTTAGAAGACAGCAAAACGTTTCAATAAGTATTTTGTTTTCTTATGTGTGTATGAAGGAGACAAACGGCAGGCTGAATGTAACGAGTGTCTCACCCAAAGCCAAAAGAGTGACAGGGAGCCAAATTCAAGGGACGTTTCGGTCAAAATGCCTGGACACAAGGAATATATAGCAGTCTAAGTCATATGATGAAGGAAAGATTAATTAAGGGATAGAGTTTGTTGAGTAGAAGAAAGACCGAGAAGAACACTGAAGGTTGTAATACTGATAGAAGAGTGAAATATTTCACAGTCTTTGCTTGTCAACTGGTCAACACAGAACGAAAAGGAACTTGATAACTAAAATGCATAAATGGAAAGATTATAGAGCATTCAAATCCAAAAAAAAAAAAAAAAAAAAAAGCATAAACAGTGTTCTTCTTGTTAGCATTTCAATAAATTCTATCTATCTATCTATCTATTGCCTGACGCCGCGATCCCCGAAGGGGTGGGCATGAACGAACCGCCCCCATGCACCTCTGTCCCCAGTCAGTCGACGCCCCTCCTCCCAACCGTCGATTAATAATAATTATGTAGGACTTTTGAGGTTAGAGTATTTGACATAAAATGTATACAGGAATCAGTGCACAGGTACAGGATATTTCCGGAAATTTTCGATCGACAGTTATGTTTGTGGCGGCACTATGAGGCGCTAGTATATATATAATTGACAACTATACTGAGTTTGAATGATATAATGACCATGATCTACATTCTAATAATAACATATATTTAGAAGCTTCCAAAATTAACATTAGATATTCCAGAATATAGTTGCCCAGAAAAGTGGCCGGGGAAAGGTGACCGAGTTAATCCTATATAATTATTATACCTTCTCCTCCTACTCTAATCCTTCTAATCGGTCACGTCATTAGTCTCCTCACACACTAAAACACAGGACATTCCTAGTTGTACAATGCTTCACTAGTATTGTTATATATTTGTTATGATTTGCTCCTTGAATATGAGCTATATATACTCTCTCTCTCTCTCTCTCTCTCTCTCTCTCTCTCTCTCTCTCTCTCTCTCTCTCTCTCTCTCTCTCTCTCTCTCTCTCTCATATGGAAGTCTTATAATTATATACTGAATGGGTCAGACAATGTGGATTAAAACAAAATGCTTAGCCTCAACATTACACAGAGTTAGTAATATGAATATGATGAAAAGTTAACCAATTAATCTGAAGATATTTAAACTAAGTTAAGTCCGGAAATGAGATAACACAAATTATTCATAGCATTATTTTATTATGAATGGACAACATTTTGTCGTCAACATAATACACAAAATGTGCATCCTTTAGAAACCAGTTTAGAGTGTGGGAGGCTAACAAACTTCAAAGTGTGGGCGAAAAGACTTCAAGGTGTGGATGAACAAACTTCATTGTTTGGGCTAACAAATTCCTAGTGTGGGCGAAAAATACGTGGGCGAATAGACCGTAAACCCCTATCATAGCTTAAATGATTTAATATACGGTACCGGATGAAATAGTTCGGTCGCATTATTATATTTTACTAACTATTATGCGATCTTATTCAAATTAGGAAGGACGTCTATCAGTTATAGTGTTTCAAACCATCTCAATGAACCTTAGCTAACATGACCCTTCGTAACAGTACAAAGCCGTCTAAATATATTTGAAATATAAAACACACATTACCGGTACTGCAATATACTGTATACCGGTATATACAGTATATATATATATATAAATTATATATAATATACAGTATATATACAGTATATATATATATATATATATATATATATATAATTTATAGTGTATATATAATACGTGTAGGCCTATGTGTCAAAATAAACGAAAGCTTTCACCTGTAGTGGGTAGAGAGCAATATCTATCCCTATCTTTACTACATAGATGAGAGAGAGAGAGAGAGAGAGAGAGAGAGAGAGAGCAGAGAGAAAACGGAGAGAGAGAGGATGAGAGATGAGGAGAGAGAGAGAGAGAGAGAGAGAGAGAGAGAGAGAGAGGAGAGAGAGAGAGAGAGATGAGAGAGAGAGAGAGAGAAGAGAGAGAGAGAGAGAGAGAGAGAGAGAGAGAGAGAGAGAGAGAGAGAGAGAGAGAGAGAGAGAAGGGGGGGGGGGTACCCGTGATCGCTGTACAGGACAGTAGGTGTGGCAACGTGTGGTATTGAGATGCCTTGGTATTGAATTGGCTTGGTATTGAGCTGGTATGGTGATGAAACCGACTGGTGAAGAAAAGGTCTGGTATGGCATGGTGTTGAGGTGACTCGTCTTGTTTATGTGGTGAGATGGCATGGTGTTGAGATGTCTAGCATTCCAACCACACACACACACACACACAGTCTGTCTCTGTCTGTCTCTCTGTCTGTCTGTCTCTCTCTCTCTCTCTCTCTCTCTCTATCTCTCTCTCTCTCTCTCTCAGACACAGAGACACAATCACACACACACACACACACACAAATACCCCTTTCTCCTGCCCAGTGTTGGCCATACGTCACGATCTTACCCCCCCCCCCCACCCCCTGATAGTATGTACAGTACAGTCACATTCTGAAGTCATCACCTATCCCCATATTAAAACGTTAATTACAGTATACCCCTCTACCGAAAGGGGGGGGGGGAATGGTTGGTTTCTCTGCCCCCCCCCCCCCCCCCACCTTTCCCTCATGTTTAGCACCATTAGTTTTCAAATTTTAAGACGTTCGGACCATTTCTTTGGCGATTTTAAGACCTTTCGCTCATATTCCTTAGTCAATATTAAAACGTTTCGTGCAATTTAGGTGACGAGATTATGTTTACTGGTATCTTGAAGGGGGGGGGGGGGGGGTATTAAGGGCGTTATTTTATGTTTGGTGGAGGTCTAGGGAGGAAACTAAAATAATTAATTAAAACACATATATATATATATATATATATAAACACATTTATACACCCATCCCCCCTTAAAGAAAATCAAAAGTCCTTAAGGGAAGGTTTTTAGTTGATTCCCTAGACTTCCATCAAGCTTAAAATTACTCCCCCTTGACTCCCTTTCAAGATAAATGTGTAAATATTTCGGTAGAAAAATGTCCCGGCCGAAGGCCGGTTCCCCTTAAATTACAAGGCTCGCTATCGCTCGCCAGGAAAAAATCGATATCTAAATGGCACGAATGGTCTTAAAATTGACAGAAATGGGGCGAGGGTTCTTAAAATCGCCAAAGTAATGGGGCAAGCATCTTTAAATCTCACAAGCAATGGGGCTACACATGAGGGAGAAAGAGGTTCAGAAAAAAATCCTCCAGGTGGAAATCTCTCCTTAACACGTATGAACAGAATTGTATAATCAAGCTTTTGTTTTGCTTTTTGGTATCAAGAGGTGAACATAAAGTTGAAGTTATGTCAATGGAACATCTATCTATCTATCTATCTATTGCCTGACGCCGTGAGGGTGGCCACGAACGAACCGCCCCCATGCACCTCTGTCCCTCCCCCCAACCAGCACCGCCTTCGTTCATGTACTTCCTCACTCCATCCTTCCACCTCTCATTCGGTCTACCTCTCCCTCTCTGTCCTTCCAGCTCGCTCTCGTACACCCTCTTAGTCATTCTCTTGCTTTCCATACGTTCCATATGGCCGAACCATCTCAAGTTGTTCCTTTTCACACTTTCCAGCACATCTACCTCCACACCACACCTCCTTCTTACTTCCTCATTAGTCTGTCTATCCCTCCATGTAACTCCGCACGCACTCCTTAAGGGGAGGTTTTTAGTGTGTTTTCTAAACTTCCATCAAGCTTGAAATTACACCCCCTTGAGTCCTTTTCAAGATAAATTTGTACATTTTTCGGTAGAAAAATGTCCCGGCCGAAGGCCGGTTCCTCTTAAATTACAGGCTCGCTATCGCTCGCCAGGATAAAATAGACACCTGAATGGCACGAAAGGTCTATAATATGGGGTGAAAGTTCTTAAAATCGCTAAACTAATGGGGCGAACGTTTTATAATATCAAAAGCAATGGGGCTAAACATGAGGGAGAAAGGGGTCAAGAAAAAAATCCCTCCAGTGGAGATCTCCCCTTAAGTAATGCAATGGAACATAATTCTTGACAAATGTGAAACTATTGTGTCAAATAAATACCAAGTGTGTCATAATTACAAACACATATATAATATACCGTGTACCTCTTTGTCACAATAGTCGTAATAACCGAGTAAACAAGTACGGAGACATGGCAATTTACCATCAGCTGAGAGCAACGGACTACCGTACCGTTGTTTGTATTGTCCTCTGCTCTCCTCCTCCTCGGCCTCCTTCACTAGCCAACTATAACGTATCCTTCCCCACCAAGTACCGTACTATAACGTATCCTTCCCCACCAAGTACCGTACTATAACGTATCCTTCCCCACCAAGTACCGTACTATAACGTATCCTCCCCACCAAGTACCGTACTATAACGTATCCTTCCCCACCAAGTACCGTACTATAACGTATCCTTCCCCACCAAGTACCGTACTATAACGTATCCTTCCCCACCAAGTACCGTACTATAACGTATCCTTCCCCACCAAGTACCGTACTATAACGTATCCTTCCCCACCAAGTACCGTACTATAACGTAGGCTTCCCCACAAGGACCGTACTATAACGTATCCTTCCCCATCAAGTACCGTACTATAACGTATCCTTCCCCACCAAGTACCGTACTATAACGTATCCTTCCCCATCAAGTACCGTACTATAACGTATCCTTCCCCACCAAGTACCGTACTATAACGTATCCTTCCCCACCAAGTACCGTACTATAACGTATCCTTCCCCACCAAGTACCGTACTATAACGTATCCTTCCCCACCAAGTACCGTACTATAACGTATCCTTCCCCACCAAGTACCGTACTATAACGTATCCTTCCCCATCAAGTACCGTACTATAACGTATCCTTCCCCATCAAGTACCGTACTATAACGTATCCTTCCCCACCAAGTACCGTACTATAACGTATCCTTCCCCACCAAGTACCGTACTATAACGTATCCTTCCCCACCAAGTACCGTACTATAACGTATCCTTCCCCACCAAGTACCGTACTATAACGTATCCTTCCCACCAAGTACCGTACTATAACGTATCCTTCCCCACCAAGTACCGTACTATAACGTATCCTTCCCATCAAGTACCGTACTATAACGTATCCTTCCCCACCGTACCGTACTATAACGTATCCTTCCCCACCAAGTACCGTACTATAACGTATCCTTCCCCATCAAGTACCGTACTATAACGTATCCTTCCCCATCAAGTACCGTACTATAACGTATCCTTCCCCACCAAGTACCGTACTATAACGTATCCTTCCCCACCAAGTACCGTACTATAACGTATCCTTCCCCACCAGACCGTACTATAACGTATCCTTCCCCACCAAGTACCGTACTATAACGTATCCTTCCCCATCAAGTACCGTACTATAACGTATCCTTCCCCACAAGTACCGTACTATAACGTATCCTTCCCCACCAAGTACCGTACTATAACGTATCCTTCCCCACCAAGTACCGTACTATAAACGTATCCTTCCCCACCAAGTACCGTACTATAACGTATCCTTCCCCACCAAGTACCGTACTATAAACGTATCCTTCCCCACCAAGTACCGTACTATAACGTATCCTTCCCCATCAAGTACCGTACTATAACGTATCCTTCCCCACCAAGTACCGTACTATAACGTATCCCTTCCCCACCAAGTACCGTACTATAACGTATCCTTCCCCACCAAGTACCGTACTATAACGTATCCTTCCCCACCAAGTACCGTACTATAACGTATCCTTCCCCACCAAGTACCGTACTATAACGTATCCTTCCCCACCAAGTACCGTACTATAACGTATCCTTCCCCACCAAGTACCGTACTATAACGAATCCTTCCCCTCAAGTACCGTACTATAACGTATCCTTCCCCACCAAGTACCGTACTATAACGTATCCTTCCCCACCAAGTACCGTACTATAACGTATCCTTCCCCACCAAGTACCGTACTATAACGTATCCTTCCCCACCAAGTACCGTACTATAACGTATCCTTCCCCACCAAGTACCGTACTATAACGTATCCTTCCCCACCAAGTACCGTACTATAACGTATCCTTCCCCATCAAGTACCGTACTATAACGTATCCTTCCCCACCAAGTACCGTACTATAGCGTATCCTTCCCCACCAAGTACCGTACTATAACGTATCCTTCCCCATCAAGTACCGTACTATAACGTATCCTTCCCCACCAAGTACCGTACTATAACGTATCCTTCCCCACCAAGTACCGTACTATAGCGTATCCTTCCCCACCAAGTACCGTACTATAACGTATCCTTCCCCACCAAGTACCGTACTATAACGTATCCTTCCCCACCAAGTACCGTACTATAAACGTATCCTTCCCCACCAAGTACCGTACTATAACGTATCCTTCCCCACCAAGTACCGTACTATAACGTATCCTTCCCCACCAAGTACCGTACTATAACGTATCCTTCCCCACCAAGTACCGTACTATAACGTATCCTTCCCCACCAAGTACCGTACTATAACGTATCCTTCCCCACCAAGTACCGTACTATAACGTATCCTTCCCCACCAAGTACCGTACTATAACGTATCCTTCCCCATCAAGTACCGGTACTATTTCAACTTACCGGTACCTATTAAGGGGAGATTTCCACCTGGAGGATTTTTTTCTGGATCCCTTTCTCCCTCATGTTTAGCCCCATTGCTTTTGAGATTTTAAGACGCTTGCCCCATTAGTTTGGTGATATTAAGAACCCTCGCCCCATTTCCGTCAATTTTAAGACTATTCGCGCTATTTATGTG
This sequence comes from Paralithodes platypus, assembly GCA_032716605.1. NCBI lineage: Eukaryota > Metazoa > Arthropoda > Malacostraca > Decapoda > Lithodidae > Paralithodes > Paralithodes platypus. Next base: position 12,504,639 of record CM064513.1, read on the forward strand.
TCGATTTTTTCCTGGCGAGCGACAGCGAGCCTGTAATTTAAAGGGAACCGGCCTTCGGCCGGGAAATTTTTCTACCGAAAAATTTACACATTTATCTTGAAGGGGGTCTAGGGGCTGTAATTTTAAGCTTGATGGAAGTCTAGGGCATCAACTAAAAACCTCCCCTTAACTCCTTCAGCTAACCTGGTACAAATCCTGACCCATACTCCTCCATACCTTCCATACCTTCCATACTCTTCCATACCCTTCCATACTCTTCCATACCCTTCCATACTCTTCCATACCCTTCCATACTCTTCCATACTCTTCCATACCCTTCCATACCCTTCCATACTCTTCCATACTCTTCCATAACCTTCCATAACCTTCCATACTCTTCCATACCTTCCATACTCTTCCATACCCTTCCATACTCTTCCATACCCTTCCATACTCTTCCATACCATTCCTTGTGTTCCATACCCTTCCATAACCTTCCATACTCTTCCATACCCTTCCATACTCTTCCATACCCTTCCATACTCTTCCATACCCTTCCATACTCTTCCATACCATTCCTTGTGTTCCATACCCTTCCATAACCTTCCATACTCTTCCATACCTTCCATACTCTTCCATACTCTTCCATAACCTTCCATACTCTTCCATACCCTTCCATACTCTTCCATACCCTTCCATACTCTTCCATACCATTCCTTGTGTTCCATACCCTTCCATACTCTTCCATACTCTTCCATACTCTTCCATAACCTTCCATACTCTTCCATACCCTTCCTTGTGTTCCGTTAAACAAGGCCTAATTTTGTACAGTACATTTCCATTTCTTGGGGTACCCGCAGCAGAGGGCCACACTTGGGCAACGTGATAGACGAGAGTAGCTAACTGTACCCTGTCCTGGTACGGGCAGATGGGCCGGTTTTATGGACCACTTTCTCCCTCGTGTTTAGTCCCATTAGTTATGAGATTTTAAGACGTTCGGCCCATTAGTTTGGCGATTTTAAGACCTTTTGCTCCAATTCTTTGTCAATGTTAAGACCTTTCGTGCCATTTAGGTGTCGATTTTTTCCTGGCGAGCGAAAGCGAGCCTGCAATTTTGAGAGGAAACGGCCTTCGGCCGGGAAATTTTTCTACCGAAAAATGTACAAATTTATCTAGGGGGTGTTTTTTTTAAGCTTGATGGAGGTCTAGCTAAGTTACCGTACTATCAAATTAATAATAAAAATATAAAAATCGACCCAAAAACTATTCACTCTGAGCCCATTGTCCACTATTCTCTATAAACTAGTCAATTCTTCTACCCCTATGACCATCTATTCTGGGTTCACTCCAGGATACGTCTACTGTACAGTCATCTACACTAAAGCGGAGAGGAGGGTCTTGCGTCGGTGACCGGGCAGTCGAAACCCGTGAATCTTTTATGGTGGGCTTTATTTAACACCTTCAGCACCATGACCGCCTTTTATGGTGGGCTTTATTTAACACCTTCAACACCATGACCGCCTTTTATGGTGGGCTTTATTTAACACCTTCAGCACCATGACCGCCTTTTATGGTGGGCTTTATTTAACCCCTTCAGCACCATGACCGCCTTTTATGGTGTGCTTTATTTAACACCTTCAGCACCATGACCGCCTTTTATGGTGGGCTTTATTTAACACCTTCAGCACCATGACCGCCTTTTATGGTGGGCTTTATTTAACCCCTTCAGCACCATGACCGCCTTTTATGGTGGGCTTTATTTAACACCTTCAGCACCATGACCGCCTTTTATGGTGGGCTTTATTTAACCCCTTCAGCATGACCGCCTTTTATGGTGGGCTTTATTTAACACCTTCAGCACCATGACCGCCTTTTATGGTGTGCTTTATTTAACACCTTCAGCACCATGACCGCCTTTTATGGTGGGCTTTATTTAACACCTTCAGCACCATGACCGCCTTTTATGGTGTGCTTTATTTAACACCTTCAGCACCATGACCGCCTTTTATGGTGTGCTTTATTTAACACCTTCAGCACCATGACCGCCTTTTATGGTGGGCTTTATTTAACCCCTTCAGCACCATGACCGCCTTTTCACCTTTAATTCTGGCTAAACTTAGACGATTTGATGCAGTTTAAGATGGACCTATGTTACTAAGAGGGTTTATGGAGATCATATTTACCCATTTGCCTCGTATGGGTAGATTACAAACTAAAGAAAATCCTCTAATAGTAACCAGAATATGACCAAATTGACGTCATGGTGCTGAAGGGGTTAAGCTGACGGTAAATTGCCATGTTCCCAACATGAATATATATACATACTGTATATATATCTGGTGCTATCTAAACTAGAATATGTTTTTACCAAGCTGCATGGATCATAATGTCTGTGTGGTCAGTGTATCTATTTAATCTCTCTCTTTCTCTCTCTCTCTCTCTCTCGTATCTTAAGGCATTGACAAAATCGAATCCGTGCAGCGTTTAACAACTAAGCTAATCCCCTCTCTGAGAAACAAGCCTTTTGCTTTGCTGTCCTATTCTTCTACTATAAACTGTCTCTGTTTAGTAGTATTAAGGCCGGACCACCTAATAGGGACCGCAAGGTCTGAGTATCTGAGTAACTCTCTCTCTTTCAAGGGACTGGAGTTCTCCAAAAAGGGGCTCCAGTCCTGACACTATTCTTGATTTACAGTGTGCTGGCTTAATAATCCAGTATCGATAGGGTTGATAGCATCTGAAGTCCTATCTTTACTAACTTAACTGACTGGTGATGGGCTGGTCTATCAGAGTGAGAACTGAGCGATCTCTGCCATACCCATAGCTTACTCTGACTGTTCCTTTTACTTATATATTTTCTAGATCTCAAGTGACGGCGTCTCTTGCGTGGATTGACCTCCCAATCTACCAAGATTGGAAGCCAAAGCGTCACATTTTTCCTTTGCCCCTCAACTTTCTCATAATTGCTGAGGGGCACAGGGCCTTGGGTGGGTTTTGGTTTCCCGGGCATTTCCGCACCCTCCTCAGCTCCCCGCCATGGAGTGGCTTCAGTCACCCAGGCTTTATTGTGGTCGGCAGGGAGGGTTCTGTTGGGGCGCTCGGTTATGGCCTTGGCCTTGCTCGGGGCCTTGGGGCTGTTCGGCCAGGCAGCTTGGGGAACAGCAACAACAACAACAACTTAACTGACTAACTAATCTCTCTCTCTCTCTCTCTCTCTCTCTCTCTCTCTCTAACATTATATATATATACACACTATAATATGTTCTGTCCTCTTTCAATCCCATATTCCCCTGGGAAGTATTACTCAGCAGTTGACCTTTACCCTACACACAAATGAAACTTTGGCTCTCTCCCCAAAATGCGCTTGCCCTTTCCAATGCTTTTCACTACCGGTATATTAAGGGGAGGTTTTTAGTTGATTCCCTAGACTTCCATCAAGCTTAAAATTACTCCCCCTTGACCCCCTTTCAAGATAAATTTGTACATTTTTCGGTAGAAAAATGACCCGGCCAAAGGCCGGTTCCCCTTAAATTACAGGCTCGCTATCGCTCGCCAGGAAAAAATAGATACCTAAATGGAACGAATGGTCTTAAAATTGACAGAAATGGGGCGAGGGTTCTTAAAATCGCCAAACTAATGGGACAAGCGTCTTTAAATCTCAAAAGCAATGGGGCTAAACATGAGGGAGAAAGGGGTAAAGAAAAAAAATCCCTCAAGTGGAAATCTCCCCTTAAACCCTTTCAATATTATTTGCTCTCTCATAGTTTCTCTTCCATGTGTGTTATCATTTGGCCACTGTATTGTCTTGATAGTGTTTCTCTCTCAACATTTCTTCTTCACTGTTCTAGGGTTGTTAGTAAGTGGGATTTTTTTTCTATTTGTGCCAAAGTGTGGAGATTAATGATGAAGTTGAGGTGTGGTGATTTGGGTTATATTAGATAGTGGCGACAAGTGTACCACGAGTATGGAAAGAGTGGCCACGATTACAACAGTAGCCACGCAAATCCACCAAGTAGCCATGTTTTCCATCCGCCTTATATATATATCGTCAGGCCACCCGGGGCATTCATGTGTGGTCACTCGTAACATGGTCGTACCTACTCTTAGTTGGTTGCGAGTCACTTGTGACGCCGTCGTAACTAGTCGTAGGTCGGTCATTGGAATGCATAGACCTGCTTTGACCGATAAGTTTTTAAATATTAAACTTGTGTGGCGATCCGTCATAACTCGTAATGGATTAGTAGGTCGGTCGTCAACACTCGTAGTAACTAATACGTCATGCGTAACTCGGTGGTCACTGGACTCTAGGCATTTCATCCCGACAACGCAAATTTTTTTGTTATTTAGGACTTGTGGCTGTAGGCTACTCATAAATGTGTGAAAGCCCCTTTAAGGCCTTATGCATATCGTAGCTTAATTTGCTGAGTTAAGCTACGAAAAAAATAAGTGTGATGCTATAAAACCTATTTGAACCGGCATATTAGTAAAGAGACATATAAATATACAATACATATGCATATACATAGCCTATACAATTCGAGAGACAGTGAGAGGGTGAGGGGGCTGATATTTTCATTAAGTTACAGAGGCACATAAAACATACGGAATTTCACCACACATATACGAGTTCGAGTTGCTCTCTGACCCCTGACCTGTGCGGACGTCCCCAGTGACCGCTAGTGAACCTGTTTACCCTTAGTGAGGTCCTAGTGAACTTTCATAGTGATGGCTGTTGTTGATGAGTCTGCTGTCTCCTCCCATACTCTCCAGCTTTGTCTTGCTTTGCAAGAAAGACTGGAGAGTGTGGAGCAGGAGATTCAGTGTCTCAAAGATGAAAATTTGGCCTTGAGACTAGCTATGGCGGAGAAGAAGTGTGAGGCTACCGGAAGTGTTCCCAGGGATCGTGAAGCCCCTTGGAAAGTGGTGTCAACTAGTGCAACGGCCTGCAAGCTGAAAAGGCAGCCAGTCAAGACCCACAACAACTTCAGCACCTTGGCTGATGAGAGTGATGGCGATGAAGTGGCGATCATCGAGGCAGTGAGAGGGGAGGGGGGGAAGTCTGCTGCTGTTGCTGCAACAACTGCTGCTACACGCCGACAAAAGGAAAAAGCTAAGTCTGTTTTCATTGTCGGTGATTCATTGGTTAGATACCTTGGCAGGGCAACAAACACTCAGGTTGGTAAAGTTGTCTGCGTGCCTGGTGCCGGAGTCGGGAGGGTGGCTGAGAAGATAGATGCTGTCATGGAAGTGAGTGGGGAGGACCCCATCATCTTCCTCAACGCAGGGAGCAAAGACATATGGAGATGCAGGACTGAGGAGTTGCTCTCCAAGTATCAGGAAATGTTGGAGAGGATCAAGGAAAAAGGTGGAGTTCCTGTGGTAAACAGTATCCTGCCTAGAAGAGGGGTAAGGAAGGAATGGTCCTCCAGGGCTATTGGTGTAAATAGCCGGCTGGAGAAGTATTGTAAGGCAAATACTATTCCATTCCTGGATAACTGGTCCCTCTTTTATGGTAAGGATGAACTGTATGCCCAGGATGGAGTACATCTCTCTCGACTAGGAGTTTCGACCTTGGCCAGCTCACTCGACAAGATTGTTGCGGGGTTTCGTTAAAAAAACCTGGGTGTGTAAGTAAAATACTGTCTCCATATGGAGCAGGTACTTCATGTGACAAACCAGTGAGTAAAATAGAAATAATCAGTCAAGATAGTGCGGATATAGTGATGTGTAATAGTAGTATCGATAACACTACACATGTAACTGATAGTAAAGATGAGAATACTGATAGAGTAGAATTTCCGTCTAGAGCTAGTAGTTCAACAGGAAATAATAAGTTAGCTAAACACAATAGAAAATTAGTTGCAAATAAAAGTAATAGGTTGAGGGTATATTATACAAATTGTAGGAGTTTATGTAACAAAATGAACGAACTTAGAGCACTCGTTAGCACAGAAAATATAGACATAATAGCGCTAACTGAAACGTGGATTAATACAGAATCTAGGCATTTTTTAGCAGAATTTGATATTCCAGGATATAGTTTGTTTAAATATGACCGAACAAGTAGGAGGGGCGGGGGTATAGCAGTGTTTGTCAGGAGTACATTAAAAAGCTGTATTAAATCAGGTATTAGACTAAATAATGATAATGAAAGTGTTTGGGTAGAGGTTAACGAAGGTAGTGAGACCATAGTTATTGGAGTTATATATAGACCGCCTAATATGAGTAGAAATGGCGGAAAATCGTTATGGGAGGAAATTAAAATAGCATCAAGGTTTAGCAATGTGTGCATTATGGGGGATTTTAATTTTCCGAACATTGATTGGCAGCACCAATTAGGCGACTCCGATTCAGTAGAGTTTATTGAGGTAGTACAAGATAGTTTTTTATTTCAATTCATAGATACGCCGACTAGAGGTATTAATATTCTTGATTTAGTTTTCAGTAACAATGAACATATGATAAATAATGTAGAGATTGGTGACCACCTAGGAAATAGCGATCATAAATCTATTTATTTTAATATACAATGGACAGGGAATGCTAAAGAGAATACGACACTTATCCCAGATTTCAGAAAAGCCGATTATGGTGGGCTAAGAAGAGACTTAAGGGTGGACCCTATTGTTAAGCGATTAAGTCAGGATATGCCAGAGTTAAACTTGCCACCTACATATAACCAGTTTATTGCTTCACTCCACAATGCTCAAAATAAATATATCCCTAAAAGAAGATTTAGATCGACGCAGAACCAACCAAAATGGATGACTAATAAGCTAATAGATCTTATAGGAAAAAAGAAAGGAATATATCGAAAAATAAAGAAAGGTGAAAATCATTTACATATATACTATCAGACTCTATCAAGACAGGTCAAAAAGGAAATCAGGAAAGCAAAAAGAAATTATGAAATAAGGATAGCCAGCGACTCAAAAAATAACCCTAAAGCTTTTTACCAACTATATAAATCTAAAGTTAGAGATGTAATAGGCCCCCTAAAAACTTCAATAGGAGAAATAACAGAAAATGATTTAGAAATGTGCAGTACATTAAATAGTCAGTTTCTTTCCGTTTTCACTAATGAAAATTTGGCACAGATTCCAGAAGTCAATATGGTATATAGTGATAGTATAGAAAATATGTTAAGTACAGTTAGTATAAGTAGAAATGATGTGCTTAAGGAAATTGACAGACTGAAACCTCAAAAATCGCCTGGTCCTGACGAGGTATATGCTAGAGTATTAAAAGAATGCAGAGATGAGTTAAGTAGTCCATTAGCATTTATATTTAACAAGTCATTAGAAACAGGTTTAGTTCCAGAAGCTTGGAAGCTTGCAAATGTAGTTCCGATCTTCAAAAAAGGTGATAAATCGATATCATCCAATTACCGTCCCATTAGTCTCACATCAATCATAGGAAAGTTGCTAGAGTCCATTATTGCTAGGAAAATTAGAAGCCACTTAGTAAAATTTAACTTAATAAATTCTTCTCAGCATGGATTCACTCAGGGACGTTCTTGCCTTACTAATTTGCTTAGCTTTTTCTCAGAGGTATATGAAGCAGTAGATAGTGACAAGTCATATGATATTATATATTTAGATTTCAGTAAAGCTTTCGACAGAGTCCCTCATGAGAGATTGATGAGAAAGGTTGAGGCACATGGAATAGGAGGGTCGTTGTTGGGATGGATTAGGTCATGGCTAATTGGTAGGAAACAGAGAGTCAGCATAAATGGTACCAAGTCAGAGTGGGGAGCAGTCAAAAGTGGTGTCCCCCAGGGATCGGTATTAGGTCCCCTGTTGTTTCTTATATACATAAATGACCTAGATTTAGGTATAACTAGTAGGATAAGTAAATTCGCAGACGATACTAAAATGGGGAGATCAATTGATTCAGATAGCGATATAGAGTGCCTCCAAAGGGATCTAGATACCTTACATGAATGGTCAGTAAATTGGCAGATGAAGTTTAACATTGACAAATGCAAGGTATTAAAGATAGGGAAGATGCAAACAAATGTTAAATATAAACTAGCTAATTTAGAATTAGAAAATTCAGACTGCGAGAAAGATCTAGGTGTGTTTGTTAGCAATGATTTGAAGCCTAGAAAACAGTGTATAAGCGTTCGTAATAAGGCAAACAGAATTCTCGGGTTCATCTCTAGGAGTGTGAGTAACAGAACTGCTGATGTTATCTTAAAACTTTACTTGTCATTAGTGAGACCCCATATGGATTATGCTGTCCAATTTTGGTGTCCTTATTACAGAATGGACATAGATTCATTGGAGAGAATTCAGCGTAGAATGACAAAAATGATCCATAATATTAGAAATTTTCCGTATGAAGAAAGGTTGAAGAAATTAGGTTTACATTCGTTAGAGAGACGCAGAGTTAGAGGGGATATGATAGAGGTGTTCAAGTGGGTTAGTGGGATTAACAAAGGGGACATGACAAATGTACTAAAGCTCAGTGATAGCGAAAGAACTCGTACCAATGGTTTCAAATTAGATAAATTTCGTTTCAGAAAAGATATAGGCAAATATTGGTTTGGTAACAGAGTTGTAGATGGGTGGAATAGGCTACCAAGTGATATAGTGGGATCAAGAACGATAGGGAGCTTTAAGAAAAAATTGGATAAGCATATGGACGAGAAGGGTTGGGTGTGAAGGGGGATCAGCCGGGTTGGGCCAATCAGCGCTCTGCAGACCCCCGTAATCCTGCGTTAATCTCTAACCGGTTTGGTAAGATGATCCTCAGGGTATTAGAGTGTTGAGCCTATAATTGGGCTTTGTAATTGGGGTTGTGTGGGACAGGGATCTGCCTTGCTTAGGCCAATCGGCTTTCTGCAGACTCCCATTTTCTTATGTTCTTATGTTCTTAAGTCTGTGTGTCTCTCTCTCTCCATGGCCAGACATTATTGTATTCCGTCCAACAATCTATGGCCATTTACGTCTCTTTATTTTTCCTCCCTTCTTCCTGACACTTCCAGTATTTTTTTTTAAATTTCTTGAGATTCTATTCTCTATTTTGTATTTATATTTATTTTGTCTCTATTTTATTTTCCAAGCTTCAGGTTCACGGTAATGTCTCTTCCTTTGCCAACTTAATATATATTCGTTGGGTAAATTTATCTCTTTCCGTTTCTCAAACGCTAGATATTTTTTTCTATCCCACCGTTTTCTTGTATTTAATTCAACAAACAGTATTTTTGTTGTAAATCATATTGTAAATGCTATCATTTGTTTATTATCCCCCTCATATTATATTTGCTTCATTTACGTGCGCGCGCGCACTCTCTCTCACACACACACACACACACACACATTATAATTAAGTTAGCATAGCTGAATGTAATTCTCACATGTATGTTTTCAGCCTCCAATAAACCGTTCATTATTATTATGGTAAGGGTTAGTCTTGTAACCCACGCAATAGGTATTACGGACACGTACTAGCTGGTAGGTAAGGGATAATAGGTATTACGGACACGTACTAGCTGGTAGGTAAGGGATAATAGGTATTACGGACACGTACTAGCTGGTAGGTAAGGGATAATAGGTATTACGGACACGTACTAGCTGGTAGGTAAGAGATAATAGGTATTACGGACACTACTAGCTGGTAGGTAAGGGATAATAGGTATTACGGACACGTACTAGCTGGTAGGTAAGAGATTATAGGTATTACGGACACGTACTAGCTGGTAGGTAAGGGATAATAGGTATTACGGACACTACTAGCTGGTAGGTAAGGGATAATAGGTATTACGGACACGTACTAGCTGGTAGGTAAGAGATAATAGGTATTACGGACACTACTAGCTGGTAGGTAAGGGATAATAGGTATTACGGACACGTACTAGCTGGTAGGTAAGAGATTATAGGTATTACGGACACGTACTAGCTGGTAGGTAAGGGATAATAGGTATTACGGACACTACTAGCTGGTAGGTAAGGGATAATAGGTATTACGGACACGTACTAGCTGGTAGGTAAGGGATAATAGGTATTACGGACACGTACTAGCTGGTAGGTAAGGGATAATCTTGTATCTAATGTAGGGCTAAATTAGGCCAGGTTACTGTTTTATTTTACTTTTTATTTTTACTTTAAAAAACCGCAAAACCTGAGCCAACGTTTGCCAAAATTTGTCGCGAATTTTCCAAATTTCGGGTTTTATGGGTTTCGGTAAAGCTAGAAGGAATGACATACAATATGATAATGTCTGCCCCATGGCATAACCAAGCAGCAAACTAGGGTACTATAGCAATACAATATGATAATGTCTGCCCCATGGCATAACCAAGCAGCAAACTAGGCTACTATAGCAATACAGTTGCAAGGAAAGTTAGGGTGGGAATGTGAATAAGGGTGGAGAGGGAGAGGGAGGGGGGGGGGGGGGGTTGAGGAGGAAAGGTGGAGGGAGGGAGGTGGTAGATGGTAAGGGAGGTTGGGGTGGGGGAGTGAAGGTGGGGATTGGGAGGAAAGGTGGAGGAGGGAAGGTGGGGAGGGAGACGGTGGAAGGAGGGAGGGAGGTTGTAGATGGTAAGGGAGATTGGGGTGGGGTAGGGAAGATTGGGGTGGGGAGGAAAGGTGGAGGGAGGGAGGGAGGTGGTTGATGGGAAGGGAGATTAGGGTGGGGGAGGGAAAGTGGGGGAGGAGAGAGGTGTTGTGGGTGTGGATCAAGTAATGTGGGGAGAGGGAAGGAGAGAGAAAGACAGAGGGAAGGGCATGAGGAGGTAGTCGATGGGAAGGGAGATTGGGGTGAGGGAGGGAAGATGGGGGAGAAGAGATGATGTGGGTTAGGAACAAGTAAGGTGGAGAGAGGGAGGGAGAAATAAAGACAGTGGGGAGGGCAGGGGGTGAGGGAGGGGAAAGGAGATTGGGGTGGGGGAGGGGAAAGGAGATTGGGGGGGGGGAGGGAAGATGGGGAGGGAGAGATGAATTGGGTGAGGAGCAAGTAAGGTGGAGAGAGGGAAGGAGAGAGAAAGACAGTGGGGGGAGGGCAGGAGGAGGTAGTCGATGGGAATGAAGATTGGGTGGGGGTGGGGAAGAAAGGTGGAGAGAGGGAAGGTGGGGATGGAGAAGGTGGGGGAGGGAAGGTAGAGGGAGGTGGTAGATGGTAAGGGAGATTGGGGTGGGGGAGGGAAGGGAGATTGGGGTGGGGAGGGAAGATGGGGGGAGAGAGATGATGTGGGTGAGGAGCAAGTAAGGTGGAGAGAGGGAAGAGAGAAAGACATTGGGGGAGGAGGGAGGTAGTCGATGGGGTGGGAGATGGAAGATGGTGAGGAGTACGGGAGGAAAGGTGGAAGGTGGGAGGTAAACAAGGTTAGAGGAGGGATGGCTGGTTTAAGGGGAGATGGGTCGTTTTTCTGGCTTTCTCCCTCGTGTTAAGCCCCATTTGTTTTGAGATTATAAGACGTTTGGCCCATTAGTTTGGCGATTTTAACACCTTTTGCCCCATTTTGTTGTCAATTTTAAGACCTTTCGTGACATTTTGGTGTCGAATTTTTCCTGGCGAGCGAGAGCGAGCCTGAAATTGACATTATTCTACCGACAAAATTTCAAATTTATCTTGAAGGGGGGTCTAGGGGGCGTTTTTCTAAGCTTGATGGAGGTCTAATGACAAATGAGGAAAACAAGAAAGAAAAAGGAATAAAAAAAAAAAAAAAAAAAAAAAAACCCGGCTCCTCTCCCCTTAAAAGGGGTAGACGGGGGTGATGAGGTAGGGCCGTGTGGCAAGAGACAAAATACACAGGAGATGGGAGGGGATTTACAGTTATATACTGAATAGTTTGCCGCACATATAATACTCTATTCCATTGGGGTCCTGATTTGGCAGTGCTTCACCCAACTCCCCAACTCCCCTCCCTCACTCCACCTCCTACCAAAAGGAGGTGGAGTGAGGGAAGGGGGTTGGGGAGGTGGGTTTAGCGCTGCCAAATCACGACCCCAATGGAATAGAATATGTGTGGCAAACTGTACATGTATGCCCTTTGGTGAGGCCAGAAAGGGAAACAAAGCCGAAGGTCCGGGGAAAGGTAAGATGGAGGGAAATGAAGAAAGAGAGGGGGGTGGGGGAGGGAGTTAGGCGTGAGGGGGGGGGGGGAGGGTCGAGCGAGTTGGTCAAGGGGTTGGGGTGGAAAGAGATGGGGAGGGAGGGGGGGGGGGGTGGATAAAGGAGGACACGGTAAGGGGATAGGAGTGAATTAACAGGATGAAACATACATGATAAAGAGGGTACAATAAAAAAGGAGAATCAAACTAGCCTTCTGTCCACTCCTTCGTCAGCGCCGCCTCCTCGTAAGCATCGCCACACTCAAGTACACTCACTATGCAAAACGCGAACGTCAGCACGAAATAACAAAGAAACCACCCGCCCCGCCGGACACCGAGGAAGATACTTCGGGAGTGTGAGTGGCAGGCAGTGGAAGGGGATGCACGACGAAACAAATAAACACGAACGAAAGAAAGGTGATCAATAATGTGCATACGATCACACAAGCATACAAGTTCATGCTGTGAAAGGAATATAGATGGCGCTGGCGTATATATATCGTTTGCGAATTTATGTTTACTTTAAAATGTCTTGTCCTACCTCAATAATATGTTTACTTTGGAATACCGTCTATTGTATCTACTCTTACTTCTTCTCATCTACATATTTACCTTTCTTATATTCATTACTTTTCCACTTTTTAATTTAAGCTTGTTCTAATTATCTGCCTCCAGCTGATCTCTCTCTCTCTCTCTCTCTCTCTATATATATATATATATATATATATATATATATATATATATACATCACATACGAATATACTCATAAATAAACTTTCGAACTATATACAAACCCGATCTACCCTGTAAACAATGATCGGTAGGAAAATGGTAATTAAAGGGGGATGGGTCGATTTTTCTGGTTCCCCTTCTTCATCATATTTAACCTCATCGGTTTTCAGATTTTAAGACGTCCCCCCATTAGTTGGCGATTTTAAAACCTTTCGTCCCATTTCTATATTATTGAATGTTTTATTATGAGTATTATTATTGAATGTTTATTATGAGTGTGGATATATTTGAGTGGGAAGAGAGGAAAACTTCACCACCCCTACTCTGAGCAACTCTCCAAACCAAGAGTGAAACGTTGTTCTCAAACTTTCTTCTATTCAACAGCTGAGCTCTGGAACTTTCTCCCAGAATCAGTCTTTCCCTCTTCCTAGGACTTAAATATTTTCAAACTCCGTGTGTCCAGGCATTTTGGCTCGAACGTCCCTTGATATTGGCCCTGTCACTCTTTCAACTATGGGGGAGGCACTCGCTACAGGCTGTTCTGCCTTTTGCCTCCCTCACCCACATAGAATACAAAAAGTGGCACCATGATGGCGGAAGATGGACGTTCTCTGTTTCTATAGGGTCTCTCAGAAGCAGTAAATGAAGCTATTGATATTATGAAGTAATGAGGTACACGTAACCATAGTCATAAGTAAGAATAACATTACAGAGAACTGATAAGAGAGACACTGAACAACGCTAGCGATGTTATAGTAGGTCGGGAAGAAGAACAATACAGACAGACTAGAGATGTTATAGTAGGTCGGGAAGAAGAACAATACAGACAGACTAGAGATGTTATATGAGGTCGGGAAGAAGAACTATAAAATAAGACTACAATAGAAAAACAAGAAAAAAGGCTGAATATATAATAAAGTAATGAGGACATTAATAATAATACGATTACTACTACTACTACTACTACTACTACTACTACTACTACTACTACTAATAATAATAATAATAATGGTAATAAAAATAATAATAAAACACAAAAATAATAGTAATAATAAGAAGAGGAAGAGGAAGAAGAAGAATAATGATAAGGAAGAAGATGGATAATGATAATAAAACCCCTATATAGCCCTAAAGGAAACCATTGACATACGGAAGCCCCAAGAGGTAAGGTAATGATGGGTCCCCTGTGGGAGTGGCTTCATTAGCGGGCTGTTGACGCTCATATCCGGGACGTAAACAACTTCACACTGGAGGCAAGGGTAGGAGTAGATACTTTAGAGTGACAGAGACCACCCAACCCTCAGAAATATTGGTGTGCCGCTACAGAGACCACCCAACCCTCAGACATATTGGTGTGCCGCTACAGAGACCACCCTACCCTCAAACAATTTGGTGTGCTGCTACAGAGACCACCCAACCCTCAGACATACTGGTGTGCCACTAGAGTGACAGAGACCACCCAAACCTTAGACATATTAGTGTGTCGCTACAGAGACCACCCAACCCTCAGACATATTGGTGTGCCACTAGAGTGACAGAGACCACCCAAACCTTAGACATATTGGTGTGCCGCTACAGAGACCACCCAACCCTCAGACATATTGGTGTGCCACTAGAGTGACAGAGACCACCCAAACCTTAGACATGTTTGTGTGCCGCTACAGAGACCACCCAACCCTCAGACATATTGGTGTGCCGCTACAGAGACCACCCAACCCTCAGACATACTGGTGTGCCGCTACAGAGACCACCCAACCCTCAGACATACTGGTGTGCTGCTACAGAGACCACTTAACCCTCAGACATATTGGTGTGCCGCTACAGAGACAACCCAACCCTCAGACATATTGGTGTGCTGGTACAGAGACCACCCAACCCTTAGACATATTGGTGTGCTGGTACAGAGACCACCCAACCCTCAGACATATTGGTGTGCTGCTACAGGGACCAACCAACCCTCAGACATATTGGTGTGCAGCTAGAGTGACAGAGACCAACCAACCCTCAGACATATTGGTGTGCCGCTACAGAGACCACCCAACCCTCAGACATATTGGTGTGCCGCTACTGAGACCACCCAACCCTCAGACATATTGGTGTGCTGCTACAGAGACCACCCAACCCTCAGACATATTGGTGTGCCGCTACAGAGACCACCCAACCCTCAGACATATTGGTGTGCCGCTACAGAGACCACCCAACCCTCAGACATATTGGTGTGCCGCTACAGAGACCACCCAACCCTCAGAATTGGTGTGCCGCTACAGAGACCCCCTAACCCTCAGACATATTGGTGTGCTGCTACAGAGACCACCCAACCCTCAGAAATATTGGTGTGCTGCTACAGGGACTAACCAACACTCAGACATATTGGTGTGCTGCTACAGAGACCACCCAACACTCAGACATATTGGTGTGCTGCTACAGAGACCACCCAACACTCAGACATATTGGTGTGCTGCTACAGAGACCACCCAACACTCAGACATATTGGTGTGCTGCTACAGAGACCACCCAACACTCAGACATAGTGGTGTGCTGATGGTGTTGTTAGCCTTTCTCTCTACACCCATATACACTTTCATAATTGTGTGTCCAAATTTATCTTTTATACTTGCTAATTTGAACACGTACATGACTGATACACTTAGCATGCGTTTCTTTTTATTACATTTGAACACACCATTATTACAGTGTAGATCCATACCCATGATAAACATTCGACAACACTGCCACTTGGTACTTGATGCTTGGCTGTAATATACTTGATCAAAAATGCAATATCACACCGTTCTTTAACCCCTTCCGTAGTCTTATATATTTATTGTTAGTTACATTTACACGATTTTATACAGATTAGGAAGAATAGAAGGTAGTTGAAATAGTTAATTGAGATATTCTGTGCCTTGTAATAGCTAGAGGTCTGGCCGAAGCTGAATATAATAATCTTAATGTTGCCAAAAATATAATGAAAAGGGCGTCACCGGTACGGAAGGGGTTAATCATTACGACACCATAATAGCGTCCAAAGGAGAAGATGGCCACTCTCTCTCTTACGTCAGGATCTCCAGACAGTAAAACCCGCTCTAGTGACTTCTCTTCAACCTCACCATTTGTTCACTTATTAATTTAACCCTTTCAAAATCCGATTATGCACTTCTTTTCTGTTTTCGGGGTTTTTAATTGACGATATTATTCAGATTGGGTAGGGTATATGGAAGTCAGAGGGTAAACTTAGATAGTCTTTACTTATTGGCCTATAATTTCCACATATCATTCCTAAGCTGCATAAACTCGTCTAGTGATAGCCAGAATAAACTGTAATGTCTGTATTGATGTTATGTTTGGTAAAAATAGGTTCATGTTTCACATGGCTATGACATTGACATTATATGCTCAATAGTAGATAAATTATTGGATCACAGAATGGATGCTATAATTGGTAAACAAATAATTATTGTATTGAAATGTATTATTGTCTGCCCACATCCAATACAAAGAATAAAGGTCATTAAGTCTCATCAAGTAACTTCTACCTATCTGTCTGTCTGAAAATCTAAATATGTCAATAAATATCTTTGTTTATCTCTATCTATCTATCTATCTTTCTATCTATCTACTGTATCTATCTAGCAAACTTTAAGGAGTTTCGTTTGAGTATTGAGAGTGCATGTACTGTTTTTTTTTTTTTTTTTTTTTCTATATTCCAACTTACTTCCTCTCGGGCATAGGCTGAGAGCCTTAACATTCACCGCTTTACAATGAACAGTGAAGCCCGTGAGGTCTTGTTCCAGTCTAGGGAGTGAGACATGTGAAGCACGTAGAGTACAACGAGCACCTGCCATCTTGCCTTCACATGAGGCACGGTGCTCACTCATGGCCCGAAACGACCCCATCTCTGAAGCCACCTCGTTCCCGTGCTTCACTGTCTCACCCCCTACACTCGGACTCTCACACTTACACACACACACAACGCCACCTGTTGAGCAGATAACTCATCAGGCATTGCACCCCTATAGCATATATTGAATATGGGAATATTCATACAGTGCTATTTAATCAGGGAACAATGAGGGTATTTTATTGACGTTTCGGTGGGCTTGTGGTAATGCACTGATACTAGGTACAGCACAAATTCCATCCCAATAATATCTTCCCATTGATACATCGGGATTTGAACCCGGGACCTTTGGATTACCAGGCCAGTGGCAAGACCACTCCACCACACCTCCCCTGTGCTGTGTTTACTTGACCAAGTGATGCTACAATATATATACAGCTCGTGTGTTTACCTAAGGAGACCCAGAGCTAGGAAGAGGCCTTTGTGTAGCTGTCACAGGAGTACTGTCGGTTTTGTCTGTAAATAACTGTATAACTACTTCAGTTTGTTTAGGGGGAAGTGTGTTTATGTTGTCTCGTTGGTGCCGTCCGCATCTGGTTATATGGGTTGTATGTCAAAAGAATCACATTACGAAACGGCCACAACCAGGACGGCCATAGTCTCGTAAGATAATCATGCTCACTTTAACCTAACTAAGTATAACTGAATCTATCCATACCTAACCTAAACTAACTAAATGCAATGTACTATATTTTAACTTGACCAAAACTAGCCTAATTTTACCTCTTCTAACCTGGGCTGGTTGGGACCGTGGTCGTTTGGGTTGTCTCCGTTTCAGAGTGAGGGCGTGTTTACCTGCTTCTGGCTAGCCTACTTAAATCTACTCAGTGTTTCCTGATTTCGTTTGGGTCTCTCTGGAGCTCACTTCCTCAGATTGAGATCTATACCCCATGAAATGTTCTTTCCTCTCACATAGGCATTATGCTATTCATAGTGCAGTTGGGTCCAGTACATGGTTAGATTGATATCCAGTATTCGATAAATGGATATTAATCATGGCCATGTGCTGTACCTTTAACTCTTTTGATGGTGTAATGCTTATGACGTCAATTCTGTATGTGGTATCCTGGGTTCGAATCGCATGCTTTCATCATAGTGAGAGAGAGAGAGAGAGAGAGAGAGAGAGAGAGAGAGAGAGAGAGAGAGAGAGGGGAAGAGGAAGACAACACAGGACAATTAATGTGTGTATGTTTAAATTCATATCATTATAATTTTAAGTTCACCATTGCATGTTTTCTTAAAGAGTTTTGCTTTTGTATTCAAGACAATACTAATGTTTAAACGCTAAGTGATCTCTTCATATACAGGCTCCATATTTGTAAATTTTAATCTTAACTCATGTTTTGTATTTATTCGTTTGTTTCAAAGAAGTTACACCCCGTTCTTAACATTAATCCTCTATTACAAACCCCAATGCACTAGAATTTACTAATGAAAGCATATGGTCCTCCCGAGATTCGAACTACACCAAACCTAGAACATAAGCATCTAAACCATTACACCACCAACACAGTTTTCATGTTCTCCTCCTATTTTTCTTTCCTACTCTCCTTTTCAATATATCTTCCCGTCGTATATTTGTCATCATTAAATTCTCATCCTTCGCGATGTGACTCCAAGCAGTAAAATATATATACCAATGTTTTTTTTGTTTTTTTATCTGTGACCTACATAACATCCATCTTCACTTCCAGATTTGGCCAATAGTAATTTATCTCTTTCAGCATTCGAGGACTTTATTCTGGCTATCATTAGACGATTTTATTCAATTTAAGAAGACCCTCAGCAAATCAGACATATATTTATATTGCAAAGTTAAAAAATGAAACAATTGTAAGCTAATAGTCAGACTGTTACCGGTACAAATATTCAATAATTCAATACCCTAAAGAATGTGCTATAATTTGCTCTAGAGACACTTCTGTTATCCCTCGAATTTTAGTTACGTCTTTCCCTGCGGACTGTGTTTACCTTAAAAGGAAAATGGACTCTCATGCCAGTTTGCTCCCCAACAGACTTAAAATGTAAGTTATAAATACGATTCTTTACTCTCGTACACACACACACACACACACACACATATATATATATATATATATATGATGTGTATACATACATACAGAGAGAGAGAGAGAGAGAGAGAGAGAGAGAGAGAGAGAGAGAGAGAGAGAGAGAGAGAGAGAGAGAGAGAGAGAACGAACATTGGGATTACCAGTGTCACTTTAGCTATCTTTGTATTGACCCTATCCCCTTTACAGCCTGACCCCCCCGTGTGACCCTGGGTGTGAGTCAGACCTATGACGCAGGAGGTCAGGGGTCAGGGGTCGCGGGTCAGGGAGGGTCACACAGCCACGGGTAAATACTTGATGCCTTCTCAATAATTCTCAAGAGGAGAACACATTGCCGACAACCTATCGACCTTATGATATAGCCTACTTTTAGGGGGGTCACCGTCTTTTGTTTTTATCTGACTTGTATCCATTTGGCCCCATTCAGCCAACTGTTTTAAGACGTTTATCCCCATCCAGGTGTCGATTTTTTCTTGGCGAGCGATAGCGAGCCAGCCTTGTATGGAGAAATCCGGCTTCGACGGAGACATTTCTAAATCGAAAAATGTACAAATTTAGCTTGCTGTAAAACAAAATATATATATATGCTGGCTCGCTACCGCTCACCAGGAAAATTTTGACACTTGGATGGGGGTAAACGTCTTAAAACAGTAGGCTGAATGGGGCCGAATGGATACAAGCCAAAGAGAGAGGGAGAGAAAGAGAAAACAAAAGCGAGGTGCGCTACTTTGATAGTGTGTGATATCATCTATAATTATTATGTAAAGCACTATCAGAGTAGGATCTATTATAAGGTCAATATATCGAAAAAATACTATACTCCCAACATTTTTTAAATACCTGCCAGCGCGTGGGATCGAACCCCCGACACCAGAGCGAGCACTCCTAATACAGTGACTAAGTGAGCTCGGCCACCTTGACAAGGCCTCGTTTTATGTCCTATAGTGTACAGTCGTGGTCAGGAATGCTTGAACACTTGATAATGATAAGAACATTGACTTCTGCATCCTATTGATTTAAGTGTTTGTGGATCAAGCAGTTAGCAAAATTGTTCGCCAGTGTTTCACAATCATCCATCCATAATTACATTGTCCAGAAATTCCTGCCGTCGATTGTACAGTTGTGTTTATGAATACTTGAACACCACCTAACGATAAAAACAATATGATGAACATTAAGGGGACAGTGGTAATTTTGTTGGTCTCTATATTATTCACTGCTTATCTATTTGTTTGTTTCCTCGCTAGACATCCATCGCGCTTAGAAAATCACCCCCTTGACTCCCTTTCATGATTAATTTGTAAATTTTTCGGTAGAAAATGTCCCTGCCGAAGGGACAGGCTCGCTTTCGCTCGCCAGGAAAAAAATCGACACCTACTATGGGTTTCAGAGGCCGTGTTACATGGTTTTTCGGGAATAACTTATTAACACAAATTTGGATTAGTACGATATTTTGACACAGCTTTATTCACACCCTGCCCTAATTTTCGCCAATATCGTGCATTACCAGAAGTGTAGAATTAAGGTACTTGTCCCTGTGTCATGAGGTTAAAGTCGCACCTGGTCACACCTGGATGATGAGGAAACGAACAAGGTTAGTCACCCCCCCATCTCTCTTTCTTTCCCTCTCGCTCTCTCTCTCTCTCTTGCTCGCTCTCTCTCTCTCTCTCACTTTCTCACACATGGAAACTACGGCCACTGGCGCATTCATTATACATATAAAAGTGAGGCATGCAAAATGTATTAATTTTATATTAATGTATGATAGTGACATAAACTGACTGCAAGGGCAACAGTAGGGTAGGGTGGTGGGTATAAAACGAGCGTGTGTGATGGAAGAGCAGTGGTTTGGTGATTTCCAGGTGTTGTGTAGTTTTGTGTTGGCATGATATTGCATCTACTGTAAGGTGTAATATGGTCATCGTATCGTCAGGTTGTGTTGGATGTCAGGTGGGATGGGGCAGTTGACGCTTGGTCATTAATTACGGGTTGGGAAGGGGTGAGGATGGGAAAATGTTGGGGGAGGAATGGTAGTGTAGGGTAAGTAAGTACAGTCACTTATACAAAATCGTGGACCGGTACGATTTTCGTTATGCAATTACTATCTGGGTTGATTATTGGCTGGGACTTGCTTTATAATCAATGGTATATGTAGGTTCGTAATTGATGTATAGACAATCATATTCGTAAATCCGTTTGTAGAGATATACTTCCATAATTAGAAAAAAGGTGAGGTCCATGAATTGTTATGAGTGATGGTACGTTGAGGAAGATGGTGCCGACAATAAAACAAACAATACAACAAAAACACGGAGAAGAAGGGTAGGACAATGGGACATTTATACAAAGTTTATAGGAATGTGGAGGGGTGAGTGTGGCCAGGTTTTATTAATAGGTCATTTTATACAACGAAAGGAAGCGGAGACATGAAGGGTGGACAAATGATTGGACAAGCCGATTGGCGGCTTTCTCCCTGCTGTATATGTAGTAAAGACGCATGACAAATGCGTTTTTACACCCACGCGGACAATGACGCAACATGGTTGCCATAATTTGCCTTGCTGGAGCCAATGTCACGTATGGCTGACTGTATACGACTGCTGCCGTAAGCCCGTGGCACCCGACGAAAACACACAACACCCGGAAACAACCGAACCATTGCTCATCGATGAAACACGGTCGTTATATACCCAGCACCCTACCATACTCTGGTCCTTACATTCACGTTATGTCACTATACAATATAAAATTAACACATTTTGCATGCCTCATTTTTATATGTATAATGCATGCGCCAGTGGCCGTAGTTTCCATGTGTGAGAAAGTGAGAGAGAGAGAGAGCGAGCAAGAGAGAGAGAGAGCGAGAGGGAAAGAAAGAGAGATGGGGGGGTGACTAACCTTGTTCGTTTCCTCATCATCCAGGTGTGACCAGGTGCGACTTTAACCTCATGACACAGGGACAAGTACCTTAATTCTACACTTTTGGTAATGCACGATATTGGCGAAAATTAGGGCAGGGTGTGAATAAAGCTGTGTCAAAATATCGTACTAATCCAAATTTGTGTTAATAAGTTATTCCCGAAAAACCATGTAACACGGCCTCTGAAACCCATAGTAAATGGGTCAAAAGGTCTTAATATTGACAAATAAATGGGACAAAAGGTCTTAAAATTGCCAAACTAAAATGTTACAACTAATGGGGCTAAACATGAGGAAGAAGGGGGTCCAGAAAAACGACCCATCTCCCCTTAACTAGTGAATTCCAGTAATATTATCTGTATGGTTTATGTAGTTTCCCAATTATACTTCCAAATATTGTCCATAAATATCTGACTACAACTTTGCCTTCCCGGTAAAAGTTTATATACCAATGATTTACTCATAAACAAATTTAGAATTTTTTTAAGTGCATTGTTTTAGAATGAAGTATAGATATTTTGAATATGAACTATACAGTATATGTAAAAAACAATATATACTGTATATACATCGGTTGGAAATGCTTTGATAATATATTTTGTAATATTGACAAAATTTATATATTTTGCGATTTGTGTAAAATGGAAAAAATATAATAACGATAATAATTGTACTCGTTTTTAAAGCTGCACGAACATAACAATAATTATGTTTTCCTCGATGCCCCCATAAATATTTTCGAATGATGATTTAGGGATCTTATTTGTCTATTTTGTTTTCGTTGTTTTTCTGCATAAGACAACACCTCATTTAGACACATATGCCTGCTACACTAATACGTATTTAACCCCTTCACCACGATGACGTATTTTTACCCTTGAATCTGGAGTAAATGGGTGGAAGCAGGGTACCTCCCAAGTTAAGAAGGACCTTGTTAAGAAACCTTTTCACAAGCCTAAGAGCGGAGGTAAGTCTCACCAGCCGCATGCTAAACAATCCTTTCGTGATCCCAGAACCCCTCCTCAGCCGGGAGGTACTCTGCCCAAACCCAGACAAAGTAAATACTCAGGATATAAAGGTAAGCCCTATCAGAAGCCAAATCAGGGGCAGACGTCAGCTAAGACTAGCCAGCCGTCTGATACCAACCCACCTCCCCCTCCAAAAAACTAGCCACCCAGCCTCTCAATCTCCCAGTGCCATGCTTAGGTGTACCGGATTCGAGAGTTGCTTTACCGAACAGGCCCGGTCTGCAGACTGGGTCGTTCCTGTCATTCCGCTTAGCCTGGCCCAGGAAAACTTTGGCCAAGAAGGTAGTAAGCAAAGGAATCACCTGGCGGTGGCTCCGGCGGCCTCGACTGCGTCAGGCGCTGGAATACAACTATGTATCACAGGAGGTGGAGGCCCTAGTCCAAGAAATTATCTCAAAAGAAGTCCTTGTCTCAGTCAAACCAACTTGCCCAGCATTCACCTCCAGACTTTTCTTAGTGCCGAAAAGGGACAGTGTGAAAATGCGACCAGTAGTAGATCTCTCGCGTCTGAACACATTTATCATAAATTCACCCTTCAGGATGCTTACAGTCGATCAGATCAGGCTCTCTCTTCCGCCGCAAGGCTGGATGTGCTCAGTAGACCTCAAAGACGCCTATTGGCATGTCCCTATAAACAAAAGGTTCCAAAAATTCCTCGCTCTGAGGATCAGGCAAGAGACTTATGTCTTTCAAAGAATGCCTTTCGGGTTGAACCTGGCACCGAGAATTTTCACAAAATTAGTCCGGCAAGCCCTTTTGCCATTGTTAGCCCAAGGCATACAGGTGTTTTGTATCTAGACGACTGGCTGGTGGTGGCAGAGTCAAAGGAGTTATGTCACAACCATGTAAACCAAGTATTAAATCATGTGCACAACCTAGGGTTCAAGGTGAACTTGGCGAAGTCTCTCCTTGTTCCCACAAGGAATATTCAGTGGATAGGGCTGGTCTGGGACACTACCAATCTAACTCTTACTCAGAGTGTGGACAACCGGAACAGATTTCGCCGGAAACTGTTCCTTTTTCTCCACAGTCTGAATACAACCAGGAAAACGTGGGATTCCCTGATCGGCTCTCTCAACTGGATCCAATTAACTGTGAAGTTGGGCCGGTTGAAAGTAAAGAGATTAATCTTGGAAGGCAACAAAGTTTTCCTCTCTCGCCGGAAAAGAAATTATGGCCAATTCCTCCATTAATCCACAGCTTGCTATCGGTCTGGGCCAAGCCGGAAATGCTTTACTCAATAATGACATGGGTTTCTCCCAAGCCTACGGTATG
This sequence comes from Paralithodes platypus, assembly GCA_032716605.1. Lineage (NCBI taxonomy): Eukaryota > Metazoa > Arthropoda > Malacostraca > Decapoda > Lithodidae > Paralithodes > Paralithodes platypus. The sequence goes on from CM064513.1 coordinate 12,528,598, forward strand.
GGTAGACACAGACGCTTCAGGGGCTCTAGGTTGGGGTTATCAGTCGAATCTAGGCCATCAAGGGCAAGGCACTTGGCCCCACGACAATCTTTGTCATATCAACAAGCAAGAGCTTTTAGTTCCTCCTTTTTCCTACAAGATCATGGGATGTCCTTGCAAGACAAGTCAATAGCGTTCCGTATGGACAACCTAACCGCAGTCCATTGTATTCAGAAGCAGGGCTCAGTGAGGTCTCGAGAGTTGCTAAAATTATCAGAGTAGATTTTTGCCCTAGCCGAATCGCTGGGCATCCATCTGCATGCAGCATATCTCCCCGGCGTGTCGAACGTCTGGGCAGACGCTCTGTCTCGGAGGCGGAGCAACCTAGTAGAATGGGCTATCAAACAAACAATCTTCGACAAGATGATTGCAAAGCCTTACCGTCCACAAGTGGATCTGTTCACATCCGAGGAGAATCACAGACTCCCTCTCTTCCTAACTCGCTGCGGTGTAACCCCGGGGGGGGGGTGGGGGGGGACCAGATGCATTACTGGAGGATTGGAACAAGTGGACTTCAATTTATCTTTTTCCTCCACCAGATTCTGTACTAATGTGCAGTGTGATTCACAAACTGAGGGGTTACCGGGGCTTAGTCTCGATGATCGCGCCTTTATGGCCGGCTCAGGCATGGTACCATCAATTGCGGGAATGGTGCAAGATCCCGGTGTCGCTCCCGGTCTCCGCCTTCCACTTAGAGATGATTGGCAACCTTCAGACCTCGCTCACTTTTGCCTTATGGACATTTACAATGGAAAATGGTTAGCTGAATTTGGGGAGAGTGTCACAAATAAGCTTTTGAACCAGTATACTATGTCTACCAGGAGACAATACCAGTCACATTGGAAAACTTTTACGACCTGGATTGTAGAGTCAGGGCAAACAGATGCCTCGGGAGCCTTGATTTAAAAAAAACTAGATTATCTATTTGAGCACAAACAATTTTCAGTAATCACGTTAAAAAATCACTTGTCTGCCATCAGATCTCCCTTTTTTGATCTCACGGGCCTTTCCGTACCGCAGGCGGAGGAGAAAGGTTTTATGAGGGCGTGTTTCAAGCTGCGCCCACCACCCCGTCAGCTCATGCCCACCTGGTCACTTGACAAAGCCTTATCATTACTTCAGTCACATAAATATAATAATGCGCCGGATTTTGATTCACTCTTAAAGAAGGCTGTATTCCTCATGGCTCTCGCCACTGGAAATAGGATGTCTGAGCTGGCGGCGATGAGCAACGAACCTAACTGCCTTAGGTTTGGGATCATGTACAAATTGCGCCGTCTCCCACATTTATTGCAAAGAACGAGCATTCCAATCATGTGTTTTCTGAATTTTCTGTTCCGGAATTGAAACGCGGACACACTCATCATATTTTATGCCCTGTGTAGGCCTTATCTAATTTTATGAGGGCTGCTCATCCTCGCCAACTAGGTGCTCTGTGGGTGAATCAGGCAGGTAATCGTGTTACGAGAAGAAAGTTAGCTTCCTTGCTTGTAGACGTTATTAAAGAAAGTAATCCCGGCGTCGTGGGCAGGGCTCATGACATCAGGAAATGGGCAGTCTCCCTTAGATTCCTCCAGAATTTTTCTATAGAAGACATTGCTAATACTCAACTTTGGGCTTCCAATCATACTTTCTTAACATGTTACCTGTCGGTCGCTCTAGATAAACCAAAGCGTACCTGTGTAGCTTTACTACAACGGGTCCAGTAGGTTATGTTCTATTATGTAAGTTGTGTTTTAAAAAGGGAGGGGGGGGGGGAGGTGCGGAATAGCCCATACCTCACAGTCTGCCGGAGACTGTGATAAATCACGAGCTGTGATCAAACTGGTTATACAGTTAAAGATATTTTATTTTATGTTAAGATTAAGTGGAAATCTAGCATAAGTTGCAACTATGCAGTTTTACCAAATTGTACAAACAGATTATATTGTACAAATAGTATTAAGGTGAGAACGAAATTCTGCAGAATTTTAGTTCGATCTAGGGGAACACATGCCTGCCCCCACAAAGTATCATGCATAGATCTTGAAGTGAGATCTGGTCATGAGTAAGCAGATTTTCTTGATGCCACGCACTGCTTGCAATCTTTTGTAATTTTCTATAAGAAATTTATTGTTTGCATACAATAAAAGTTAAATTTTTTATATGGATTTTTGTCCCCCTGAGGTTAAGGATATTGTCACGAATGTCCCCCTCCAATCTTGATATTCAGGCAATATCGTCAATGATGGAGGGGCCACTATTAAATTATAGGTTTGATTCCCGGAGGGAAGTAAAGAAAACCTAATATTTAGTAGGGCGATATTGACGATAAACGGCCCTCCCAACCATCCCACTTCCCATTCGTTGATTTTTGTAGTTTGATCTTGGTATTTCAATGAAGAACGAGATGGCAGCTAGAGGGCCTGGTGTCGGGGTAGCCAAACACAAAAAATCCACATATGGAAAGTCATATGATAACAGATATTAAGTTATTTTATTTTTTTTATTTTTTACGGAGTTTTTTCTGTAGGGTAGCCAATCATAGTGACGATCCCATAAGGGAATTAAGCGTGCACTTATGATGAGTCCTCCATGATCCTTCCGCACGGTAGATTCAAAATGCTGACGCGGGAGGTTGAATGGAGACTATTATACTAATAGGCAATATCGTCAATGATTACGGGGCCCTACTAAATATTAGGTTTTCTTTACTTCCCTCCGGAAATCAAACCTATAATCTTTACACACACTGAGCGTCATATGTGTACTTTATAAGGATTAAGAAATACAGTTATCATGCAGAAAATATATTGGTAAAGCATTCATAATAAACATCATGTTGTAGATACAAGGAACACATTCCACCCAAATACTGTACCTTACTATTTGGTGTAACATGCGAGTACAAAAAGATGCTCACTCATTCCATCAAATAATAATATAACATTAACAATGTAAGTGTCCACAGCTATGATCTAATAGAGCCGGGTCCCTTAGTTCATTGGTCAGCAGGAGAACAGGTAATTCCGGCCACTAGTACTTCGGCCACTAGTCACTCTTGGCACTTGTCAGTCCAGCCAATTGTCACTCCGGCCACGTGCGACTCCAGTTCCTTGTCACTCCCGCCCATGTCATCGCGGCCTCTTCATTGCGGGGGCCCAAAGTTAATAAAGTAAAGTTTGCTAGGAATGTTAGAATAATAACTTGATTAACAATAGTTGTTTGATTGATTAGACTATTTAGAGACTAGCAGATAGTTGATTAAGGCCGGGTTGACTAGGGTCGGTTGATTGTGGCTGAGTAACCGGGGCTGCAGTGACTGAGTCTGGGTGAATTGTGACCGGGTTGAATGGGGTCGGGTTGACTGGGGCCAGGTTAACTGGCGTCGGGTTGACTGAGGCTGGGTTGACTGAGGCCGGGTTGACTGAGACCGGATTGACTGGGGTTAGAGTGACTGTAGACCGTCAGCAGTTCCAGAGTTCCAAGTTTACTGTCCGTTGATGCAATTCTTGAAATCCTTATACTCGCCCTGTAAATGATAACAAGTTAGGAACGATACAGCTATCCACAATAAAGCTAGGGACAATAAAGCTAGAGGCAATAGAGTTATGGAGAATATAGCTAGGGACAATTTAGTGGAGAGTAATCAAGCTATGGACATTAAAGTTAGGGACAATTAACCCTCTCTGACATATGACGCGATTTTGAGCCTATTAGGGAAACTTTAAAGCCTTTGTTTCCATCAATGGTATTTAGAAACCTTTAGTTTAGTTACTTCAACCTCTGCAGTTGTCTTTTGAGTTAGCTGTGGGCAGAAAACTAATTTCGGAGAGGTAATTATAAGAGTGAGAGAACTCTATTTCTTATTGCTAATCTGGCAATCTCTGCGTCATATGTGCGTGAAAGGGTTAAGATAGGGCAAAAATAGCTAGGGGAAAGGCACGAATAATACAGCTAGGGACAATATAACTAGGGACCTTACAGCTAGCGACAATATACCTGTAAACAAAGTAGGGATACTATAACTAGGGGTAATAAAACTATGGACAACACAGCTAGACACATCAAATCTGAGGACAATAAGCTAGGTTCAATAAAGCTAGGTTCAATAAAGCTAGGGACAGTACAGCAAGGGCCAAAAAAAACATAAGTCAATAAAGTTAGGGACAATAAAACTCTAGTCAAAAAAGTTAGGGCCAATACAACCAGGGACAGTAACGTTTGTGGCAATAAACTAGGGACAATATAAACTGAATGGTAAAGAAAATATCAATAAAGCTAGGGATAATGCAACTAGGGGCAGTAAACCTAGAGGCAATAAAGCTAGGAACAATAAAACTAGAGACAATACAATTACTGACAATAAAACTAGAGAAATTAAAGTTAGGGCAATTTAACTAGAGACAATTAAGCTAGAGTCAATAAACCTAGGAATTATACAACGATACACAATACAACTAGATACAATAAAGCTCCGAGCAACACAACTAGAAACAATGCAACTAGATACAATAAAACTAGAGATAATACAGCTAGGAGCAATACAACTAGAGGTAATAAAACTAGAGATAATACAGCTAGGAGCAATACAACTAGAGACAATAAAACTAGAGATAATACAGCTAGGAGCAATACAATTAGAGACAATAAAACTAGAGATAATACAGCTAGGAGCAATACAATTAGAGACAATAAAACTAGAGATAATACAGCTAGGAGCAATACAACTAGAGACAATAAAACTAGAGATAATACAGCTAGGAGCAATACAACTAGAGGCAATAAAACGAGATAATACAGCTAGGAGCAATACAACTAGAGACAATAAAACTAGAGATAATACAGCTAGGAGCAATACAACTAGAGACAATAAAACTAGAGATAATACAGCTAGGAGCAATACAACTAGAGACAATAAAACTAGAAATAATACAGCTAGGAGCAATACAACTAGAGGCAATAAAACTAGAGATAATACAGCTAGGAGCAATACAACTAGAGACAATAAAACTAGAGATAATACAGCTAGGAGCAATACAACTAGAGACAATAAAACTAGATATAATACAGCTAGGAGCAATACAACTAGAGGCAATAAGACTAGAGACAATTAAGCTATGTACAATAAAGATGAACTCACAGGGTCAGAGTTCTTGGCCATACATTTGTACAGCGGGAAGAAGTTGCGTGTTGTGAAACCTAAGTCGTTGATGAGCCGATCCATAGAGACACAGATCTTCTTTATTTCTGGGAATAGCATAAACATTTGATTTTGGGTTTAATAATGTCTTATTAGACTTGTGCATGCAATCTGATATTGTAAATCATAAACAATATTCACTAACATTTTGAAAGTGCCCTAAACGCAAGGTTGTTGTCCACAGAAACCACACCATTAGAGATCCTATAACTAACTATAGAATCTCTATACAACATGAACTGAGTCAACAAACAGCAACAGGCACAGTAGTTTTAACTGGGCTACTAGATTGAAATTACAAAACAAAGCAAAACACATATACATTATGTGCATGATTCATTTCACTTGATTGATACAGTAATGCAATGAAGTAGGTGAGGGTGTGATTGCATACATTTTTTCCAATCGTACTGTACTTTGAAATTCGAAGGTATTTAAAAAATAGGTCATATTTGAATTCCTTTGGGCAAGTATCTCACCAGCAAGGCTCCTAAATGCTTGGACATTGATGCTAGCGTTGTGACTGTCACTACAGTCCTGAACGTGTTCCTTCACCTTGGTCCACTCGGCCTCAGTCATCTCACCGTTCATCTTCTTCAGGTTATCGATACAGTCACCCAGGCGGTCCACACAAGCAGTGTATGTACTTTTCGTGTTGTCACACACATGAAGGGCTGAAAAGAACATGATTACATAAGATGACTATAAGAATATATGACGCCTTAAGAAATATTCTGATTTGAAGATATTAACATAAACATTGATTTATCTTTGTATAATCTTTAATAATTGCAAATTTTTAATTCCCTTGGAAAATATCCAGCCTCCCACACCGATATACGGAGTGTTGAATACATAATTCGTAATATAGTCTATCTTATGATTGAAGATGTATAGAGAAATACTGAAACATTGTGACAAAACACAAATCTGGTTGAGATTATAACTATGCACCGATGTTATCCATAGTTTTGACCTAGGATCTTGACTATTGGAAAAAAAAATAATAATAATAAAAATTACCGTAAGGTTGACCCACCGAATGTTTGTATAAAGTTTAGTGAATATCCATCGAAGGAGGAGTTTCCGGACAGACAGACAGTTATAGAGGTTAGTAGTCAGAATCTTGGCCTAATTGTAATTAATATAGTCTAGTCACCATTATAAGGATATTCACATAAACAAATGGTACGCTTATCTGTGTGTATATACTCAGGCACATACCCCATAGCTGGGGGTGACCGACTCGATACAGAGCCCGAACAGAAACCACATTTAAGTTCCAATTTTTAGGGTCCGGGACTACTTTCGCGTTCCCTCGCTCCATACGCTGTCTTGTCTCGTACGTGAGTTTTCCAATGGTAGGAGAATTTCTAGCCACCCACCCCCAGAAGGAAAAGTGGGACAGTAAAAGAGACAGACACAAACGTCTAAGATTAGGTAGAGGATGCTAAACCTCACTCTGGATAGGACCAGCCCTCACCATACAAAAAATAAATTATACAAAACGAATCTCACCAAGCTTCCAGTCAACAACTATCCTAATGTTAACAGGCTTTGGTTTATCAAAAGTGCAACCAAAGATTCCCTTGTCGTTAGTGGTCGTGGCGATGGTCATCACCACAGTCACCACCATCATCACCACCAGCACCAGAACCTTCATGTTGGTGAGTTTAGATCTGTTACCTCGGGATATCTGCATGGACAAACAACAGCTGAGGAAATATGGTACATCATTACCAGAATGAAAGGTTGTTTATTGATATTATATTTTCGGTATCATCATAAAAGAGAATGACAAACTCTACTTTGTAACAAAATATAATGCAGGTATAAGAGAATGCAAAGTTGTTTATTGATACTACTGTATATGTTCAGTATATCAATGAAAGAGAATATTGGGTGGCAATACTAACCTAAAGTGAATCCAGTGGAGTCGGGCTGAGAGTGTGTGTTGTGGTGTTCGCTCCAGTGGTCTTATATGTGCCTGATCAGAGTGTGGGGGACCGGGAAGGGGGCAGGGTGAAACGGGCACATGATACTGTATTCCTAATTTTCGGCATTTATATTTTGGCAATTTTTTCTGAAGTTTTGTGAGATTCCAGCGACCCAACATATCTACCGCCAGCTTACTGTAGTTGCCGAATAGTATTATAAACGAACACCGAACAAATTGTAAAAACTGCTGAAAAATTACTCACATTGCAAATTTGGTGTACATTACAATTGTGTGGTGAGCCAGGTGAGGAAAGGAGGAATGGGGGGAGGTTGAAGGGGAAGGGGGGGGGGATTTAGTTTGCGCTGCGCATTACAGAGCTGCTACAGGCGCTTGGCTATTTGAAGGGAGGGGTACAGTCGGCCTAATAAGTGATGTGTCGGCACCAATTATGTTTTGATAAATAATTGGTATCAGCAATATTTACACATGATTTCTTCTTTTTGAGTGAGATATACAACCATGTTCCTACACTTTCCCACCCTATTCAACATCTGACAGACATTAATACAGTACAGAGCGAGGCAAACGTAATGACAGCTGAGAAATGACTTATTAGCGCCACCGTTATTGGTAGAGTAACGCATTTATATTTATAAAAAAAAGTCATTAGATGCTCCACAACATTTAGTTAAACATTACGTTTAATTCACTATTTAACTGTATTTAATTTTAAAGTTACCTCCAAATATATTTGCCAAAATAGGCTATCCTCCGGCCGTCAATTTCTAATACAAGTTCTAGCAAAGTTAGCCCCCACATAGGAGCTACATTTTGCTAATATGCCAAAATACAATTGCCTACAAACATAACTGGTACACAGCTATAATTATACTGTATATTTTTTTCTATGTGAATGAAGGCTAAAATAGGCAAAGCTGCCTGTAGTAAGTGTCTCCCTCAAAATTGAAAGTGACAGCCAATTTCAAGGTACGTTAGAGTCAAAATATCTGGACACACACAGCTTGAAGCAGTTTAAGTCATAGTGTGAGGGAAGGGCAGATTGAGTAGAAGAAAGACTAGGACAATCGGTTCAGCCTTGAGTTACAGAATTGGGCAGAATAGGGGTGAGAGTGTGTTGAAAGGCGGATTTGTTTTTGTTTTCTATATTCCAACTACTGAGACATGTGAAGCACTTTGGGATACAACCTGCCCCCGATATTTTGCCTTCGCAAGATGCACGGTTGCCCACCCACGGCTCGAAGCAGCTACATCTCTGAAGCTGTTTCTCTCCAGTGCTTCATTGTCTCACCACCTAGACTCGGACCCTCACTCTCAGAACGCCACCTATTGAGCAATGAACTCACTAGGTATTGCCCCCCTGTAGCATATTTTGAATAAGGGAATATTCATACAATGCTATTTAATCAGGGAACAATGAGGGTATTTTGTTGACGTTTCGGTGGGCTTTGTCGTAATGCACTGATACTAGGGTACAGCACAAATTCCATCCCTATAACATCTTCCCATTGATACATCGGGATTCGAACCTGGGACTATTGGATTACCAGTCCAGTGGCATGACCACTCTACCACACTTCCCATCACTCGCCGTAATGGAGGAGGTATACACTGAGGAAGCTCTTAAGAACACTGATTAATAGAAACCAAGAATACTGAGAGAAGTTGAAGGTTTGATTATGTATTGTTTAATTGTAAGGGATAGACTTGTGGAGGTTTTAGATGGGAAGATAAATTGAGAAATTGGGTTTTGGAAGCATTGAAAGTAAACAAATGTTCTTTGCCCCAATCGGAAATAGTTTATAGATCAGAAGATAGACGTGTTATGGCCTCATCATGTGATTTTTTGAGTGATAGCTTGCTGTCTTTGTGGAAAACTAGGTAAATAGTGTAAGGTAATGTCATCAGCATATGAGTGGATAGGATTGGAGATACAGTAGAGAAGATCAATAATGAATACTATAAGAAAGATAATTGGAGACAGGACAGATCCCTGAGGAACATAGGAGTTGATAGGTTCAGGAAGTTACCGATGATCGTCCACAACCGTCCACAACCGCAGCTATGGAACACCTAGAAAAGGATAGTAGAGACGGAGGTACAGATGGAGGGATAGAAACCAAAGTAGGGTAGTTTGGAGATTGGAGAGAAATTTTAAATTTAGAATAGTTTTAAAAACTTCAAAGGTGCAAGAAATGAGAGCAATTGGACGATAGTTAGAGGGTTGACAGCGGTAACCATTCTTTGGGACAAGTTGAATGAGAGCAAGCTTCCAGCAAGAAGGAGAGATGTTAGAGGAAAGTCAGAGATGAAAGAGTTTGCCTAGGCAAAGAGTCTACACAAAAGAAAGCTTTTTAGTTCAACAGGAGGAACACCATCTGGACCATACGCCTTCTTAGTAATAAGCCCACAGAGGACTGAGCGTACATCCTTAGAAAAAAGTGTGATATTAGGCATAAGTAAGAGAGAGGGAGTACAAAGGGAGTACAAAGGGAAATCAAGCAACAACAGATCTAGTGACCCTTCTAGGTTGCTTGTCCTCCAAAACACTGAGGATCAAGTGTCCAAACAGTGGTTTAGAGTGGGTAAGGGAACATTGGAAAGGGAATTACTGCCTTGGAACTAATGTCCGTGGCAGGATTAGGAAGTTAGTAGGGGACAGATGGGTTAGTAACTGAGGGGGGGATAAAATAAAGTTATTCATTTACAAACGCAGTCAGTCGCGGGTTTGATGCGAGATATTTGTCTAGGCGGAGTTTAAATGAATCAACGGTGATGCAGTATATAACGTTTCGGGGAAGCCCATTCCACAAGTTGACAACTCGATTGAAGAAGAAATTCTTAGATTTGTGTGAGTTAAAAGATTTACCAATAATTTTGCAACCGTTTCCCCGCGTGTAATTAGATTGGTCGATAGTGAAGTACTTACTACAGTTCATATTGTCGATGCCTTTGATGATTTTGAACACTTGAATTAAGTCACCTCTTAATCTGCGCTGGGTTAAAGGAAATAGATTTAATTCTCTAAGACGCTCTTCGTATGGTTTGTTCTTTAGGCTAGGTATCATTTTGGTAACTCTACGTTGAACTCGTTCTAGCTTGTTTATATCTTTTTGGTAATAAGGGCACCAGGATTGAACGCAGTATTCCAGAAGAGGGCGGACTAATGAATTGTAAAGGGTTAGGATAACTTCTTTGGATTTATGCTCAAATGACCTGCCTATAAAGCCAATTATTTTGTTTGCCTTCTTAACAACTTCTGAACATTGTTGACTCGGTTTTAGGTTACTCGATATTGTTACTCCCAGATCGGTTTCTCTGTTTACATTCTTAAGCTGAGTGCCATTCATCGAATAGTTTGCTTTCTCATTTAGGTATCCGATATGTAGTACTTTACATTTATCCGCATTGAAACTCATTTGCCAAATTTGGGCCCAACATGACAATTTATCTAGATTGTGTTGCATATCGTCAACTTGTTCTTTTGAGAGTACGCTATTTGCAATTTTTGTATCGTCAGCAAATTTTTGAGATTGTACAGGTGAGACCCTCATCTATGTCGTTGATGTAAATTAGAAAGAGAATTGGTCCTAGTACCGATCCCTGGGGTACCCCGCTACTTACATTGGTCCATTTTGATGCCTTACCGTTTATGACTACTCTTTGCTTTCTGTCGTTGAGCCAATTTTCTATCCATTTCAACACACCGTCTTGTATTCCATGCGCTTTTAGTTTTAGCAGTAAACGTTTGTGGGGAACTTTGTCAAAGGCCTTTTGAAAATCAAGGTATATAATATCTACAGCTTTACTCTCATCGTAGAGGTTGAGGATATCGTGGAAGAAGTCTAAGAGGTTTGTTAAACAGGAACGTTTTTTACGAAAGCCGTGTTGAGTATCTTTAAGTATGTTATTTTCCTCTAAGTGATTTACGAGTCTGTCTCGTATGACCGTTTCTAGCATTTTACATACAACTGAGGTTAAGCTAATTGGACGATAGTTACTGGGTAGGGATTTGCTGCCTTTTTTGAATATCGGTGTTACGTTGGCTAGCTTCCACTGATCGGGCATAGTTCCAGACTGCAAGGATTTATTGAATAGTAATGTCAGTGGTTTAGAGAGCTCATCCTTAGCTTCCTTTAGAACTCTAGGCGAGATTGTATCAGGTCCAGGCGTTTTATTTACCTTGAGTTTATCTAAACAATTCAATACTTCTCTCTCTGTAACGGTGATATTGCTTAGAACATCTGAATTATCAATCTGAATCGGCGATGGTGTAGGGATATCACTGAGGTCTTCTGTTGTAAAAACTGATGCAAAGAAGGTATTGAGGGCATTACTCATTTGTTCTTCGTCTTTGGTGTATTCTCCATTTTCATCGACTAACGGTCCAACAGTTGAAGTAACGACTTTTTTCTTTCTGATAATTATAACTATAGAATTCTTTCGGGTTTGTTTTACTTTGATTCGCAATATGTAACTCTAAGGTCTTTTTACTTTGCTTAATTAACTTTTTGGCTTTGCGTCGTAGCTCTACAAATTTCAGCCGTTCTTCGTCATTTTGTGAGGATTTTAATCTATCATTAGCAAATTTTTTAGCAAGCAGGCAGTTTGAAATATCTTTATTCCACCATTTGGGCTTATTATTATGGCCTGGACGCCGAGTTTTTGATGGTATGCAGTCTTGCACTGCTTTTAGGTAAGTGGCTTCGAATAACTTCCAAGATGTATTTATGTCGTTATTGTGAATTAAAAAGCTCCAGTCAGTTTCTTTAAACATAGCTCTAAGTTTATGGAAGTTTGCTTTCTTGAAATTAGGGACTTTTTCGATGCTACTATTTGGTTCGTTACTAGTAAACTTTAAAGTGAAAGTTATCGTACGATGGTCGCTGTTACTGAATTCATCACCAACATTCAAATTCTCTATTAATTCTTCTTTTGTTGCAAGTACAATGTCAAGAACGTTATTACCACGGGTCGGCGTTCCAACAAATTGATAAAGCGAACTCTCTTGCAAGTTCGTATACAAGTCATGTCCGGAGTGTGAAGTAAGAGTATCGCCCCACTTGGTCACAGGTAAATTAAAGTCACCAAAAATTACGGTATCTTGTGAGTTACTTACATCTGCAATTTGTTCGTAAATTTCTCGGTCAGTTTGCACTGATTGAGCTGGAGGTCTGTATATTAATGCAAGTATTATTTGGTACCTTTATTATTCTTTATTAGCACAAAAGATGCGTCGACGTTCACAATTTGAGGTTTTGACAAGAGGGTAGGGTTAAGACTTTCTTTGATATAAAGTAAAACGCCACCTCCATTTCGATTTATTCGGCTTTTCTCAAACATTACATAACCGGGAAGTGAATACTCTGCTAAAAAGTCTCTATCTTCTGTATTGAGCCAAGATTCTGTTATGCCAATCACATCATAATTTTCTGTAAACACTAGCTCCTCTAAATCTGAAAATTTATTGCGTATGCTACGAGCGTTTGCATAGAAAACCTTTAAATTTGTTATTTTAGAACTCACGGAACGCTCTTTAATAATATTTTTGGTTCTTGTCGGATCTACATTTATGTTCATGGCTGTCCTCGGTCCTCGCTGTCTTCGGTCCTTATCGCTGGTGGTCCTCGGTTGCCTCTGTTTTTTTCTTGGCGTTGGATGATTTATGTCACTGCTGCTTCTTCTCGGATGGCGTTTTTTGAGCCATGGCTGCGGACTGCTTCGTGTAGGAGACGACCCATGCGTGCTGAACCCACAGGGTTTAGATGAGTGCCATCCTTGCGGAACAGAGTAGGCTGGTTGTAGAAGTTGTCCCAGAGGTTGATGAATTCAACTTCTTCCCTCAGACACAAATGTTTTAGTCGGCTATTTGTGCTGAAAGCCTTGTCGTAGAATTTGTCAGGTGCGTCGATCTTGGGGAGAATGCCTGAGATGATGATATTCCTTGGCTTGTTTTTGTAGTGCTGGATCATCTTGCGATATTTCTCCATCAACTCTTCGGATCTGGTGCGCATGACGTCATTTGAACCAGCATGGATGACAAAAAGGGTATTTTCATTTGCATCCTTTGTGGTATCTTCGAAGGCTTCCACAATGTCGTCCAGTCCAGCTCCTGGGATGCAAAATCTTTTTCGTTGATTTGAGACTCTGTCGCAGAACTCTTCGACCTGTCCTCGTAGGATGGAATCCCCAACGAGCCGGGTCTCTTCTGGTTCGTCTTCCATCTCTACCAATATCTCAAATCTGTTGGACATTGTGACTGGTAGATGAGACCTTTTCTGCGTTGGCCGTGCACCGTTCCTCACTGGTGTAAATCCGGAAACCTGTGGTGGCGGGACTCTACGTACAGGTCGGGGAGAGGAGTGGTTAGAACGGGGGGAGGGGTTGGTACTGTTCGTGCTAGCAGGCTTCTTGCACGAGGAGTGGGGGAGAGACTAAGGTGAACAGGGCGGCTGTCCTGGTTTGATGTCGGCTCAGGTTCATCAGAAGCATCTGCTGCAGTGTCTACTGCAGGTGTTGGATTGTTGGCAGATGACGTTGGGGCGGTGGTGGATGCTGGAGTTGAAACAATTTGAGTTAGTGATACTCCAACGTTGAGTGTTACAAACTCTTGGAGTGATTCCAGCTTCCTTTCCTCCCCTGGGGGAGGGGGGTGGGGGGTGGAGAGGGAGGAATCATCCATTGTGGAGTTTTTAGGGAAAGTTTGAGCAAAGAGTTCAGCTTTGTCAGAGGAAGATGTGGCAGTGGTGCAGTCAGAGTGGAAAAGATGAAGGAAAGATGAGGAAGGAGGTTATTGGCTAGATGACAGAACTCATGGGAAGAGCTATAGTTGGAAATTTCAGAAAATTAAATATTGCTGAAAGAGTAATTGGTAATTGAAGAACAGATTTGGCTTGATTCTGGGCAGAAATATAAATAATGCAAGATTTTTTAGTTTGTATGCAGCGATAGCGTTTAAATACTTCCTCCTTATTGCGGACATCAGTAGAACTAGTACAAGTAAACCAATATTTTTGCATTAGACTGAGAGAAAAAAAAATGGAATGTATGTCTCCATGGCCAAGCGTATTACCTCTAATGCGCAAAGGCAAAGGAGAGAAGAAAGTTGGATGTGATGGAGATGAGCTGCTTGAGGAGTATGTGTGGAGTGACCCATAGAGACAGATTGAAGAATGAAGATATACGTATGAGAGTGGAGCAGCAGGAACATTTGTCGGCCAAAGTGGACAGAAAGTTGCTGAGCTGGTATGGTCATGATGAACGAATGGAAGATGAAAGGCTTACAAAGAGAATATGTGAGTCAAATACAAGAGGAGATAGAGGTGTAGGAAGACCTCCATTGAGATGGAGAGACTGTGTAAGGCAAGCATTGGAAGATAGAGGAATGACTGTAGATCAGGCAAGAGAAGTAGTAATAAATAGGAATGAATGGAGAATGCTAGTGAATAGATGAGTGTAAACGCGGTTGTTTGGGAGAGAGGGTCATGCGCCAGTTGGACTTGATAATAGTCCGTCAGGTGCCTGGCCCGGAGAGCGGGTGGTAGTGAAGGGTGTGCCTGGGAGCATGGTGGGCGGGCTTGTGGTGGTATAGCTTCGCTGTGGGTCTGCCTGCAGAAATTGGAGCCTCTCTGGGAGATCTGGGACCTGAGAATCTTTTGGTTGGGACCCCAAATGGGCCTGGGTCTCTAGGTATTTCTCATGGACGACCTAGATGTGTGTGATTTTGTGTTTTGTTTTGTTTTGTTTTGTTTTTCTGATGTGTTGTGATATCCCTGTTCGGGCTCTGTCTCGGGTCAGCCACCACCATTAAAACAAAATAATAAATAAAATAAAAAAAGGAACAATGGGGTAAGCGCCAGAGTATATACATACATACACACATACATACATTATTATATGCTATGCAGTATACTTATTGGTGATATACGTCAAATATATATTTTGGAATGTGCGTTATCAAATAAAGATATGAGTATCGAGCCAAGTGTTCAGTGTGTTTGCTTATTATATGTTGAGTCATGATATCGCCAGACACCAACCGGTAAAATCATTAGTGCGAGCCAGCTACGGGAGATAGCTTAAGCCTTAAGGGGAGATGGTCTGGTTTTTCAGGCCTCCCTTCTCCCTCATGTCTAGCATATCAATTTTGTGATTTTAAGACGTTCGGCCCATTAGTTTGGCAATTTAAAGGCCTTACGCCCGATTTTATTGTCAATTTTAAGAACTATCGTTCCATTTATGTGTCGATTTTTCCTGGCGAGCGATAGCGATCCTGTAATTTTAGAAGGAAACAGCCTTCGGCCGGGAAATTTTTCTGCCGAAAAATTTACAAATTTATCTTGAAAGTGGGTCTAGGGGGTGTTATTTTAAGCTTGATGGAGGTCTAGGGAGGAAACTAAACAAGAAAAGTAAACATATACATAACTGAGCCACTAAATACGGCCATCTCCCCTTAAGGTAGTATTAGCGCCACAACTGTGAAATTTATCTTACGCTAACTCCGCACCTCGCCTTCACTCATTAGTAATTATATTACATCTTTTGTGTTTGGTCTTCGTTCTCCGATTATATTTGTTTTATATTTAATTTTGTCACTATATACAGTTTTTCACGTGGATTCGAAATTGGAATTGTTTTATGGGAGAACAAATAAAAACAACAACTTAGGTTACGTTAGGTTACCTTAGCGAATAATAATAATATTATGAATACTAATAATATTAAATATAATAATAATAAAAATAATAATAATAATAATATTAATAATAATAATAATAAAAAATACCAATACTAATAATAATAATAATAATAATAATATTAATAACAAATTATCTTTAATTATAACAGGATAAAGTAACCTTAAACTGTAACATTATAAGGTAACCTAACCTAACTTTTTTATAAATGATTTCTCCCCCAAAAGAGATACAAATATAGAACCTGTGTGACGAAATTCCCAAATACATCAGAGTACGTGCACCGAACACATCAGAGTACGTGCACCGAACACAAACTATCCATTAAGGGCAGATTTCCACTTGAGGGAATTTTGTCTTTACCCCTTTCTCCCTCATGTTTAGCCCCATTGATTTTGAGATTTTAAGATGTTCGCCCCATTAGTTTGGCAATTTTAAGAACTTTTATCCCATTTGTCACTTTTAAGACCTTTCGTCCCATTTAGGTGTCAATTTTTTCCTGGCGAGCGATAGCGAGCCTGTAATTTAAGAGGAACCGGCCTTCGGCCGGGAAATTTTTCTACCGAAAAATGTACAAATTTATCTTGAAAGGGGGTCATGGGGGTGTAATTTCAAGCTTGATGGAAGTCTAGGAAACACACTAAAAACCTCCCCTTAACAGTTTCTGTACTCGATGACGCCTTTAAGGGGGTAGTACTCGATTTTTCTGGACCACCTTCTCCCTCATGTTTAGACCCATTAGTTTTGCGATTTTAAGACGTTCGTTCACTAGTTTGGCGATTTTGAGACCTTTCGCCCCATTATTTTGTCAATATTTAAACCATTCGCTTAGGTGTCGATTTTTTCCTGACGAGCGATAGCGAGCCTGTAATTTTTTAAGGAACCGGTCTTTCGCCGGGAAATATTTCTACCGAATAATATATCTTGAAAGGGGGTATAGGGGGTTATTTTAATCTTGATGGAGGTCTAACGAGGAAACTCAAAATTAAATATATAAATGAATAAGTAGCCCCCAAAAATAAGCACTATCACCTTAAATAAGCACTACCCCCTTAAATAAGCACTATCACCTTAAATAAGCACTACCCCCTTAAATAAGCACTATCACCTTAAATAAGCACTACCCCCTTAAATAAGCACTATCACCTTAAATAAGCACTACCCCCTTAAATAAGCACTATCACCTTAAATAAGCACTATCACCTTAAATAAGCACTATCACCTTAAATAAGCACTATCACCTTTATAGTGACGGCCAACATAACATGAAACAAACCGTCGCTCATACTGAAAGGGTTAGTGAAAGCCTAAATAGAACATGTTATTAAGGGGGCACTGGTTATTTTGGGGGGTCTTGGTGGTGTAATGGTTAAGGTGTCTAAAAATCTGTGTGTGATAACCCGGTTTCGAATCCTGGTGGGTCATATATATGCTTTCCTTAATTTCATTGGAGGTGTTTGGTGTTGTGGTGAAATTAATAATAAAACAAAAAACAAAACAAAAAAATATATTAATATATATTTTAGTTTCCTCCCTAGACCTTCATCAAACTTAAACAAATATCCATTAGAACCCATTTCTAGATTAATTTGTAAATTTTTCGGCAGAAAAATGTCCCGGCCAAAGGCCGGTTCTTCCAAAGTTTCAGGCTGACTATCGTTCGCCAGGGAAACCAATCGACACTTACCTGTAAATAGCACGGAAGGTCTTAATATTGACACAGAAATGAGGCGAAAGGTCTTAAAATCGCCAAACTAATGGGGCAAACATCTTAAAACCTGAAAACTAATGGGGCTAAACACGAGGGAGAAAGGGGACCAGAATAACAACCCCTCTCCCCTTAATCGAACACGTTAATTAAACTGTGCAATTCTATAGAGAGTCCCTGGTCAATACTGCACTATTATAGGTTTGATCCCCAAGGGGAAGAGAGAAAACCTAATATTTATGAGTGGCCCCTTCGTCATTGACGAACTGCCTTAAAGGAAGGCATCCTTTCAAACTCCATGCGTTTCGCACATTTGAAATGCCCGCGCAGGTAGCTTGATGGGGCCCGCATCATAAGTGCACACTTAATCTCTTATGGAATCGCCATAATGATCAGGTACCACTAAAGAAAAAACTTTTAGAAAAAATAAAAACTAATAATAATACACTAAAGTTGTCAAAAACAGCTTCCAACAATCGTGGATATTCTTGGTGTGCGCAGCCTGACGACGCGTCGGGACCCGTGCGTCATTTCGTCCTTCAATGATATATCAAGACTTCTCAAAATATCAACGAATGGGAAGGGGATGGTGGGAGGGCCGAACTCGTCAATGACTCCGGGGCCACTCATAAATGTTTTCTCTCTTCCCCTTGGGGATCAAACCTACAATTTAATAGTGGCCCCTTCGTCATTGACGAACTGCCAGAATTCTAAGACTGGAGGGGGACATTCGTACTGATGACCCTTAAAAACCCGCTCTCCGAAAGTATTCCCAACTCAAAATCCAAAGGTTTCACAGAAACACCAAGACAACTCAAATATTTATTGTATACTTACAATAACGTGTATTCTTCAATATGTAAATGCTTTTACAGATATAAAAATATGAAAGAGTAAGCAGATGTGTGCTTAAAGATACTGCTTATGTATAACCCACCTTGTTGGCAAATACCTGATTCTCAACATGACTTAGATTATAACATAACTAAGAGTGTGACGTTATTGACTCAGATTATAAGGCCCGCACAGGGTGACTGCTTAACCGAGTACACAAAATCACGACTAGCTTGAGTTACTGAACATATCATGTATGTCACTAGGCTTGTGACTCCGACTATGTACAAAATAAAGTATGTGACATTTGACACATGTTCTTAATATTGCAACCATAACTTAGGTATGCTGTGAAAATTGCATAGGTAATAGTATTTTAGTATATATCACTCATATTACTCTTAAATAATATCAAAACATTAGCCTATGTTATCCCATCTTTCTTGACTAGAAACATATATCTTTCTTAATTACTAGAGAAAAATAAGATTTACAATGTAAATAGAGATCACAACCTTTGGTCTTACCTATTTGCATATATATTACAAGTTTTCGGCGAAGGGGTGTTAAGTGTCTTTGTAGTTAATTCCAACTAGAGGACGCATTTCGGCGGAAGAAAGAATTCGGACCTATTTGAATTTACATATCGCTTTGGCCTTAAGGGGGAGGACCTCGCTTTTTCTGGACCCCCTTCTCCTTCATGTTTAGCATATTAGTTTTTGAGGTTTTAACATTTTCGTGCCGTTAGTCGATTTTAAGACCTTTCGCCCCATTGCTTCGTCAATGTTAAGACCTTTTGTGCCATTTAGGTGTCAATTTTGTCCTGGCGAGCGATAGCGACCCTGTAATTTTAGAATGAACCGGCCTTTGGCCGGGAAATTTTTCTACCGAAAAATGTACACATTTTTCTTGAAAGGGTGTCTAGGGGGTGAAATTTTAAGTTTGATGGAGGTCTAGTGAGGAAACTCAAACATATATAAATGACTAAATATATAGACCAAAAAACCAAGCACTACCCCCTTAATGATCTGGTTTATTTTCACTCCGCCCGCCTCGCTGCATTGCAATATTGAACTGTCAGGCACCAGCAACCAGCCACCCATGGGACATTTTCATCGCCCACACTTATCAACATTATTATAGGTATTATTTGTAGGTCAGTTCTCAGGAAATGTGGTGATAAATGGAACTTGTCTTTGAGCTAAATAAGGGTTTGTATGTAGCGTTAACCCGTGAACATCATGACGCGTTTTTGACAGTTTATCTTGGCTGTCATCAGACGATTTTATACAGCTTAGGAAGGATCTGTTGGAATTGTTAGGTAAATACTGTCTCAATTAACCCTCTGATAAAATTATATACAGTATACCCTTCGTAATTTAAAACATCGTCTAATAATAGCCACAATTAACTGCCAAAACGCATCATAATCCTCAAGGGGTTAATTGTCTGCAATGTGTAAACGACTAATGTTCCTCTTAAATGAGAATACGAGCCCTATTTTTATTGGTTCTAATCGGCAGGGAACATTTAATGTGAACATGCGAACTGGTTATTTTCATATTGTAACTAAAGGTTCTGTTCAAGCTGGAAGTAATATTTTAAGTGTCGCCTCTTTTCCACTTCTATTTTCGTACATAAAACATTAAACACCTTAAAATATGATCCCCTTTTAAGTGTTAAATATCTTTGACATTTATACTTCTAGTGTATTTTGGTTGAAATTGTTTTATCTACCAAAGTATTAATGTGTTTTGATAATGATGACCAAATTAATAATTTAGGTGCGGCTCTTCCCGGCAGAATACTTAGCGATACAGTCTTATTTGTGTGCGGCTCTTCCCAGTAGAATACTTAGCGATACAGTCTGATTTGTGTGCGGCTCTTCCCGGCAGAATACTTAGCGATACAGTCTGATTTGTGCGGCTCTTCCCGGCAGAATACTTAGCGATACAGTCTGATTTGTGTGCGGCTCTTCCCGGCAGAATACTTAGCGATATAGTCTGATTTGTGTGCGGCTCTTCCCGGCAGAATACTTAGCGATACAGTCTGATTTGTGTGCGGCTCTTCCCGGCAGAATACTTAGCGATACAGTCTGATTTGTGTGCGGCTCTTCCCGGCAGAATACTTAGCGATACAGTCTGATTTGTGTGCGGCTCTTCCCGGCAGAATACTTAGCGATACAGTCTGATTTGTGTGCGGCTCTTCCCGGCAGAATACTTAGCGATACAGTCTGATTTGTGTGCGGCTCTTCCCGGCAGAATACTTAGCGATACAGTCTGATTTGTGTGCGGCTCTTCCCGGCAGAATACTTAGCGATACAGTCTGATTTGTGTGCGGCTCTTCCCGGCAGAATACTTAGCGATACAGTCTGATTTGTGTGCGGCTCTTCCCGGCAGAATACTTAGCGAGACAGTCTGATTTGTGTGCGGCTTTTCCCGGCAGAATACTTAGCGATACAGTCTGATTTGTGTGCGGCTCTTCCCGGCAGAATACTTAGCGACACAGTCTGATTTGTTTATCTGAATCAAGCAATTAATGATTCAATGCGGCTAATCATTATTTCATAATGCGAATATTATATAACAATAACACCTAAGCTGCCCAACCTGCAATTGGGGTATATACTAATGGTCGTTTTTATCTTAATATTATTTATCTGTTTTTCAGCTTTCGCAATTGTAAATATATGCCATAATGTATATACCGGTATATATATATATATATATATATATATATATATATATATATATATATATATATATATATATACAGTATATATATACTATATATATATATATATATACACTATATATATTTATATATATATATATATATATATATAAATATATATATACTGTATACTGTACCGGTATATATATATATATATATATATATATATATATATATATATATATATATATAAATATATATATAGGGTGAATAGGACTCATTAACCTTGGTCGGCAACCCATCTAGGGGAGACGACCTTATACAAATCCGGGTGGATGGGACTCATCAGCCTTGGTCGTCAACCTGTCTAGGGGATTAAACCTGATACAAATCTGTACTGCTTATCTAAGTGTAAGGCAGGTTAGTGGATGGACTAGCCGAATACTACTGTAGAAAAATAGTGCTAACAAGATACGTAAAGGGCCTCGGAGTCAGACGAATCATAAATTGAGTGGTCAATTCTGTAAGTCCTTCAGTAAACTGGCTCGGGTTGTCCCTCTTACAGGGATTAAATCCGCTTGGGGGCCTTCTGTGTATGGCCACCCTCATTAAGGGGAGTAAGGCGTCCGGCAAAAAAAAAAAAAAAAAAAATAATAATATATATATATATAATATATACCGGTATATATAATATATATATATATATATATAATATATATATATATATATATATATATATATATATATATATATATATATATATATATATATATATATATATATATAATATATATATATATATATATATACATATATATATATATAATATATATATATATAATATATATATTATATATATATATATATATATATATATATTATATATATATATATATATATATATATATATATATATATATATATATTTCCCTGGCAACTCTTCAAAGTTTCTGTTTAACAATGTTTGTTGTTGGGCTCATTGCGTTTATTTGGGTAGTATTCATAATTGCCCTTAATATTGAATATAGGAAAGGTAGAAATGGTCGAACAATCAGTGATAAGCGGATGCTTTACTATCTTGCAGCATCATAAACATATGTATGAACATCGAATAAAACAGCGGTCAATACAATTTGTGTTTGTTTTATCATTTTAATTTTAATACGTCATGTCAAGAAAGCAATCTCTCACTTTGTACATGTTTTTTACCGTATTGATCTGTCTTAGGTTCATTCTACACCTGCCTCTCCGTATTACATCAGTGATTGAACCCAAACGTCACACTCCACACATATAAAACATCTCTTTCAATCATATAATTATACTGTGCTGTAGAGAATAATGATAGTCCGGATATTCCAGTATAAATGTCATTTAAGGGGAGATAGGTCGTTTTCTAGACCCAGTTCTCCCTCATGTTAAGCCCCATTAGTTTTCAGATTTTAAGATGTTAGCCCCATTAGTTTGTCGATTTTAAAGACCTTTCGCCCCATTTCTTTGTCAATATCGGGACCTTTCGTACTATTTCAGTGTCAATTTTTTTCCTGGCGAAAGATAGTGAGCCTGTACATTTTTCTACCGAAACATGTACACATTAATCTAAAAGAGGGATCTAATGGATGTTTTTTTTAAAAGTTTGATGGAGGTCTAGGGAGGAAACTAAACAAATATATTACAAATAAGGAAAATAATAGGCTCATCCCCCCTTACACGACTGGATATAATGACGATTATTGATATTAGGAAATGGGTTTTAAAGCAGTGGCACATTATCTGTAATATGTAATGGACCAATGGTTCTCCTTACATGTATAGTAATGTTAAGCTAATGGTGTGGTTACTCACAATGCATAATAAAGTTAATATCATAGTTTGTTTTAATGTTTATCCATGTGTCTTTGACTAAAGGGGCCATGATTTTATGACAATTGAATTATCATGATTTTCAATTCTGGACCTTTCTTGTGTTTTGAAAGATTAATAGAACAAAACACATAATCACATGCAAAATAGGCGACCATTATGTTTAATGAACTATAGCTTACAAAAGGAAATAAATGGAACAAATTGAAATATATTGCACGAACGGAGGACACGGAAAATGTGTTTGAAATAGCGAGCCTGAGGTAAGGGGGTTACCTGCGTTTTTTTGTTTTATGTTTCTCTTCTTTTCTCTCTTTCTCTGGCTTGTATCTATTCGGCCCCATTCAGCCAACTGGTTTAAGACATTTATCCCCATCCAGGTGTCGATGTCTTCCTGGCGAGCGATAGCGAGCCAGCATTGTATGGAGAAATCAAGCTTCGCCGGAGAAATTTTTCTATTAAAATCATGTACAAATTTAGCTTGCTGTAAAAAATAAAAATATATATATATATATGCTGGCTCGCTACCGCTCGCCAAGAAAATATTGACACCTGGATGGGGGTAAACGTCTTAAAACAGTAGACTGAATGGGGCCGAATGGATACAAGCCAAAGAGAAAGGGAGAGAAAGAGAACACAAGCGAGGTGGGCCCCCTTAAGTGGCTGGGACAGTGGACCAAACGAGACCTGAAAGAGTTTTATTGCTGACCATTTGAGTTTATTTGTGAGGCTAACTGGCGGCGGACCCTCCCTGGAGAATGTGAGCCGAATAATATAACCAGAAGACAAACTGCTCATACCTTTCTGACAATTCTTTCCTGGGAGTTGCTTTAAAGGGGGTCACCGTTTTTTTTTGTTTTTTTTATCTTTCTCTCCATTTCTCTCTTTCCCTGGTTTGTATCCATTCGGTCCCATTCAGCCAACTGTTTTAAGACGTTTATCCCCATCCAGGTGTCGATTTCTTCCTGGCGAGCGATAGCGAGCCAGCATTGTATGGAGAAATCCGGCTTCGCCGGAGAAATTTTTCTATCAAAAAATGTACAAATTTAGCTTGATGTCAAAACAAAAATATATATATGCTGGCTCGCTACCGCTCGCCAGGAAAATATTGACACCTGGATGGGGTAAACGTCTTAAAACAGTAGGCTGAATGAGACCGAATGGATACAAGCCAAAGAGAGAGAGAGAGAGAGAGAGAGAGAGAGAGAGAGAGAGAGACAAAAAGCGAGGTGGGCTCCCTTAAGGATCTTGAAAAATTCTGTTATGAATGATTATGTTTCCTTCTGTACTTTTACTCTTGTTGTCTTATTATTAAGAACGAATGTGTTTGTCATTATTATAACTAAAATAAGGAAGTAAGGGCGACCACGTGACTCATGGATTATTATAACTAAAATAAGGAAGTAAGGGCGACCACGTGACTCATGGATTATTATAACTAAAATAAGGAAGTAAGGGCGACCATGTGACTCATGGATTATTATAACTAAAATAAGGAAGTAAGGGCGACCACGTGACTCATGGATTATTATAACTAAAATAAGGAAGTAAGGGCGACCATGTGACTCATGGATTATTATAACTAAAATAAGGAAGTAAGGGCGACCACGTGACTCATGGATTAATATAACTAAAATAAGGAAGTAAGGGCGACCACGTGACTCATGGATTATTATAACTAAAATAAGGAAGTAAGGGCGACCACGTGACTCATGGATTATTATAACTAAAATAAGGAAGTAAGGGCGACCCCGTGACTCATGGATTAGGGAACTTATCTATCATGATAAAAGCTAATAGGAAAAGAAAGAGTAATTGGTAGGAGCTTCGCCTGGGGTAACAACCTGGAATGGAGTCGGGAGATACAGTATGTACTATATAACGTTGTTGCATATTGGCCGATTGATATTAATCGATGATTATTCTACAACTCGTGTTTCTCTTTTTCTTAAATGTAGTTTCCCTGACTGGAAAAGAGCCATAGTTAAATGTTAATTCATATCTAGAAAGAGAAATGGATTCAACAGGATTACAAAAACTCCTGTGCTGTTATTCTTCTCAGCGTGATAAACAATGTTTTTACTCATTTACGGTATTGCCACTGTGAATTCGAGTTCATCTGAAAGGTCAGAGACCTGAACAATTTTTTGTACATCCGAAAGGCTTACTCTTAACCAGATTCTAGCAATATGAGCTCTCATGGAACGCTGGTTTGAGTCTAAAGAGTGATGCATTGCCATCTATGTTGATCTTAAAAATGTATCTTGATTCAGCGCATCCTTGCAACTGCTGGGTTTCCACGTGATTTATTATGTTTTTTCACCAACCAACTTAACTTCTAAACTCAATTAATGAAATTAACAAATACATGTGGCACTCCAAGGACTCGAACCTAGGATACTGACACCGAAATTCCGCGTACTTATGCTTATATAATTATATATATATATATATATATATATATATATATATATATATATATATATATATATATATATAGTATATATACTGTATAAATAACGACTGTCTAAAAATGTTAGATTAGGAGAAGAGGTCTACTTTATTTACATTATTCTCAAAAGATTACACACACACACACACACACACAGAGGTACACATATCCCTTTCCATAGTTTTACTCCAAGGTAGGCAGGATGCTGAGGTAACGAGGGGTAACCTATAGTAACATGAATTGGCCAACATCCACCATATTGATGCCACTAGTAATACTTTCCTCTCTTTACACTCAAGTATCTGAATACCCATAATAAACATTCGGGATTACTGGTACATAATACAATACACAGTTTGGTCCATGGATATACATTCGGGAATACTGGTACATAACAATACATAGTTTGGTCCATGGGTATACATTCTATCATGCATAAAATTCAACCTCATTCTTTGATTATTGCAGCAAGAAAATGGCTTCCAAAGAAAACAATGGCCACTCTCTCTTACTGCAGAATCTCAGGGGTAACGGAAGTAAACATTGTGGGACTCATGGACCCACTGAGAGAGAGAGAGAATACACTGCAGATAAAGCCACAGGATACGTAGGGAAAAAATACGAGTGGACGAGAGAAATATTTGGGAATAACAGGAAGAGGCAAATAAATGTTACGGCAACTTACGAGGAAGCTAGGTGGAGTTAGATTCAATTAATAGGAGGGGTTCTATAATACATATAATTGTATTTTTTTCTTTATGTTTGTCTTAGTTCCTTTAGAGATACTACAGTAGATACTTATTATGAAACAGCTTCATATCAAAATGATTACTATTTCTAACAGAAACACAGCTCTAAAATGTAACAATTCTAAACAATATTCTTGATTTTAGCCCATTATTCTTCTGAACTTTTAGTTCTTGTAATAGCTTATTTTGTGTTTATCAAACCGAGTTTTATAAAAGTTTGAATAATTATTGAGATAAACAAATGTTCGTTGCTAGTGGTAATCACTTACCTTTATTAAGTATTTCATTGCAAGTGAATAGTTTCAGTATTTCGCATATTGGTTGGTTTGAGCTATGTCCTTTCACAGAATATGTTAAGGAATGCTAGGAATATACTGTACAGTAAAAGTATAGTAATAAGCGAAACCAAATCTAAGATACTAAACTATGGAGAATATATTTTACAAGGTTTAAAACTATATAGGGAACAGTTGATATAGTACACCCTATACATTCATTAAGGGGATAAGGGTTATTTTCTGGTCTACTAATGTATATAATGATTTACTTATTTTAAAATTCTTCGCTTGACCTCAATCAAGCTTAAAACACACTCCCTGACTCCCCCTTCGAGATTAATTTGTGCATTTTTCAGTAGAAAAATGTCCCGGCCGAAGGCCAGTTTCTTCTAAAATTACAGGCTCGCTATCGCTCACCAGGAAAAAATCAACTCCTAAATGGCACGAAGTCATTATATTGAAAAAAAAAAAAAAAAAAAAAAACTGGGCGACAAGTCTTAAAATAGCCAAACTTATGGAACGAACGTCTTACAATCACAAAACTAATTAGGCTAAACATGAGGGAGAAGGGGGTCCAGAGAAAACAACTATCACACACAGACTATTTCACAAGATCCAAAACTTCGAACCAAATGTGAAAACAGTTCATCGTACACCAGTCAATCGTTCCGTTATGACTGTGGTGCTAACCCCATCACCACCGTTACGTTGTGTTCATCCTATTCTGGTTACCATCAGACGATTTTCTTTACCTTATAATCTACCTCTAGGACACACAGTGCTAAACACGATATCAATAAACCCTCTGAATAACATAGGTCTTTCTTAAACTGCGTAAATTGTCTACTTTTAGCCCGAATCCAAGATAAAGAGGCGTCATTGTGGTGAAGGGGTTAATTCTGAGTCAGTGGGGGATGGTGGTGGTGTTTGTGTGGCGGTGACAAGGTGATCCATTACCGGGCACCCAACCACAGCAACACTCCGGTAGTTAGTGGTAGTGGGGTCATTAGTAGTGTGGGTAATTGGTAGTGTGGTAGTTAGTAGTGTGGTAAATGGTAGTGTGCTCATTACTGGTGGTGTGTTAATTACGCAGCCCCTGTAGGGGCGGCGTAGTATTGTAGTCACCGTGTCTGTGTGTCTGTCTGTATGGGCGTTTTTATGTGTGTGTGCCCCATAGGGGCACACAGCACACATCACACAGCATACATCACACAGCACACATCACACAGCACACATCACAGTAGTAATTCACATTAGTGAAGGGGATTATGGTAGTGGTAGCGATGGTGATTGTGATAATAGTGGTGATGGTGATAATTATCTGTATGCGTGTGCCCCGTAGGGATACACACATCACAGTGGTGATTCACAGCAGTGATGATGATGGTGTGTTTGTGAAAAGAGGATCTGAACAGAATTAAATGAAATACATTCAACCCGAGTTGAGTGGGAATAGTTGTAAACAATAAACACATTTTAAAGTATTCTAGCTGGAATAATTATGGGTCCAACGACTTTGTATGGAATGGAATATTTCCTCCCAATAGGATTCTTCATCTCCTTAATATATACTGTACATATTAAGATACCAACTTCTATTAGAGAGAGTTGCATAACTATACCGTATTTTGCAGGGTCCCGATGTACCGAGGGGGAGGTATTGAGAGAATAAAAGAGAAAGGTGTACAAGTTTATTATTTACGTATATATTGGTTGATATGCATATTTATTTTTGCAGACATAAGACAATGCATGGAATATCATCAACATATATATATATAAGGTAGAATTGCAAATATACAGTATCAATAGGACATACGAAATACGAAATACATTGAGAGACGTAAGAATGATGAATGAACTCCTAAATAGACTCAATTATGTGGGGGAATAGCTAGCTGGAGTTTAGTATAATGTGTATGTTAGGCAGAACTCTTCACCTATAGATATGCAGCGGCTTGGTGACTTAGGGGCCAGACAAACGTATAGCAATATACCTATAGATGAATAATGATGTAGTGGGTAGCGTGTGAGGATTTAATAGGCAAACTGATATTAATTTATTACAGTAAAGGGGGCTTGAAAGCCATGCCTCAACTATTGCAAAGCGTCTCCTAAATATTGCAGTAATAGCTTTCTTTTAGTAGGTTCGAAAGCTACCACGAGGTCGGGAAACACTCTTGGTCACTACCTGAACAGAATTTACTGTCAGGTTATCTAGGGCCGGGCAGCACCTAGATGTTTACCTGTTCGGGATTAGCCGTTGCAGGTAAGGCAGGTCAGATAACACTGCAGGAGGTCAGGTAACACTCAGTAGGGCCAGGGAGCACCGATGGAGTCTGAAAACATCCAAATCTCGGGAGAGGAAGTGAAGTACCTTTCCCTTACCTGGTCTGGATACCTATCTACTTTCTAGGTGTTCTTTGTCCTAGAGGAGGTACAGGGAAAAAGGACACATTTATAGGTGGTATCAATAGGGCCGATGTGTAGTTCTGGTCTCGGCGATGGGGGCAGGGGGGAGAGTAGTGGAAGGGCCATCCTGATTCGCCGCCAGGGGACCAATCCAAAGGGTGGCTGGTGGGTGACGTCATGGCGTCCTGATTGGTGGGGGAGACGGTCGTATGAGCCAATCCTGGGCCGAGGTGGACTAGTGACGTCACATCCGGTTTCTCTGCTAGGCGACGCCTCTTAGTTGGGGGGAGATCTGTTGTTGTGATGGGGGGGGATCTGCTCTTTTTCGAAGGGGAACTGAACTGGTTTGGGGCCGTTTTCTCTGGTGGTTAACTGGTATATATTTTGGGGGGATAACTGGCCTAGTTTGCAATACAGCAGGGGTTACTGGCCCCCATTGTGGTATAACAAATTTGAAATGGTTAACTATTCTTTATCACGCCATCATGAGTGGGTAAAAGCATGGACTCTCATGCTGACTGTATGGGGTTCGAATTTCGATCAGAGTACAAAACATTTGTATGTACACACACACACACACACACACACACATATATATATATATATATATGTGACACGCAAGATCTTAATATAATGAGACGAAAGGTCTCAAAATCATCAAACTAATAGAACAAATGTCTTAAAATCTCAAAGCTAATATGCTAAACATGAGGGAGAAGGGGGTCCAGAAAAAGCGACTACCTCCCCCCTTAAGAAAATAATAAAGTAAAGGTACTAAGAACAAAATGGCATGTGCAATCCTAGCTTAATGCAGCTTGGCCACCGAAGCCGAGGCCGCTCAATTGATATGTAAATTGAATCGCCGGCGCTGAGGTCTAACACTGGTCGGTTTTTCCCACAATATTTAATAATAACAATAATACAAATAATAATAAGAGCAATGCTAATAATATTAATAATAATAATAATAATAATAATAATTGTAGTATACATTTTAAACATACTTATACTAATAGGGTAGGAATAATCCGACAGTTGATCAGAAACGTGCACTTGATTCAATAAACTCAAAAGGCAATTAATATTCATAGTTAATGATTATCGGTCCAGGTCGAAATATGTTCAAACTACAAGAGGCTGATTACCCTACGACTGTACAATATAAACTCTATATGTGACATCGCTATTCAAAGATTGACTTAACTCGACTTCGGTTTCAAGTCGCATTAACTATGAACTTAAAAGGTAAAACTTCGGTAGCTTAGGGCTGGACCCTTAACTCTCTATCATGAAAGTTAAGGTATGCTCTTAAAAGTCTTTGGAAATCACTATGTTCATTTAACTATCAGTGATCTTGCTAGCAGAATCTGAGGCTAATACTAACTAGTAGATATCACTTTATTAACCAATTGAAAGCTAGCAATCAACTCTTCATATACAGTATATTATTAGATCAATTCAGTTGAATATAAACACCATCTGAGGAGGAGCACTTTACTGACAACGTTTCGCAGATAGCTTCTTCAAGTGACCTGAAGAAGCTATCTGCGAAACGTTGTCAATAAAGTGCTCCTCCTCATTTGGTGTTTATATTAATTCTGTCAACTTTTCTAAGTTATTTCAACATAATTTCAGTTGTAATACTCTAAATCTTTTTGTGGTTTTGCCCAAGAAGGCAACATCAATTTTTGACTGAACCGGTACTCTCAGTCAATCATCTCGTCTTTCTTAGTAAAAGCTTACGGGCCAAAGAGGGTCCCTTATAAAAATATTTCCGTTTGTCTTGTCTCTCCGTTCTTCTTCTCCGGCATTCACCACCTCAATACTGGCCAGTACACTTTGTTATACTCGTCCATATCTTCCATCAACTGGTTCCGGTTATAGACTACTTTTTTTTTTTTTTTTTTTTTTTCTATATTCCAACTTACTTCCTCTCGGGCATAGGCTGAGAGCCTTAACATTCACCGCTTTACAATGAACAGTGAAGCCCGTGAGGTCTTGTTCCAGTCTAGGGAGTGAGGCATGTGAAGCACGTAGAGTACAACGAGCACCTGCCATCTTGCCTTCACATGAGGCACGGTGCTCACTCATGGCCCGAAACGACCCCATCTCTGAAGCCACCTCGTTCCCGTGCTTCACTGTCTCACCACCTACACTCGGACTCTCACACTTACACACACACACACAACGCCACCTGTTGAGCAGATAACTCACCAGGCATTGCACCCCTATAGCATATTTTGAATATGGGAATATTCATACAGTGCTATTTAATCAGGGAACAATGAGGGTATTTTATTGACGTTTCGGTGGGCTTGTGGTAATGCACTGATACTAGGTACAGCACAAATTCCATCCCAATAATATCTTCCCATTGATACGGATTTGAACCCGGGACCTTTGGATTACCAGGCCAGTGGTAAGACTACTCCACCACACCTCCCCTTATGGTTTGGTGTAGAAGCGAGCTATGTATGCACAAGCTCCAGGGTACTTAAGGTGGACGCCTTACTCCCCTTAATGAGGGTAGCCATACACAGAAGGATCCCAAGTGAACCTATCCCCTGTAAGAGGATCAACCCATTCCAGTTTACTGAAGGACTTATTGGATTGACCACTTAATTTAAGACCCGTCCGACCCCGAGGCCCTCTATGTATCTTTTTAACACAATTTGTTTACAGTGGTGTTCGGCTAGTCCATCCACTAAATTGCTTCACCCTTATGTAAGCAGTACCGATTTGTATCAGGTTTACTCCCCTACACAGGTTGCTGACCAAGGCTGACGAATTCCATCCACCCGGATTTGTATAAGGTTGTCTCCCCTAGAAGGGTTGCCGACCAAGGCTAACGAGTTCCTTTCACCACAGCCAATCACTGTACAGTATATAGTTAGCAGGTTCCGGGTTATTCTTACTGTTGGCATTGTGAGCCCTAAAGTCTAAACTACATTATTTTATCAATGGTATGTTTTCTGAAGGTTAAGGACGACATCCCCACTCCTCAACCTTGGAGATCCTGTCGTAAAAGAGAGCAGACAACCTTTTCTTTGGACGCCATTTTGGTGCTTGTATGACCTAACAACAGAGTGAAATTTAAAACAGTATTATTTAACCTTCCCACCGTGAAACCCTACTCCTTAATGCACGAAACAAGACGAGTTAAATTGTTAGTTTCTAAAACGTGGGAGATCTCAAGCTCTGTTTCATTTGTTAACACTCAGTTCCATTATCTTCGTTCATTATAGGCTAGATGACACTAACCCCTCACGTCGAAGAATATGGTTGTTACTCTTTGATCAAGTAGAATTTAAAATCAAAGATACAATCATTATACTATATTGTATTAGTATTGTATAATGTTTATTACGGGTATGGATTTATACTATATTGTATTAGTATTGTATAATGTTTATTACGGGTATGGATTTATACTATATTGTATTAGTATTGTATAATGTTTATTACGGGTATGGATTTATTTGAGTATAAAGATGACACCAGAGGCAACAACATGGCGGGAGTAAAGCTGGTATCACACGAGACCTTTTATAGTCAACATTCGATGATCAACATTTTTCTGGCAACATTTCTGGAATATTTTGCACCGATATCGGAAACTAGACTGTTGATAGATGAATTTAGGTGACCGAAATATTCTAAATGTTGACCTAATAAGCTGCCAGACCAGTGTTAAGGATAAATGTTGTGTGAAAAAGCGCTCGTGTGATAACGGCTTAATAACCATTTAATATAGAGTATGTTGAAAGTTTGTACGTTTAGGATGATACTGATTCAAGTTATTTTGGAATCTGGTTCATCGATTAATACACTGTAACTTCAATAGGATATACCTACAGTATATGCATATAAAAAATACATGTCCATACATTTTAGACATAATATAACAACTGGAGTGTTAACATTTATACCATTTATTCGCTTATTTCTTTACTGTTTTAATATTCTCACAGTAATTGTCAGAATACTTATTTTCACGTTTCATCACTTACACAGTATATTTGTCGGTATAAGGATTAATTAATGCTCTTATCATGCAGAGAATATATTATTATTAGTAAATCATACATAAGCAAACTATTGGAGATTCAGGGGATACATTCCACCCAGTTAATGTGTTTATATAAATATATATTCAAATAAATAAGTATATATACTGTATATATATATATATATATATATATATATATATATATATATATATATAAAATAATATTAATTAATTCATAAATATATATAATGTGGTTGAGTTAACTGGGGCCGGGTTGACTGTAGATCGTCAGGAGTTCCAGGGTTCCAAATTTACGGTTTGTTGGTGCAATCCTTGAAATTCTTAAACTCGGCCTGTAATAAAAGGAAAAGTTATAGCAATCATATATTATATATTATATATTATATATTATATATATATATAGGTATATATATATATATATATATATATATATATATATATATATATATATATATATATATATATATATATATATATAATATAATATATATATATATATATATATATATATATATATATATATATAGATATATATTATATATATATAACTAGTATATATATATATATATACAGTATATATATATATATATACTGTATATATATATATATATATATATATATTAATTTCTATATATATCTATATATATATCTATATATATATATATATATATATATATATATATATATATATATATATATATATATATAGTTTTTGTTACTGCAGAATTTTTTCAGGTGGAGGTTCGCAAGCCCAACCGATATAACCTCTTTAGTCGCCTTTTGTGACACGCAGGAGGCACGTGAGGCATATTCTAGCCCCTTAACCCCAGGGGGTAATACCTTGAGATGGGTCGGCCATGTGGAACGTATGGGAAGCGAGAGAATATCTAAGAGAGTGTACGAGAGTGAAGTGGAAGGACAAAGATGGTAAAGTAAACCAAGAGAGATGTGGAAGGATGAAGTTGAGAAGTATATGCGTGAAAGCAGTGCTGGATGGGAGGAGAGGCGTTGCCTGACTGGGGACAGAGGTGCATAGGGGCGATTTGTTCGTGGCCACCCCTTCGGGGATCACAGCGTCTGGCAATATATAAATATATATATATATATATATATATATACAGTATATAACTTTACATCAATACAATGGATGGCGTCAATAGTCTGCAAAGTGTATAACAAGGCCGATATAAATTAAAAAAGAAGAAGCTAGGAACAATATAGCTTTTTCTTCTTCTTTTTTAAGAGACACAATATTTAGAGGAAGGAAATTCAATGACAAAACAATAAAGGTCCATGTGTCTAAGGTATGCTCCATTCATAAATGTTTGTAACAATTGTACTTGAACTGTTGTGAGTTGTACATTTGTGGGAAACCAATCCAAGGAAGAGAATTCTATAGAGTGGAAGTCCTGCGGATAAATTAATTTTGATAAACGGAAGCTCTACATTATGGAAGAGGGACTGTAAATTCAAGGGTATTTCCAGCTGCCCTAGTTCTGCAGGGAAAGATGCGGAGAGGTGGAACAGTTGAAGCAAGTACTTCAGAAAATTTACTGTGAAAATATCTGTAGATATGCAACATCTTTTTGTATGAATAATGGAGGAAGATCTTGCGTGATTACAGGGTCACTGATTAACCTAATTGCTTTATTTTGAATTTTGTCCTACTGTCTCAATGCAACCACTTTACATTCATTCCACATCGGAGAACAGAATGCAGAGGCACTTTTAGCAATGGATCTGACATGAGGTGTCCAGCTCAGGCTGGCATTCAATGTTACACCAAAGGATATACCAGAAGAGGTGGGAATATTTACACAATTTAAACTTATGTGGGAATCAGAAGGATTCCGTCTGTTAGATAATTGTATGTACTTGGTTTTCTGTGCATTAAACGAAACTATATTTTTGTTGGTCCCCATTCATTAATTGTTGATAGTTCTGGTTCAGAGAAATTGCAGTTTCATTTGGTATTTATAATATCGGGGATAAATATAACTTGATACAATAAAACTAGGGACAATTAGCTTGGGAAAGTAAAACTAGGGACAATAAGACTAGGGACAATGCAGCTAGTGACAATAGAGCTAAGGTCAATTAAAGTATGGACAATAGACTACTAATAATAACTCCAGGAACACTATAACTAGAGACAATAAAGCTAGGGACAGTAAATATGAACTCACATGGTCAGTTTTCTCGGCCACACATTTGTAGATCGGGAAGAAGTTGAATGGTGTAAAACCCAAGTCGTCCATGAGCCTATCTATAGATGGACAGCTCCTCTGTACAGCTGAGAAATGACATACAAGAATGATTTTGGGATTTAAAAATATCATATTAGACTTGCTTAAATAATCTGACAATGTAAATCTTAAAGAATATTCACTAACATTTTGAACATTTCCTCCACTCATGGCTGTTACTCACAGATAGCCCAGCAAGAAGTGAGTGAACTGAGTCAACTTGAAGGAGACGAAACACTAGGTACAACAAATAATACAAGCAAGAACAAGATAATTTGTCCTACTGAGGTGCTAAGTGAAAGAACAAATATTAAATGAAATGAGAGATATCACATACTATATTATGTGCATTCAAAATTTCACTTTACTTATACAGTAATAAAATGAAGTAGGTGAGGGCTTGATTGCATGGATTTGTCTAATCATACTTTGAATTATGAAGGCATATTATAATATGTATTATTTAAATCATTTTCTCACCAGCGAGGTCCCTAAATTCTTGGACATTGATGGTAGCGTTGTGAATGTTACCACAGTCCTGATAGTGTTTCTTCATCGTGGTCCACTCGTCCGCAGTCATCTCACCGTTCATCTTCTTCAGGTAATCAATACAGACACCCAGGTGGTTCGTGCAAGCAGTGTAGGTAGTTACCTCTTTGTTACACACAGTGATGGCTGAAATTAAATGCTTGTTAAAACGATGACTATAAGAGCATCCTTCACACACACATAACACAAATGATGAAATGAACTGTAGCCTTTTGATACCTGGAAATCCTTCATAAGCTGTATATAATCCTCAAATAATATTCATAATAAACTTCTAAGGTGCGTCATAATCCTGAACGTTATGAGATGGAATGATAAATAATGAATCTCACCAAGCTTCCAGTCAGCAAATGTTCTTTCGTTAAAAGGCGTTGGTTCATCATAAGTGCAACCAAAGAGTCCCTTGTCTTTAGTGGTCGTGGCGGTGGTCATCACCACAGTCACCACCATCATCACCACCAGCACCAGAACCTTCATGTTGGTGAGTTTAGATCTGTTACCTCGGGATATCTGCAAGGAAAAACATCAGCTGATGAAATATGGTACATCATTACCAGGTTGTTTATTGATATTATATTTTCGGTATCATCATGAAAGAGAATGACAAACTCTACTTGGTAAACAACATAATGCAGGTATAAGAGAATGCAAGTTTTGTATTACTGATACTATATTTTAAGCATCTCAATGAAAGAGAATATTGGGTGGCAATACTAACCTGAAGTGAATCCAGTGGAGCCGGGCTGAGAGTGTGTGTTGTGGTGTTTGCTCCAGTGGTCTTATATGTGTGTTGTGTGCGTGTGTGTGTGTGTCTGTGTGTGGGTGTGTGGAGGGTGGGGATGGGGATCTGGACAGCATAAAAAAGAAGCCACATGATCATTGTATCCCCATTTTTTTTCGTCACATATATTCTGGGAGCTTCTGAAGTTTTGTGAGATTCTTCGACCAAAATATTAACCTCCTGCAAAGTTGCCAAATAAATATCATACGAGAAACAGAAGTAGCCTGACATTTGTTGAAAAATTATCTCGCGTTGGTAATATGGTAACCTATAGCCTATATTACAGGTGTGTGTCAAGGGGAGGAGGGGTGAGGGAGTTGGAGGCGGGGGAGGGTGGGGGTCAGGGGGAGTAAGGATGAATGGAGGGAGGGAGCGGGAGTGTGCTGCGCTATACAGAGCTCTTGAAGGTGTTAAGGGGGGTGACCTGCTTTTTTCTCTTTCTTTGTTGTATCCACTCGGCCCCATTCAGCTTACTATTTTAAGACTTTTATTCCCATTCAGGTGTTAATTCTTTCCTGGCGAGCGATAGCGAGTCAGCATTTTATAAGATATACATCTTAAAATATACAGTAGGCTGAATGGGGCCGAATGGTTGCAACCCAGAGAGTGAAATAGCGCAGGTCACCCCCCTTAAACTAAATGAACAGTAAGTTCTATCTATCTATTTATTGCCTGACGCCGTGATCCCCGAAGGTGTGGCCACGAACGAAACGCCCCCATGCACCTCTGTCCCCGGTCAGTTGACGCCCCTGCTCCCAACCAGCACCGCCTTCATTCATATACTTCTTCACTCCATCCTTCCACCTCTCTCTAGGTTTACCTCTCCCTCTCTGTCCTTCCATCTCGCTCTCGTACACCCTCTTAGTAATTCTCTCACTTCCCATACGTTCCATAATAGCCGAACCATCTCAAGGTGTTCCTTTTCACACTTTCCAGCACATCTACCTCCACACCACACCTCCCTCTTACTTCCTCATTCGTCTGTCTATCCCGCCATGTAACTCCACACGCACTTCTCAAGTAACTCATTTCCCCCCCTCTCATTCTTGGTCTGAGTCTCTCCACCAACGTCCATGCTTTGCTTCCGTAAGTCAATGTCAGGATTACCACACTGTCATGCAAGGACTTCTTCACTTCCATGCTGACCACCCTATTTCTTGTTACTGCTTTCAGCATTCCTAGAACCCTCTTCCTATGTTGCACCCTCTCCCGCACTTCTTCATCCATACTCCCATCTTTACTCAGCACACTGCCCAGAAACTTAAATGAGCTGACAATCTCCATAGCCTGACCATTCAATTTCACCTCACACTCTATGGCTCCACCCTTTTCGAAGACCATAACTTTTCTCTTCCCCGTATTTACCTTCAGATTCCGTTTTTCGCACACTGTTCCAAACACATTTACCAGACCCTGCAACTCCCATTCATTATCGCTCATCAGAACTGTATCACCAGCAAACGGCAGTACAGGTAGCTTCCACTCGTTTCCCTCCCTTATCAGCGATACACCAACATCCACTGCTCTTCCTTGTATTTCTTTCATTACTCCATCCATATATACATTAAACAACCACAGGGACATCACACACCCCTGTTTCAACCCAACATTCAGATCAAAGAACTCGCTCTGCTCATTCTCCACACATACTGCCGCCTTTGCACCCTCATGCATGCTCTTCACTGCTTTCAGCAACTTGCCATCTACTCCGTATATTCTAAGTACTTTCCATATATCTTCTATACTATCTATACTATACTATCCCTAGGGGAGGTGTGGCAGAGTGGTCTTGCCACTAGACTGGTAATCCGATGGACCCGGGTTCGAATCCCAATATGTCAATGGGAAGATATTATTGGGATGGAATTTGTGCTGTACCTAGTTTCATTGCATTACCACAGCATACCGAAATGCCAAAACAAAATGCCCTCATTGTTCCCTGATTAAATAGCACTGTATGAATATTCCCATATTCAAAATATGCTACAGGGGGGCAATGCCTAGTGAGTTAATTGCTCAATTGGTGGCGTTCTGAGAGTGAGGATCCGAGCCTGGGGAGTGAGACTGTGAAGCGCAGAGGCGAAGCAGATTCAGAGATGGAGTTGGGTTCGAGCCGTGAATAGGTGCTCCGCATGTCTCACTCCATAGGCTGGAACAAGACCTCACGGGCCTCACCGTGTTCAGCGGTAGAGTGTAAAGGCTATCAGCCTATGCCCGTGAGGGAGTAGTTGGAATATATATAAAAAAAAAAAAATTTGTCGTAGGCCTTCTCAATGTCCATAAAGGCAACATACAGTACAGCTTTTGTTGCATCTCCAGATATTTCTCCACAACACATTTCAGGGTAAAAATCTGATCTACACATCCTCTTCCCTTCCTAAACCCGCCCTGCTCGTCACCTATCCATTTCTCTGTTCTTGCTCTCACTCTCTCAATCACTACCCTACTGTGCACCTTCCCTACTATGCTTAGAAGACATATTCCTCGGTGGTTACCACAAACTCCTAATAGGGGGATTATTATGCTTGTCTTCCAGTCATCAGGTGAACTCCCCTTCTCCCATGCGAGTTTACACATTTTCAGTACCCATTCGATCACTATCTCACCACCATACCTCAGCATTTCCCCACACACTGCATCTATTCCTGGTGCTTAGCCCAACTTCACTCTTTTCATGGCTTCACACACTTCTGACCTCCTGATCCCCACCTCATCCTCCACTACTTCTCTTCTTCTCCCTCCCATACCCCATCCAACTATATTTGCTGGCACTTCGATCCTTACATTCAGCAATTCTTTAAAGTACTCCCTCCATCTTTCGACTCTCTCTTGCTTCTCTGCTAGCACTCGCCCAATCTTATCTTTCACACCCTTACTATTTCCCTTGCTACCTTCCCTAACTTCCTTGACTTCTTTCCGGAACAGTTTCTTACACCTCCTTCATTTTACGCTCAGATTCCTTCCAAATTCCTCATCTTTTCTTCTCTTACTTTTCTTCACTACTCTCTTCAGCACTCTCTTTTTCTCCAAGTACCTCGCTCTTTTCTGCCTCTCCAAATTCTCATTCCCTCTACAACCCAACCACTCTTTATACACTTTCTTCTTGTCTTCAACAGCTATTTTTACCTCTTCCATCCACCATGCTGTACCCTTCACTCCCCTCCCTCTTTTCCTTACTCCACACACCTCCTCACATGCTGCACAGATCTCTTCCTTAAAAACACTTTGCTCACCTCCTCCACTTCCTCCATACCTTCCAGGTCAGACCTACCTAGTCATCTTTCTACTGCTCTCCTGAACTCTTCCTTGATCTCCTCCTCCTGCAACTTCTCCACCCTCCTCGCCATTCCACCTTCCTCTCTCCTCCCTCCAGCTCTCCTCACCCCCTTCTTTTGTATTCTAATTTTAGCTACTACTACATAATGGTTAGACAGACACCCCCCAATACCCCTATACACCCTATTATCCAGCACAGATTTCTTCATTCATTCATCCACACATATATAATCAATCAGTGCCTTTCGTTCCACCACTGTCTCATCCTTCTTCCTCCACATCACTTTCCATGTGTACCTGTGTATCATTCTGTGTCGGAAGAAGGTGTTGGCTATCCACAGCCTACGATCCCACACATACGTCCACAAGTGCAGTACCATTCCCATTCACCTCAGACGGTACACCCAACCCTCCCACCACTCCATCAACTTCTTATCACCCACCTTCCCATTCATATCCCCAATCAGAAATATTCTTTCACTCTTGCCAAACTTATCCAGGCACGCCTCCACATTCATCCAGAAGTCCTCTTTCTCTCTTACAGTTTTCTCCTTTGTCGGAGCATACACACACACACACAACCACTCACGTTTGTATTCCTACTTTCATTCTCACCCACACAATCCTTGAACCCACAGACCTATAGTCTCTTAAACGCTCCTTCCATTTGTTACTTACAAACAAACACGCACCTTCTTTCGCTCCCTCACTCACTCCAGCACACACACCCCTTCCACACTCCCACTCTCTCAGATCTGTACCCCTCCAATTGGTCTCAGTCATTCCGCATACATCCAGCCTGGCATTCACTAACAATTCTAGGACCTCTCTCTCTTTTGTGTCATCATTCAAGCCTCTTACATTCCAAGTCGCTATTCTAAAACTGTCCATGGTAGGTCGGGGTTCTACAACATTAGGTCCGTCCACATCTGAGGCTGTTCGTTCGTTCATCATTGCAGTAAGCATTTTTCACGGGTGGGTCGCCTTTTACGACACGCAGGAGGCACGTGGGGCATATTCTATTCCCTTACCCCCATGGGGTGACCTGCTTTTTTCTCTTTCTTGGTTGTATCTATTCGGCCCCATTCAGCTTACTGTTTTAAGACATTTATCCCCATCCAGGTGTCAATTCTTTCCTGGCGAGCGATGGCAAGCCAGCATATTAAGGAGAAATCTGGCTTCGATGGACACACTTCTCTATCGAAAAATGTACAAATTTATCCAGCTGTCTAACTCATTATCCAAAATATGTTGGCTCGCTATTGCTGGCCAGGTATAAATCAACACCTGGATGGGGATATACATCTTAACCCTTAATTAGAGGCTCACCACATAAGTCGAGTTAAATAAAGCTGGACTATGTGGCGGCGCTCGACATAGGTCGAGTGGCAATTTCAGCAAGTAATGTTGCTGAGAGAGAGAGACAAGTGGTGGCAGGAGAGTAGCGAGCGTATGATTGCTCCAGACCGAAACGTCAATAAAATACCCTCATTGTTCCCTGATTAAATAGCACTGTATGAATATTCCCATATTCAAAATATGCTATAGGGGTGCAATGCCTGGTGAGTTATCTGCTCAACAGGTGGCGTTGTGTGTGTGTAAGTGTGAGAGTCCGAGTGTGTGGGGTGAGACAGTGAAGCACGGGAACGAGGTGGCTTCAGAGATGGGGTCGTTTCGGGCCATGAGTGAGCACCGTGCCTCATGTGAAGGCAAGATGGCAGGTGCTCGTTGTACTCTACGTGCTTCATATGTCTCACTCCCTAGACTGGAACAAGACCTCACGGGCTTCACTGTTCATTGTAAAGCGGTGAATGTTAAGGCTCTCAGCCTATGCCCGAGAGAAAGTAAGTTGGAATATAGAAAAAAAAAAAAAAAAAAAAAAAAAAAAAAAAAAAAAAAAAAAAAGACCACCGCGGCGAACATACTGACACGAATCCCAGCTCCCTCCTCCCTCTCTCACTCGCTATATAAGGAATTGTATCGGGAAAGTGGCTAATTACATGCTTTTTGCACTCGCGTTGCACGGTTATTGCAAGAAAACTAGCCATCATAAAAGGATCGTTATGGTGTCATTCGAAAGCTCTGTTTATGCCCTTTCAGGGATAGGTACTTGTTTTACGTTCTGGGTCTTATTTAGGCATGCAAATGATCACGTAAACAGCCCTATTTTGGCTAAAAACACCCCGCTGGGCGGTACATATAAATAAACCGCATAGGCCGCTCGTAAGGTGTTAAAACAGTAGGCTGAATGGGGCCGAATGGTTACAACCCAGAGGGAGAAAAAACGCAGGTCAGCACCCTTAAACTAAATGAACAGTAAGTTAATGCTGACAAAAATGAAGACAAATCAGTAGAGAGGGATTTTCTTATATATACAGTACGTGGATACACTGGCCACACAGATGTTACGAACCCAACGACATGGTTAGACTTAATTCTAGTATAGATAACAAATCCCAGAGTAAAGGTAAGTGGAAGAAAAGGATAGTTAAGCAAAGAGAGAGCCAGAGAGAGACTGACAAAAAGTATAATAGTTTAGTTCAGATTACTTAGCCCCGTTCTCTGTCTCGTCGAGTAGGTGAATTTTACAAAGGGGAGTAGGATTTCTAACCCCTACCCACAGAAGGAAAAGTAGGGCAGTAATCTATTTTTATTAATTTCACCACAACAC
Source organism: Paralithodes platypus (assembly GCA_032716605.1). Lineage (NCBI taxonomy): Eukaryota > Metazoa > Arthropoda > Malacostraca > Decapoda > Lithodidae > Paralithodes > Paralithodes platypus. The sequence continues at coordinate 12,570,994 of CM064513.1, forward strand.
CAAACACCTCCAATGAAATTAATAAAAGCATATATGTGATCTACCAGGATTCGAACCCGGGTTATCACACACAGATTTTTAGACACCTTAACCTTACACGAGACAAACAGAAACGGCTAAGGATGGGTAGAGGATGCCAAACCTCCCTCTGGATAGGACCAGCCCTGACCCAAATGTGTAATATGTATATAATTACAGTATATAATGTGCCTCTTCAAACTAGTAATTACCGATTCTCAAACCTTTTGGAATATACGTTTCAAGCAGAGATAATTGTTATGCCTCAAGTGTTCAGTCCGCTAATAATATATTGAGAAACCATATGCGCCAACCAGAAGCAAAAATAATTATTGCTAATTATATGTTGAGAAACCATACTGTATGCGCCAACCAGAAGCAAAAATAATTATTGCGAGCCATCTATGAGTAATATCTTTGGTTGGTGTTTAAGGGGGGTCACCTACTTTTTTTCCTCTTTCTCTCCATTTCTCTCTTTCTCTGGCTTGTATCCATTCGGCCCCATTCAGCCAACTGTTTTAAGACGTTTATCCCCATCCAGGTGTCGATTTCTTCCTGGAGAGCGAGAGGCAGCATTGTATGGAGAGATCCGGCTTCGCTGGAGATATTTTTCTATCGAAAAATGTTCAAATTTAGCTTGCTGTCAAAACAAAAATATATATATGCTGGCTCGCTACCGCTCGCCAGGAAAATATTGACACCTGGATGGGGGTAAACGTCTTGAAACAGTAGGTTGAACGGGGCCAAATGGATAAAAGCCAAAGAGAGAGGGAGAAAAAGAGAAAAAAAAAAGCGAGGTGGGCTCCCTTAATGTCACAACTGTCTGACCTATCTTACACAACCCACCTGCCCTCATTGGTAATAATCTTTATTACACCTAACTGTATTATCCCTAGCTTTATTACACCTAGCTGTATTATCCCTAGCTTTATTACACCTAACTGTATTATCCCTAGCTTTATTACACCTAGCTGTATTATCCCTAGCTTTATTACACCTAACTGTATTATCCCTAGCTTTATTACACCTAACTGTATTATCCCTAGCTTTATTACACCTAGCTGTATTATCCCTAGCTTTATTACACCTAACTGTATTATCCCTAGCTTTATTACACCTAGCTGTATTATCCCTAGCTTTATTACACCTAACTGTATTATCCCTAGCTTTATTACACCTAGCTGTATTATCCCTAGCTTTATTACACCTAACTGTATTATCCCTAGCTTTATTACACCTAACTGTATTATCCCTAGCTTTATTACACCTAGCTGTATTATCCCTAGCTTTATTACACCTAACTGTATTATCCCTAGCTTTATTACACCTAACTATATTATCCCTAGCTTTATTACACCTAGCTGTATTATCCCTAGCTTTATTACACCTAGCTGTATTATCCCTAGCTTTATTACACCTAACTGTAGTATCCCTAGCTTTATTACACCTAACTGTATTATCCCTAGCTTTATTACACCTAGCTGTAGTATCCCTAGCTTTATTACACATAGCTGTATTATCCCTAGATTTATTACACCTAACTGTATTATCCCTAGCTTTATTACACCTAGCTGTATTATCCCTAGCTTTATTACTCCTAGCTGTAGTATCCCTAGCTTTATTACACCTAGCTGTATTATCCCTAGCTTTATTACACCTAGCTGTAGTATCCCTAGCTTTATTACACCTAGCTGTATTATCCCTAGCTTTATTACACCTAACTGTATTATCCCTAGCTTTATTACACCTAGCTGTATTATCCCTAGCTTTATTACACCTAGCTGTATTATCCCTAGCTTTATTACACCTAGCTGTATTATCCTTAGCTTTATTACACCTAACTGTATTATCCCTAGCTGTATTACACCTAGCTGTATTATCCCTAGCTTTATTACACCTAGCTGTAGTATCCCTAGCTTTATTACACCCAACTGTATGATCCCTAGCTTTATTACACCTAGCTGTAGTATCCCTAGCTTTATTACACCTAGCTGTATGATCCCTAGCTTTATTACAC
>CM064513.1:12580528-12623285 GCA_032716605.1 Paralithodes platypus
GTATTTATATGTGTAATAAGCGTATAATATATCGAACCCTACCAATTATATGTGTAATAAGCGTATAATATATCGAACCCTACCAATTTGCAAGAGTTGGATTTTCACCTTTCCCATTTACGGGTCATTTGAAGGGCATAATCACAGTGACAGAGTCAACATCGGTTATTGAACTTAACCCGGGAAGCGCGTAGGTATGGTATTTGAAACGTCCCGCCAGGCAAAGGTAACTTGGTTCATTCCCGACGAAAATGGTAATTTTACCATAAATATCGTTATTACTTATTCATATGCACCTATTTTATATTTAATATGAAGATATTAACATGTAAGAGCAATAAACCAAGTGAGAATAGTATTTGGGGTGTGAAAAAGATGTATTATTGCCACAAGTTGTATCAGGAGGGGAGAGTCGGACGGTGTAATACCTGTGAATTTGGTGTATGAAAAAGGCTATCCTTATTGATTTTCACATAGAGTTAAGTTACCCTAACCAGTTATCTCTCTCTCTCTCGCTCTCTCTCTCTCTTTGATATAAATGTATACAAAAATAATAATACAAATATTAATAAATCCTCCAAATTGGCAGCTGCTAGACCTATCCCTGAGAGAGTGTATCGACGTGAGGCTCTTCCCCCTCAGACCCAGAGCTGTCACAGAACCCAACACTTTTGACGCTCCTAGTCCTACCCTTACACTCTTACACCCACACTCATCTATTTTTCACTCCTCTTAGATGAGTTATCGCTTTTAGTAAGTTTGTGTATGTGCGTGTGTGTTTGTTTGTGTAATAAAAATAATATACATAATAATACTAATACTAATAATAATAATAATAATAAAAATAAAAATAATAATAATAATAATAATAATAATAATAATAATAATAATAATAATAATAATAATAATAATAATAAAAACAAAATGTTGGTATATTTGTCACTTGTATCTATTAGGCTGAAAATCTACAGTTTTCCTTAACCAAGGAACAGTACAATGCTTATTGTATAGTACCTTAACCCACTAGACCCCGAGTGATATAATAATAAATGACATTCCAGACCAGCCACTTTTCAATTTTTGTTCCTGAAAACACATGGGATGGGTTAGTAATGAAGGAAAAACAAAATATAACCGCTCACCTAGGTCATTTGGGGGTCCTGGGGGGCGGGTGGAAGTCACCATTATCATTGGGTGATGGGTAGGCAGTATACTGGCATATCACACTCGCGCGCGCCCACATGCACGTGGCTGGACTTGGGTGGTTGCCAACCATCGGTATTGTTCCGTGGGATCCTAAAGTGGTTCCCATATAAATCTGAACCCTCTAGGTGTCATAAGACAAGAGTAATTAAGGTGGACGCATACGCTGTGTCGCTGGGACTGTAGGTTACATACATAGGCGACGCATAACGTGCGTCCCTGGTGCTGAAGGGGTTAATTACGAGGTCACATGCGAACTTTGGCGACCGTGAGGTTCGGAGCTCCCACCATAATATATAGTCTATGCAACCGTAATAGATTAAAGAGATTGTAGGTATCAATCGAGCAGGGCATTACCCAGGGGAGGCCACATAGGCATATGATAAAGGAGTTGCTGGAAATCCTGTTTCATTTGTCTGGTTTCTCCCACCGTTTCTGTTTGTGCCTCACTTATACAAAGAGTATTCCAGCTAACTCTCACAAATATCTCCTCCTATTCTTTTCACTACACTTAGCAAGCACACCATACTTCTATCCAACACACCTAAATTACCTCTAACGTACCTTGATTTTGGCTCTCTATCACTCTTCCAACCTTGGGGGGAAACTTGTTACAGGCAGCTTTGCCTTTTGTCTTCTTCATACACATACAAAAAAAAAGAAAAAAATTGCAGATGCACTTGTGAGAAGTACGTGTAGGCTAACAGAAGCTGATAGTTGAGCAGCTTTGCTAGGGAGGAACCACAATACAATCCTCTCTATCGGGATAGCTGAAAACATACTTTAAGATTCTGAGGTCAGCACACAGCGCCTTTAGACCACTCGGCTAAACCGACCCATGTGTCTGGTGTGTGTGTGTATTACAAGAAGGATATTAATGGATTGCTTTTTTTTTTTTTTCTTATTTTTTCCTCTCGGGCATAGGCTGAGAGCCTTAACATTCACCGCTTTACAATAAACAGTGAAGCCCGTGAGGTCTTGTTCCAGTCTAGGGAGTGAGACATGTGAAGCACGTAGAGTACAACGAGCACCTGCCATCTTGCCTTCACATGAGGCACGGTGCTCACTCATGGCCCGAAACGACCCCATCTCTGAAGCCACCTCGTTCCTGTGCTTCACTGTCTCACCCCCTACACTCAGACTCTCACAGTTACACACACACAACGCCACCTGTTGAGCAGATAACTCACCAGGCATTGTACCCCTATAGCATATTTTGAATATGGGAATATTCATACAGTGCTATTTAATCAGAGAACAATGAGGGTATTTTATTGGCGTTTCGGTGGGCTTGTGGTAATGCACTGATACTAGGTACAGCACAAATTCCATCCCAATAATATCTTCCCATTGATACATCGGGATTTGAACCCGGGACCTTTGGATTACCAGGCCAGTGGCAAGACCACTCCACCACACCTCCCCTCTAGTATAGTATGTGACTGATTACAGGAAAAAGAGAAAAAAACATGTTTAGGGGGAGGTGTGGCGGAGTGGTCTTGCCACTGGACTGGTAATCCAATGGACCCGGGTTCGAATCCTAACATGTCAATGGGAAGATATTATTGGGATGGAATTTGTGCTGTACCTAGTTTCAGTGCATTACCACAGCACACCGAAATGCCAAAAAAATACCCTCATTGTTCCCTGATTAAATAGCATTGTATGAATATTCCCATATTAAAAAATATGCTACAGGGGGGGCAATGCCTAGTGAGTTAATTGCTCAATAGGTGGCGTTCTGAGAGTGAGGGTCCGATTCTGAGGAATGAGACTGTGAAGCGCAGAGGCGAGGCGGTTTCAGAGATGGAGTTGCTTCGAGCCGTGAAACTTCGCATGTCTCACTCCCTAGACTGGAGCAAGACCTCACGGGCCTCACCGTGTTAGCGGTAGAGTGTAAAGGCTATCAGCCTATGCCCGAGAGGGAGTAGTTGGAATATAGAAAAAAAAAAAAAAAAAATATAGTAAACGAGAGAGAGAGAGAGAGAGAGAGAGAGAGAGAGAGAGAGAGAGAGAGAGAGAGAGAGAGATATTTCCCTGAGTATAGCGTGTGAGGTATTGTGTGAGACGTCTGGCAGCACCATGGAAGGTGTCCTGGGAGATGATATGTGGGGGGTCATTATTAGGGGAACTACTGCACAGGGCTGATTGTGGACGAGAGAGAGAGAGAGAGAGAGAGAGAGAGAGAGAGAGAGAGAGAGAGAGAGAGAGAGAGAGAGAGAGAGAGAGAGAGATACTAACTACGAGCATACTTAGGAAAGAGTATTAAAACAGTAATGATTAATGTACTTTAAGTGTTATTAGCACTCTAAATGTTCGGTCTTTCTTTAATTATTTAAATTACAAATATTGTACTGTATATACTGATGGTATTAGTAAGTTCATCCAGTTGTGACATTCCTCTTACCTCACTTCCATAACATACACAACTAGAGGGGCAGTCGGTAGAGTGCATACCTCCGCCTACACTTACTGGTTCATATCATAGGCATAACTATCCTCTGGATCTGGTTCCAGGATGTGCTGCGGATCGCCTCTTGAATTGGCGCAATTCCTATCGGCCCACCAAAGTTCGTGAAAATCTCCGCATTGGCTCCTAAATTGAATAATTTTTTCCTTGGCACATATTTTGTCTGTGCACCGTATTTCACGAAACCCGGTTCATAACTTTGAGAGATATCTTGTTTACAGGCAATCAAAAAGGGAGGCAGATAAATGGAGGTGAAAACATCCTCCGTCCAAATTCGTTGGCGAAGGTAAACATACACTTCTATTACTATATATTCCCCCTCATTGTAAATGAATATACATAAGTAAATAATATACTAGAGATGCACTCGGGAGAGCAAAAACTTTCGTCTAAGCTGGCGGAGGTATGCTCTCGACTGATCGCCTTCTAAATAGAATCACTTCTTTCTCGGCGCATATCCCATCAATCTGCCCACCAAATTTAATTAACATCAGTTCATAACTTTGTAAGCTGTCTACGTTGGCGGAGGTATGCGCTCGACCGATCTCCTCCAAAATTGAATCAATCTTTCTTGGCGTATATCCTATCGTGAACATTGGTTACTAATTGTTTTAGATATATTGTTTACAGACAGACAAACAAACTGAGGAAAAAACATAACCTCCGTCCAACTTCGTTGACAGAGGTATTAAGTAACCTATCCCTCTTACTATTGTCCCCCCATCTCCCCTTCCTTCCTCCCTCACTCATCCATTAATATTTCTGGTCCTCTCCCTTCCTCCACCACTCTTCACAGTTTCGTTTTACATGTCGTTCATGTTCGCCATTCCTCACAGTTTTCCCTTAGTCTCGCTCTTCTCTTTGCATATTTATCTTCACATTTCTCTATTTACCTTAAACTGATTCTTAGAATTTACATAGTTTCGATCTTGTCAGGCACTCTCTCAATAATATTGAATCCTACTCTGAATTTCCCTACTTTGGAATTTCTCATTAGCTTAATATAAATAAGTAAATAAGTACACACATAAATGAATAAACTAAAGGTACACCTGGTAGAGTGCACACCTCCGCTGGCTGATTTATTACCATTAATATCATTGGCCTACATTTTTATCTGGATCTAGGTTCCAGGATATGATCCGGATCACCTCCTAAATTGAATAACTTATTTATTGGCAGATATCTTATATGGCCACCAATTTTCGTGAGCATCGGTTCATAGTGCATATTATTATCCCATCTGTACACCAAATTTCGTGAAATATATATTGAACAACATCTTACTTGGCACATATCCTATGTGCCCACTAAATTTCGTGAACATCGGATGGTATCTTGTTTACAGTCAAACAACCAAACAGACAGACACACACGGAGGCAAAAGCATAACCTCCGTCCAATTTTGTTGACGGAGGTAACTAAGATGTTTGTGGACTTTGACTACAAAGAAACCTCACCCTGATTTTCCAAAATAAAACTCCTGGCCTCCCATTACATATATAAATAATATTTGAGCTAGGTATTTGGTTAGATTACAGCAGGAAACAATTAATTTTCCAAGAGATTTGTGTATTATGTAATTTCATTAAATAAATTTATTTTGAAAGTTTGGCTCGAAAATCATGAGTAGGCTACAACAGCCACGCTACCTATATTAATAATTATCCCGCAAAGTAAAATACTAAAGTTAAAAGTGAAATTACAGCATCTTACCTTGTTAATGAAAGGTAATTACTACATCAACATACATACAACCATAGACTACAGTAGATCTGGACTGGACACGAAAATGAAACTTTGCAGTAAAGGGACCCACAATCGGAAAACGAACCCCCAAGTTTGAACCTCGAAACCGCAAAAAATTGATATTTTCGCGGTTTCGAGGTTCGAACTTGGGGGTTCGTTCTCAGATTTTGGGTCCCTTACTGCAAAGATCCATTTTCGTGTCCAGTCCAGATCTACTGTGTCTATGATACAATATACAAGTTTAAAGAACCTTTTGTCCACAAAGAGTGTGGTTACAGTCTAGAGCGATTGAGATGGATAGATAGATAGATAGATAGATAGATAGAGAGAGAGAGAGAGAGAGAGAGAGAGAGAGAGAGAGAGAGAGAGAGAGTGTGTGTGTGTGTGAGAGAGAGAGAGAGGGTGTGTGTGAGGGAGATAGGGAGTCAAAATTACGCCTTTCGGAGATCACCAGTAATATAATGAGCGCAATTTGATCTTTGCAGATAATCTCGTTTTCCGTGGCAGCATCAGACCAATACTCAATTGGCGGATATTAAGGGGAGATTTCCACTTGAGGGATTTTTTTTCTGGACCCCTTTCTCTCTCATGTTTAGCCCCATTGGTTTTTAGATTTTAAGACGCTCGCCCCCTTTTAGTTTGGCGATTTTAAGAACTTTTGCCCCATTTCTGTCAATTTTAAGAACTTTCGTGCCATTTAGGTGTCGATTTTTTCCTGACGAGCGATAGCGAGCCTGTAATTTGAGAGGAACCGGCCTTCGGCCGGGAAATTTTTCTACCGAAAAATGTACAAATTTATCTTGAAAGGGGGTCTAGGGGGTGTAATTTTAAGCTTGATGGAGTTCTACGGAAGAAACTAAATACCTCCCCTTAAGACGTCTGGTAAGGATTTACACCCTGGACCAGCCTAGGGGAGTGGAGGGAGGGGAAGACGAACATTTTGAGGAGATAGCAAATAAATTGACTAAAGAAAGGAAATAACAGCTTATAAAAGTGTTATCAATATATAAGCATCATTGGTTTTCACATCCTATCGTAGAGTCTTTCCGACACTGTAAAACATCAAGGGTATTCAGTATATGAAGGGTATGAACAGGGTATATATTCTGTCCTTGCATTACAGGAGTATTTAATAATGGCGCCGATAATCATATATGGCGCTATTTGCTGACTAGGTATACATTATATATAATTTAGCAACCTTTTATCCATCATAAACACATAATAACTCGTACTGTAGATGACTACTAAATATCGATAATTATGGCTCCAACTTCCTTAAGCCCTGAAACTCGCAAGTGGTGAATTAAGCACCACCCTGTATTCTGCCTTTTACCTAAACGGTGGTGACTGTATATACATATTATTGTTGTGGTGAGTCCTTGATCTCGTCCCTGCCAGACCAGTCACCAGAACAGCCTGGCCGCAGGAGGGGGAACGTTTGATCCTCCAGCAGAAGAGGGGAGGGAAATGGAAGGAGTCAAGGATGTCAACAGAGCGTGTGCAACAACGTTTGGCTGCATATATATATGAACGAATGGGAGATGAAAGGCTTACAAAGAGAATATGTGAGTCAGGTACAAGGGGAGATAGAAGGGCAGGAAGACCCCCATTGAGATGGAGAGACTGTGTAAGAAAGGCTTTGGATGATAGAGGAATGACTATAGATCAGGCAGGGGAAGTGGTGGTGGACAGGAGTGAATGGAGAATGCTTGTGAATAGTTGAGTGAACACGTGGTCATTTGGAGTAAGGGGTCGGGCGCAAGTTGGACTAGATAATAGTCCATCAGGCGCCTGGCCTGGGGAGACGATTAATATGAAGGGTGTGCCTGGAAGTGTGGTGGGAGGGCTTGTCGCTTTGGCTCCGCTGCATGTCTGCCTGCCGAGATCGGAACCTCTCCTGGTGGTCAGGGGCCGGGGGAGTGCTGGAGCGACCTTGGTAACCCTGGTCTCTGGGTCTTCTCCTGGGTGACCTGGATGTGTGAGAGTTTGTGTTTTTTATCTGTGTTTATTTTTTGTTTTATGTTGTTTTTGTGTTTTCCCTGTTCTTGCTCTGTCTTGAGTCGGCTATCCCCAAAATGGGGATTGGGCCTGAGCATATAGATAGATAGATAGATAGAATATATATATATATACTGTATATAAATATATATATATATATATATATATATATATATATATATATATATATATATATATATATATATATATATACTCAGGTACATATCCCTTTTTTTTTTAGCTGGGGGTGCCCGACTCGAGACAGAACCCGAACAAGGGCAAAAAAAAAAAAACACACACACAAATTCGCACATATCTAGGTCGCCCAGGAAATGACCCAGAGACCAGGGATCACTAAGGGCAATCCAGCACTCCCCCGGCCCCCTACCTTCCGGAGAAGTTCCGTTCTCAGCAGGCAGACATGCAGCGAATTACACCGCAGTGCCCGCCCACCACGCATCCAGGCGTACCCTTCATATATACTGGCTCCCCGGGCCAGGTGCCTGACTGACTATTATCTAGTCCAACTGGCGCCCGACTCCCTCTCCCAAACGACCGCGTTTTCACTCATATATTCACTAGCATTGTTCCTTCATTCCCATATATTACCACTTCTCTTGCCTGATCTATAATCATTCCTCTATCTCCCAACACTTGTACTACACAATCTCTCCATCTCAATGGGGGTCTTCCTACCCCTCTACCTCCCCTTGTATGTGACTCACATATTCTCTTTGTAAGCCTTTCATCTCCCATTCGATCAACATGTCCATACCAGCAAAGCACCCTTCTGTCCAGTCTGGCTGACAATATACTGTACATATACAGTATATATATATGTTTTTTTTTCTTTTCTATGTGAGTGAGGGAGACAAAAGGCAGGCAGAACTGCCTACATCGAGTGCCTCCCCGAGAGTCGAAAGAGTGACAGGGCCAAAATTAAGGGACGTCCGAGCCAAAATGCCTGGACACACGGAGTTTGAAGTAATTTAAGCCATAAGAAGAGGGAAATACTACCTCTCTCTCTAATATACAAATCACATTTCCTTACCCCCTGACATTCTTGAAATACCCACTAAGTATATTCAATCTCACAATCACACGCTTACAAAAAAAAAAAAAAAAAAAAAAAAAAAAAACCCAAAGCCCTAAGATTCGCCACAAACCAAAGATACCCCTATACAATGACGACACAACAAATACACGAATACACAAACACACTACCATTAAATGTCCGACTCCATAGACAAGCAACACAAATATGGCACAAACTAGAACTATCACAAGACCCAACTCTAGAGAAAATTAAGGAATATTATGCACAACAACCAAATTTAAGATTCAACAACTGGTTTAAAAGCAGTCTAAATAAAATAAACACAGAAGATGAACCACAGCCAATTTATTAAAGGAAAAAAAGAGGAAAAAAGAACAGGGAGAAAAAAAGAAAATAAACAAACAAACACACAGTTTATGTTCAGCATATTAAGTGTTGGTTGACGACCGTTTGACTTCAATGTTCTCTTCGAGTGGTAGTCCCTGGAAACGAGTGCATTATTTGAAGCTTCATTCGGTGTTTAATCAATTCTTGCCTAATAATTGTATTCAGCTAACTATGATCTCAATAACCATTGATGTAATGAAAATATGAATAGTCTCCTCATACGATTGCACTAGTTCTGTAGTGCTATTATTTACACAACCTGTCAATTAATAATTCAGTCACTACAAGCTTGCTTGCTTTTTTTTTTTTTTTTTTTTTTTTTTTTTTATGAGATACGTATATACAGACCATGTGACAATTAAATGAGGAAACTATAATAACACATCTGAATAATGCCAACCTGATTTATAAACACAAATATTAATGTAACCAGACGACGATGCTGTTGTTTCAGTGGAATAATGGCTCTTTGAGCAGTATGTATCGCCTTACTAGTGGTTGTCCCCTCACAGGATGGGGGGCGCTGCTCAATAAACTCGCCCCTCGGGGCAAAATCAAAATCAAATCTCTCTCTCTCTCCCAATACTCTGGCCATCAGGTTTGTGTGGGTCGGTGTCAATCAACCACCGCGCCCTCCCCAGAGACAGGGTTACCTCTATACATAGTTAAGGGGGGTCACCGGGTTTTTTGTATCTTTCTCTCCTTATCTCTCTTTCCCTGGCTTGTATCCATTCGGCCCCATTTAGCCAACTGTTTTAAGACGTTTATCCCCACCCAGGTGTCGATTTCTTCCTGGTGAGCGATAACGAGCCAGCATTGTATGTAGGAATCCGGCTTCGCCGGAGACATTTTGCTATCGAAAAATGTACAAACTTAGCTTGCTGTTAAAACAAAAATATATATATGGTGGCTCGCTCCCGCTTGCCAGGAAAATATTGATACCTGGACGGGGGTAAACGTCTTAAAACAGTAAGCTGAATGGGGCCGAATGGATACAAGCCAAAGAGAGAGGGAGATAAAGATAAAACAAGCGAGGTGGGCTCCCTTAATGGCGCCTTCCTCCCTCACCTTCACTCTGATACACACTGAGATATAATGGGTGAACAAAGGGTAATTACAACACCTTTAGCACTATGCCGTAATTTTCATCATATTCTGGTTACCATTAGACGATTTTCTTTAGTATATAATCCCCCTGTACGACTCAAATGGGTAAATACGATCTCAATAAATCCTCTTTAAAACATAAGTCCTTCTTAAGCTGCATAAAATCACCCAATTTTACCCAGAACCAAAGGTAAAAGGACGTCATAGTGCTGAAGGGGTTAAACTTTGAGTACCACCGGCAACGTGTACTATATTTTAATTCTAGCAATATTTAGACGATCTTATACAACTTAGGAAAGGTCTGTGGTACTTCAAAGTGTTGACTGAGATACTTTGAACCTTTATTGATTGCTAGAAGTCCTTCCTAATCAGAATACAATTGTCTAATAGTTGCCAGAATATGATGAAAAGGACGTCCCTGGTACTGTATGGGTTAAAGGTACAGCCAAGAACATAAATTGTAATTATTATCAAATGCAAACTAAACAATACGATGCTTTATTATATCCCAACTGCCTCTGAATGTGGCTTTAAAGGTGAAACAATTCGAATTTGTGTAAATTCATATTCACTTACGATTGAACAGTGGTGTATATTGGTAGTAATGAAACCATATCGTACTAGGATAGAAAGGTAAAACCCTACCAATATACCCAATGCTCTTATATACCTTTGTCATTCCCTTTGTATTCCCTTGAGCTTCAGAGTGTACACGTGCAATCGCCAAAATAAGAAAGTGGAACATACAGTACCAAGTTCGAACCTCGAAGCCACGAAAATGTGATGTTTTCGCAGTTTAGAGGCTCGAACTTGGGTGTTCGTTCTCTGATTTTGGGTCCCTTACTGCAAAGTTCCATTTTCGTGTCAAGTCCAGATCTACTATAGTCTATGATATAACTTATAACATATGATATAATATATCATATCATATATATCGGGGAAGAGCAAGGTTATGGTCTTCGAAAGGGGTGAAGTCACAGAGTGTGAGGTGAAGCTGAACGGTCAGGCTATGGAGATCGTCAACTCTTTTAAGTATCTGGGCAGTGTGTTGAGTACAGATGGGACTATGGATGAAGAGGTGCGGGAGAGGGTACAACAGGGGAAGAGGGTTGTAGGAACGCTAAAAGCAGTAACAAGAAATAGGGTGGTCAGTATGGAAGTGAAGAAGTCCTTGCATGACAGTGTGGTAATCCCGACACTGACTTACGGAAGCGAAGCATGGACGTTGGTTGAGAGACTCAGACCAAGAGTGAGAGCAGTGGAAATGAATTACTTAAGGAGTGCGTGCGGAGTTACATGGAGGGATAGACAGACTAATGAGGAAGTAAGAAGGAGGTGTGGTGTGGAGGTAGATGTGCTGGAAAGTGTGAAAAGGAACAACTTGAGATGGTTCGGCCATATGGAACGTATGGAAAGCGAGAGAATGACTAAGAGGGTGTACGAGAGCGAGGTGGAGGGACAGAGGGGGAGAGGTAGACCGAATATGAGGTGGAAGGATGGAGTGAGGAAGTACATGAACGAAGGCGGTGCTGGTTGGGGGGAGGGGCGTCGACTGACTGGGGACAGAGGTGCATGGGGGCGGTTCGTTCGTGGCCACCCCTTCGGGGATCACGGCGTCAGGCAATAGATAGATAGATATAATATTATATACTGTATATAAAATTAATATATACCACGAACCTCATCTCTTTGAAACTCACTTTCTAAATAATCCAGAATGGATGATAGCCTCTGAATTTCTATTTTAACTGTGTATATGTATGTATGTATGTATGGTTGTGCATAATTATAGGATACCTGGCTGTACCATATTGACAATTATATGACCTTTCAGTTTTGCCGTTGCCCCTTTGACACCAGTATTGACGGTGAGCCAATAAAGCTACCGGTAACTGGGAGATTTACCAAAGACAATCCATCCTTCAATTTACTTCACTGGAAATATTTTTTAACATATTGGAGGAATACAAATAAATTGCGCAATATATTTTATTACGCTAGTGTTTTCCATTTACATTTAATTGTTAACAATTGTTTATTAAATTATTTGAGATTGAAATTTAATAGACAATCCCGCTGAAAAAGTGAAACACAGATATAGGTGGTTAGGTGCACAGGGCATCTGCATTGTGGAGGCCTGATTGTTAAGGATTCATGCACACAAGACACCATTTACCTAACAGTTGTTACCAATTTGGTTTGTCAGGAAGTTAGATATCTTTGTTCATAATATGAATAAATTGAACTCGTTTCTTGTCAACATCGTAATAAATGAAATAACTCTATTACATAACATTAATAAGACGTCTCATTTCTTGCCAAAAAACCAAAGTGGCAGCCAGTTTCCACCAAAATGTATTTGGTGTGCGGGAGCCCTAATTGTCAGGTGTTGACATATTATCATTGTTAGCAGCTATACTTGTCATTCATACGAGAGAGAGAGAGAGAGAGAGAGAGAGAGAGAGAGAGAGAGAGAGAGAGAGAGAGAGAGAGAGAGAGAGAGAGAGAGATTAGAGGGAGGAGGATAAAGGACACACAGGGATCACGGTCTGGAACGAGTTTATTCATTTGTAACTCAGTTCTGACCATTAAGACAACACCTCTAATTAAGAAACAAGTTTGGAACATGGATTCATCGTAACAACACGACAGTTTCCCGTCTCTCTGGAACCCTTCACAGGTGGGTAATCATCTTTTACATTTAAGGGGATAGTGGCTGTTATTTTGGTCTATTTATTAAGTTATTCATATATTTTTAGTGTCTTCGCTAGATCTCCATCAAGCTTAAAAAAGCAGCCCTAGACCCCCCTTCAAGATAAATGTGTACATTTTTCGGCAGAAAAATTTCCTGGCCGAAGGCCGGTTCGTCTTAAAACTACAGGCTCGCTATTGCTCGCCAGGAAAAACATCGACAGGTAAATGGCACGAAAGGTCTTAAAATTGACAAAACACGGGTTGAAAGGTCTGAAAATCTCCAAAACTAATAGAACGAACGTCTAAAATCTCAAAACTAATGGGGCTAAAGACGAGGGAGAATAGCGCTACATTTAGACGATTTTATGAAGCTTAGGGAGGACATATGGTAGCTAAGAGGATTGATTGAGATAGTCTGTAGCCTTTTATTAGATAGTCGTCTTTCGTAAGCTGAATACAATCGTCTAATAGTTGCCAGAATATAATGAAAAGGATGACCCCGGTACTGAATGGGTTAACATAATGCCTCGTGCGGAGAATGTGTGTGTGAAGGGTAGGTAGGGGCTGGTGATTTATGATGGCTGAGTTATGACAGTACGCATATTAGGGAGAGAGGGCCAAGGGGCTTTGTTGTGGGCTACGGTTTTATAATGAATACGACAACATATATTTATGTGTGAATAACAAACAATTAGCCTATGTGGATCTCTCTCTCTCTCTCTCTCTCTCTCTCTCTCTCACACACACACATACACGCATATATATATATATATATATATATATATATATATATATATATATATATATATATATCGGATCTCACAACTCTCAATAATCCACACACGAACTCCCACCCTTAAATTTTACCTCAAAGAACCCCGCCTACTTCTCTCCATTGCCATTTCCTGGAATCCAACATTCCAATTAGGTGCCCGACTAACACTATTATACCAGCTTCCAAAGCCGACTCGTACCTCCCAAGATTTTCTCTTACAATCTTTCCTCGTAAAGCTAATTTACCTGAATTTCTATTACCTCGTCTAATTTGTGTGAGAGGGTGCTTGTTGATGGGTAAGAGCGGATGGGAGAGCAACATAAATAGTACAAGAACACACACATTTGAACACCATTTGAGGAGGAGCACTTTATTGACAATGGGACTCAGATAGGTTGACATGCAGAATCCACCTATAAAACCTTGTCAGTAAATACTCCTCCTCAAATGGTGTTTTTATGTTTGTCTATACATTTTTCGGAGTTAACTTTATCACCAATAATAAAACATATATATACAAATGAAAAGCAAATTTTATTAATGAACGACTTTTATATCAATGAAATTGAAACAGGCATTGTATTCATGTTGCCGTTAAATATATATTAAATATATATTAGGTAATACCGGCTAAAATATTCATTTTCCGCTAAATGAAAACAACCAAAAACTAAGCTTTATACTAAATTCTACAGTTTGATTTGTCACTCGTCTAAAGTCTCTCAAAAATGTCCAGTCTGGATTACCTGGTTTTAAGCCCTTCTGTGTCAGGTAGCAATCTCGTCGGCTATGCGATGAGATTGACTTAGAAGTGTTATATCTATCTAAGGTCTAACCAATATATACGATCTATACAGACAGTGTTATACAGCATATACAGCCTATTCAAATAGTTTTTGTACAGTTTATTAAAAGAGTTTCTACATTTGTTTAAAGGTTCTATGCAGTCTATTAAAACAGTTGTAATACATTGTATGATACCAGTTTAGG
Source organism: Paralithodes platypus (assembly GCA_032716605.1). Classification (NCBI taxonomy): domain Eukaryota; kingdom Metazoa; phylum Arthropoda; class Malacostraca; order Decapoda; family Lithodidae; genus Paralithodes; species Paralithodes platypus. The sequence continues at coordinate 12,594,962 of CM064513.1, forward strand.
TGCAGTCTATTAACACTGTGTCTATCTATTGTATTCTAACAGTGTCTATACATATATTAAAACATTTTCTACATATTGTATTATCAAAGTTTCTATTCAGTTCATTCAAATAGTTGCTATATATTATATTATAAGTTTATGTACAGTCCTTCTAAACACTTTATATACAGTTTATTACATCAATTTCATTGCAGGCTATAAAGTCTTTCCAAACAGTTTCAATACAGTCTACATAGTATTTCTAAACAGTTTCGATGAAGTCCTTTCCAACATTTTCAATACAGTTTCTCTACAGTCATTTCCAACACTTTCAATACAGTTCATGCAGTTCTTTCAATAGTTTCCATACACTCTTGTCTGTTGTAGGCGTCCCTTTGAACCACTTTTCCCCAGTGAGGGTTCCTTAGTTGAGTGGCTTCCTACTCTCTCTTCAGATACCGGTCCTCAGGCTTGTAAACAAGTATCTATGCACTGTTCAAATTGTGTGTTCAAGTGTAGCAAGAAATACAGTATACAGTATACATATATATATATATATATATATATATACAGTATACATATATATATACATATATACATACATACAGGTATATATATATATATATATATATATATATATATATATATATATATATATATATATATATATATATATATTCTTTAATACAAACGAGGTTGATAAATAAATAAAATGCGTTGGAAATTTTATTATTCAAAGTTTCCAGGTCTCTGATGAGTTTTCGCTGGGTGGCAGGAAGTAGATGAAGGAGATGAGCAAAATTCATGGTGGTACAGGGTTACATTAAAGTACATGAAGATACAGGATATACGACGCGTTTCACTGGACAACCAGCATTATCAAGTAAGGAAGGAATGATATAAAAAGTAAACAGGAAGGGTATATATAGAGGGTGGAGGATCAGAGGAGGCGGAAAACAGGGGGCAAAAGTCTGCTATTGGTGGAAGGGTAAACTAGGAGAGAGAAAGGGGGTAACCGCTTCACGCATGCGCACTGGATGCGGGATGGTGATCAGTAGGTGGGGTCGAAGCTGATTGGCTGCGTGTCGAGGGGCGTGGCCTAAGTTGTGTGGCGCCTGCAGAAGACGAAGCTGAAGGAGGTAGCGCGGGGGGCTGCGTCAAGGGCACCGGGGGGCGAGGAGGGGTGTTAGGTCCTGTAGGGTAGTGCCTTTTGGCAGAAGGAAGGATCTGAAGGTCCAGAGTTTGGTTGTTTGTTGGGAGTAAGGCTTGGATGCTTCGAGTATAGGTAATCTCCTTGGGTCACTTTCTTAATTATGAGGACTGTGGACCTCATTCCTATATTGGTATGACGCAGACTCGTCTTTCACGTCGGTTAACTCTTCACCTTCAGGCTGGAGCCATCAAAGACCACTATCTCACCCCTAACCACCCTCACCTCACACGCAACGAGTTAGAGAAACACACCACCATACTCGATAAAGAAAGTGACCCAAGGAGATTACCTATACTCGAAGCTTTATATATCCAAGCCTTACATCCAAACATCAACAACCAAACTCTGGACCTTCAGATCCTTCCTTCTGCCAAAAGGCACTACCCTACAGGACCTAACACCCCTCCTCGCCCCCCGGTGCCCTTGACGCAGCCCCCCGCGCTACCTCCTTCAGCTTCGTCTTCTGCAGGCGCCACACAACTTAGGCCACGCCCCTCGACACGCAGCCAATCAGCTTCGACCCCACCTACTGACCACCATCCCGCATCCAGTGCGCATGCGTGAAGCGGTTACCCCCTTTCTCTCTCCTAGTTTACCCTTCCACCAATAGCAGACTTTTGCCCCCTGTTTTCCGCCTCCTCTGATCCTCCACCCTCTATATATATCCTTCCTGTTTACCTTTTATATCATTCCTTCCTTACTTGATAATGCTGGTTGTCCAGTGAAACGCGTCGTACATCCTGTATCTTCATGTACTTTAATGTAACCCTGTACCACCATGAATTTTGCTCATCTCCTTCATCTACTTCCTGCCACCCAGCGAAAACTCATCAGAGACCTGAAAACTTTGAATAATAAAATTTCCAACGCAGAAATTGCCATTTCTTTCAACCTCGTATGTAATAAAGAAAATTTATTACCTGGCTTTACCAACATATATATATATATATATATATATATATATATATATATATGTACATATATATATATACATATATATATATATATATATATATATATATATATATATATATATATATATATATATATATATATATATACACCGGTTCTTCCAAAATTACTGGCTCACTGTCGTTCGTCAGGAATAAACAATCGACACCTAAATAGCACGAAAGATCTTAATATTGACAAAGAAATTAGGCAAAAGGTCTTAAAATTGCCAAACTAATGGGACAAACATATTACATCTGAAAACTAAAGGGGCTAAGCATGAGGGAGAAAGGCGTCCAGAAAAAACAGCCCATCTCCCCTGAAGTGGCAATCTAAACATTAATTGTGCTCGAAATAGGCACAAACAATCACCACCAACATATTAAACCCATGTGGTGATGGGCTGGTCTATCAGAGTGAGAACTGAGCGATCTCTGCCATACCCATAGCTTACTCTGACTGTTCATTTTACTTATATATTTTCTAGATCTCAAGTGACGGCGTCTCTTCCGTGGATTGACCTCCCAATCTACCAAGATTGGAAGCCAAAGCGTCATATTTTTCCTTTGCCCCTCAACTTTCTCTTCATAATTGCTGAGGGGCACAGGGCCCTGGGTGGGGCTTTGGTTTCCCGGGCGTTTCCTCACCCTCCTCAGCTCCCCGCCATGGAGTGGCTTCGTTCACCCAGGCTTTATTGTGGTCGGCAGGGAGGGTTCTGTGGGGGCGCTCGGTTATGGCCTTGGCCTTGCTCGGGGCTGTTCGGCCAGGCATCTTGGGGAACAGCAACAACAACAACATATTAAACCCGTACAGTAACAGTGACGTCCATTTTCATTATATTCTGGCAACTATTACACGATTTTATTCAGCTTAGGAAGGAGCTCTAGTAACAACAATAAGGCTCATCAGACTATCTCCACCAACCCTTATAGCTACTACCACAGATCCTTCCCAAGCTGCATAATATCGTCTAAATATAGCTAGAATAAAATATACCACACGTCGCTGGTATTCAAAGAGTTAAGGGGACATGGGTCGTTTTTCTGGTTCCCTTTCTCCCTCGTGTTAAGCCCCATTTGTTTTGAGATTATAAGACGTTCGGCCCATTAGTTTGGCAATGTTAACACCTTTTGCCCCATTTCATTGTCAATTTTAAGGCCTTTTGTGCCATTTAGGTGTTAATTTTTCCTGGCGAGCGATAGCGAGCCTGATGTTTTAAGAGGAAGTGGCCTTCGGCCGGGACATTTTTCTACCGAAAAATGTACAAATTTATCTTGAAAGGGGATCTAGAAGGTGTTTCTCTAAGCTTGATGGAGGTCTCGTGAAGAAACTAAGACATATAGGAATAATTGAAATATAGGAATAATAGGAATAATGGAAATATAGGAATAATAGGAATAATAGGAATAATTGAAATGTAGGAATAATAGAAATAATAGGAATAATTGAAATATAGGAATAATAGGAATAATAGGAATAATTGAAATATAGGAATATTAGGAATAATAGGAATAATTGAAATATAGGAATAATAGGAATAATAGGAATAATGGAAATATAGGAATATTAGGAATAATAGGAATAATTGAAATATAGGAATATTAGGAATAATAGGAATAATTGAAATATAGGAATAATAGGAATAATAGGAATAATAGGAATAATGGAAATATAGGAATAATAGGAATAATAGGAATAATTGAAATGTAGGAATAATAGAAATAATAGGAATAATTGAAATATAGGAATAATAGGAATAATAGGAATAATTGAAATATAGGAATATTAGGAATAATAGGAATAATTGAAATATAGGAATAATAGGAATAATAGGAATAATTGAAATATAGGAATAATAGGAATAATAGGAATAATTGAAATATAGGAATAATAGGAATAATAGGAATAATTGAAATATAGGAATAATAGGAATAATTGAAATATAGGAATAATAGGAATAATTGAAATATAGGAATAATTGATGGAGGTCTCGTGAAGAAACTAAGAAATATAGGAATAATTGAATTGATAGACCAAAAAACCGGGCCATCTCCCCTTAAACCTCCAAGTATTGAGTCAGGTATCAGGATGTTCCACTGTGTACCGCTGACAGAGCTACATAATTGACTCTTCATTATCTTCATTATTATGGCACAAAAGAGAGAGAGGTTCTGGAAGTGTTAGTGAATGCCAGGCTGGATGTATGTGGAATGACAGAGACCAAATGGAAAGGTTCAGATGTGAGAGAGTGGGAGTGTGGAATGGGTGTGTGTGCTGGAGTGAGTGAAGGAACAGCGAGAGAAGGTGCATGTTTGTTTGTAAGTAGCAAATGGAAGGAATGTGTAAGAGAGTATGGGTCTGTGGGTTCAAGGATTGTGTGGGTGAGAATGAAAGTAGGAATACAAACGTGGGTGATTGTATGCGTGTATGCCCCGACAGAGGATATACTTGAAAGAAAGAAAGAGGAGTTCTGGATGAATGTGGAGGCGTGCCTGGAGAAGTTTGACAAGAACGAAAGAATATTTCTGATTGGGGATATGAATGGTAAGGTGGGTGATAGGAAAGTTGAGGGAGTGGTGGGAGGGTGGGGGGTACCATCAGAGGTGAATGGGAATGGTAGTGCACTTGTGGACGTATGTGTGGGGAGGAGGCTGTGGATAGCCAACACCTTCTTCCGACACAGAATGATCCACAGGTACACGTGGAAACGGATGTTGACGATGAAGGATAAGACAGTGGTGGAACGAAAGTCATTGATTGATTATGTATGTGTGGATGAACGAATGAAGAAATCTGTGATGGATGCTAGGGTGTATAGGGGTATTGGAGGGGGTCTGTCTGATCATTATGTAGTGGTAGCTAAGGTTAGGATACAAAAGAAGTGGGTGAGGAGAGCGGGAGGGAGGCGAGAGGAGGGTGGAATGGTGAGGAGGGTGGAGAGGTTGCAGGAGGAGGAAATCAGGGAGGAGTACAGGAGAGCAGTGGAAAGACGACTAGGTGGGTTCGACCTGGAAGTTATGGAGGAAGTGGAGGAGATGAGCAAGGTGTTTAAGGATGAGATCTGTGCAGCATGTGAGGAGGTGTGTGGAGTGAGGAGAAGAGGGAGGGGAGTGAAAGGTACAGCATGGTGGACAGAAGAGGTACGAATAGCTGTGGAAGAAAAGAAGAAAGCATATAGAGAGTGGTTGGGTAGCAGAGGGAATGAAGATTCCGAGAGACAGAAACGAGCGAGGTACGTGGAGAGTAAGAGGGTGGTGAAGAGAGTAGTGAAGGAAAGTAAGAGAAGAGTAGATGAGGAATTTGGAAGGAATCTGAGTGTAAAATGGAGGGAGAGTAAGAAACTGTTCTGGAAAGAAGTCAAGAAAGTTAGGGAAGGTAGCAAGGGAAACAGTAAGGGTGTGAAAGATAAGAATGGGAGAATGCTAGCCGAGAAGCAAGAGAGAGTCGAAAGATGGAGGGAGTACTTCAGTGAGTTGCTAAATGAAAGGAATGAAGAGCCAGCAAACATAGCTGGATATGGTATGGGAGGGAGAAGAAGAGAAGTAGTGGAGGAGGAGGTGGGGATCAGGAGGTCAGAAGTGTGGGAAGCCATGAAAAGAGTGAAGTTGGGGAAAGCACCAGGAACAGAGGGAGTGTGTGGGGAAATGTTGAGGTATGGTGGTGAGATAGTGATAGAATGGGTATGGAAAATGTGCAAACTAGCATGGGAGAAGGGGAGTGCACCCGATGACTGGAAGACTGGCATAATAGTCCCCCTATATAAGGGCAAAGGGGAAAGAGGAGTGTGTGGTAACCACCGAGGAATATGTCTTCTAAGCGTAGTAGGGAAGGTATACAGTAGGGTAGTGATTGAGAGAGTGAGAGTGAGAACGGAGAAATGGATAGGCGACGAGCAGGGAGGTTTTAGGAAGGGAAGAGGATGTGTAGATCAGATTTTTACCCTGAATTGTGTTGTGGAGAAGTATCTGGAGAAGAAACAAAAGGTGTATGTTGCCTTTATGGACTTGGAGAAGGCCTATGACAGAGTGGATAGAGAAGGTTTGTGGAAAGTACTTAGAATATACGGAGTAGAGGGCAAGTTGCTGAAAGCAGTGAAGAGCATGTATGAGGGTGCAAAGGCGGCAGTACGTGTGGAGAGTGAGCAGAGCGAGTTCTTTGACCTGAATGTTGGTTTGAAACAGGGGTGTGTGATGTCCCCGTGGTTGTTTACTGTATATATGGATGGAGTTATGAAAGAAATACTATCAAGAGCAGTGGATGTTGGTGTATCGCTGAAAAGGGAGGGAATTGAGTGGATGCTACCTATACTGCTGTTTGCGGATGATACAGTTCTGATGAGTGATAATGAATGGGAGTTGCAGGGTCTGGTAAATGAGTTTGGAACAGTGTGCGAAAAACGGAATTTGAAGGTAAATACGGGGAAGAGCAAGGTTATGGTCTTCGAAAGGGGTGAAGTCACAGAGTGTGAGGTGAAGCTGAACGGTCAGGCTATGGAGATCGTCAACTCTTTTAAGTATCTGGGCAGTGTGTTGAGTAAAGATGGGACTATGGATGAAGAGGTGCGGGAGAGGGTACAACAGGGGAAGAGGGTTGTAGGAACGCTAAAAGCAGTAACAAAAAATAGGGTGGTCAGTATGGAAGTGAAGAAGTCCTTGCATGACAGTGTGGTAATCCCGACACTGACTTACGGAAGCGAAGCATGGACGTTGGTTGAGAGACTCAGACCAAGAGTGAGAGCAGTGGAAATGAATTACTTAAGGAGTGCGTGCGGAGTTACATGGAGGGATAGACAGACTAATGAGGAAGTAAGAAGGAGGTGTGGTGTGGAGGTAGATGTGCTGGAAAGTGTGAAAAGGAACAACTTGAGATGGTTCGGCCATATGGAACGTATGGAAAGCGAGAGAATGACTAAGAGGGTGTATGAGAGCGAGGTGGAGGGACAGAGGGGGAGAGGTAGACCGAATATGAGGTGGAAGGATGGAGTGAGGAAGTACATGAACGAAGGTGGTGCTGGTTGGGGGGAGGGGCGTCGACTGACTGGGGACAGAGGTGCATGGGGGCGGTTCGTTCGTGGCCACCCCTTCGGGGATCACGGCGTCAGGCAATAGATAGATAGATTATCTAAACTTGTGCTACTCGACTCTGGAGGCGTGATAAGGGGGGGAACTGCTTGGTTTTTGGTCTATATATATATTTATTTATTTATTTTTGAGTTTCCTCGCTAGACCTCCATCAAGCTTAGAAAAACACCACCTAGACCCCCTTTCAAGATAAGTTTGTACAATTTTCGGTCGAAAAATGTGACCGCCGAAGGCCGGGTTCTTCTTAAATCAGAGGCTCGCTACCGCTAGCCAGGAAAAAATCGACAACTAAAAAGGCACGAAGGGTTTTAATATTTACAAACACATTAGGGGAAAGGTCTCAAAATCGCCAAACTAACGGAACGAACGTCTTAAAATCTCAAAACGAATATGCTAACATGAGGGAGTGGGGGTTCCAGAAAATCAAGCACCACCCCCTTAATTACAATACAGTCGAAGTTACTTGTTTGGTTATTGCTTATGTGAATGTCGCTAGGGCAGGGCATAGTTTCTGGCCAGTACAGTCGTCTGCACAAGTAACTGGTACACTACTATAGGGATAAACTTTAGGCAATACAAAATGAATGAGATAAATGACTGAATCCAGCATATATGTTTCCTTAAGGATTATGACGTGTTTTAACAGAGTATTTTAGTTATCCCTAGAATATTGTATATGGCTGAGGAAGGATGTGCAGGATTAAAAGGGCGGTTTCATTGAATTTTCTAACTTCCTAATCTGAATTTAATCGTCGAATAATAATCAGAGTAGAACAATATTGTTTACTAGAATACTGAGAAGCTCGACAGGTTCCTATAGACGCTTGGGCTGTACAGCTGGTCACCTACATTTGTATACACTCCGAAATGAGATATTAACCCTCTGAGGATCGACAACGCACTTCTTTTCCATTTTCTGGCTATTATTAGGCGATTTGATTTATATTTGGAAGGTTATATGGAAGTCAGAGGGTTGATTGAGTTAGTCTTTACCCTTTTAATTCCCACAGATCCTTCCTAAGCTGCATGAAATCGTCTAATGATAGCCAGAATATACTGCTAAAACGCGTCAGAGCTTCAAGGGGTTAAATTTGATGGATTTACTACTTGAATTATTTAATATACTGAATGGGTTTGGCAATTCAAAGTACAACACCATCCTTAACCTCTGCATGATACCAACATGCAACAATGATTCTAATTTAGGGATGAAGTGGTATAGTACAGGAATGTGTAAAGTTCACCTCCTTACTCTACCTGAAGCAAGTATATTTCTGAACTTGTGCATGTACCTGCAGAAGACTGATATCAGAATGACCAAATTACTGTACTGTACTGTTTTCTCTCTGCCTCTCTCACACACACACACACACACACACACACACACACACACACTCACTCCCTCTTTATTACTCAAACTTTTAGTCAGGTTTCTCATTGTCTTCTTTCCCGCCCCCTTCTTACCCCCATGCGACCGAACACAACTTCCCGCAAAAACTGTCTCAAGATTAATTTTATTGGTTGAGTCAAGTTAGAAAGTTCCTTAAAGAAACTTGCGCGTAATTAGTGTTAGTGGTGGTAATGTTTCCACCGGGGCCCGGGGTGTGTGTGTGTGTGTGTGTGTGTGAGTGGCGAGGGACTGGTTTGATTTCAGGGAATAGTACTCGCTTTTTCTGGATTCCTTTCTCCCTCACGTTTAGCATACTAGTTTTGAGTTTTTAAGACGTTCGTTCCGTTAGTTTGGTGATTTTGAGACCTTTCGCCTAATATTTGTTTTCAATATTAAGACCTTTCGTGCCCTTTAGGTGTCGATTTTTTCCAGGCAAGCGATAGCGAGCCTCTAATTTAAAAAGAAACCGGCCTCCGGCCGGTAAATTTGTCTACTGAATACATTACAAATCCATCTTAAAAGAGGGTCTAGGTTTTTTTTTTAAAGCATGATGGAGGTCTAGCGAGGAAACTCAAAAATAAATAAATAAATAAATATATAGACAATAAACCAAGCACTACCCCCTTAAGGTTAGTCATTTGTGGGTAGGCATTTATTATGACAGCGATATGATTGGATGGGTCATTCGGCTCATCTCTATTATTTTTGCACATCCTCTTTCGCTATACATATTACTAGTCTTATTTAATGACACACACACATACGCATATATATATATATATATATATATATATATATATATATATATATATATATATATACAGTATATATATATATATATATATATATATATATATATATATATATATATATACAGTATATATATATATATATATATAAGAAATAATAGTAGTAGCAAAGATAAATAACACTTATTTATCATAAAACAAAAATGCTGTAAGAATGTTTGTAACGTTTTAAGTGTATGCGGATTCAACGCTGATTAAAATACAGACCCACCAAAAGGTTGGTGTCTGCAAGTAGGAGCCAAGGACATTAGAAACATTTATGGAAAAACTGAAATTTCTTGGGAAGACCTCAGTGCTTTAAAAATGGAACAAACAGAGGAATAAAATAGAACTTTAAAAATGTAGTTTTAGATTGAAGTCTCTTTATGAGAACCCCAATCTGTGGTCAAAATTATTTACAAAGTGCTGCCACAATCTAAAATTTAGCCAAATGCATTTCTCCGCTTGATTGAATCCTCGGTGGCTTTTAATGTAGGTGCTGCATTAAAAGCCACTGAGGAGTTACTCAAGTGGAGGATGCCAAACCTCACTCTGGATAAGATCAGCCCTTACCCAGTATAGTTGAAGTCATTAAAGGTTATACATTTATTTCCAAAGCTGAATTAAATCTTCTTACTATTTTTTTAGTTTATATTTGTACCTTGGAAGTTCCTTTAAAATGTTCGATGTTTCAAAGTGTATCATAATTAATGACCGAGACTGTTCCTTTCCTAACTGAATTTAACCCGTTCAGTACTAGTGCTGACCTTATTATTTTATGCTGGTTACTAAAAGACGATTTTATTCAGCTTAAGAAGGGTCTCAAGCAAATAACAGGCTTCAATTAACACTTGTTTTTTACCACAGATCCTTCTTAAGCCGCACAAAATCGTCTAAGTGTAGTTACAATAAAATAAAGAAGACGTCGCCGGTACAGGAGGGGTTAATTGATATAAGGAGAGTTGCCCTGACAGGCTTTCGTTACCATTTTATAATTTTTCTGACCGTATATTGTCTATTTCAGCTGATGGTTAATTGCCATGACCACATCTTCATTACTGGGCTATTACCAAATATATCAATCGAAATAAGTTGATAGATATGAAAACTTGGCTTAAATATTTTGCATAGACATATATTATTTTCAATTTTTGTTCATTTATTGTAAAGAAATCTACTGCTAAATTAAATCTTCCGTCAGGGGAAAATATAACCAAAATGAACTAAACTCCCTTACTGCATCTACTTCTACTAAACTCCCTTACTGCATCTACTTCTACTAAACTCCCTTACTGCATCTACTAAACTCCCTTACTGCATCTACTTCTACTAAACTCCCTTACTGCATCTACTTCTACTAAACTCCCTTACTGCATCTACTGACGGTTGCTCTTAAATTACAGGCTCGCTATCGCTCGCCAGGAAAAAATTGACACCTTAACGGCACGAAAGGTCTTAAAATTGACAGAAATGGGGCAAAATGTCTTAAAATATCCAAACTACTAGGGCGAAGGTCTTAAAATCTCAAAAGCAATGGGGCTAAACATGAGGGAGAAAGGGGTCCAGAAAAAATCCCTCAAGTGGAGATCTCCCCTTAACAATGACCGCAATGCACTTCCATACAGCCGACCTCCTTTGCTTTCCCTCAAAGACCTTTATAGACAAGTCTTCCATCTAAAAGAGCCCATGGTAAGAGAAACCGGTCAACCTTTTCCTTGGACGCCATTTTGTTACCGTAATTTCCAAACAACGGGGTACTATCTTAATCTATTTTCTTTTGTTCTTTATTAATCATGTAGAATTTAGATGCAAAGATCAAATTATTGTACATATCTAGTAACAATGCTACTGGTTTTAATGATGGGTATATTTGAGTGTAGGAAGAGGCCCCCAGTGGCACCAATATGTCCGAGGTTGGTTGATCTCTGTTACTCTAGGATCACTGGTTCTCTTCTAATGGTCTAAGTGTCCCCTTGGGTCCGTTCCGGGAGCCGGGATACAAGACGGATGCTGCTCCACCTAAAGACCCTCTCTTTAAGGGCAGATGGTTGGTTATTCTGCCCCCCCCCCCCCCCCCCCTCTCCCTCATGCTTAGCTCCATTAGTTTTATGATTTTAAGAAGTCGAATTTAAGATTTTTCGTCCCATTTCTTTGTCAATATTAAGACTTTTCGTGTCACATAGGTGTCGATTTCTTCCTGGCCAGTGATAGGGAGCCTCTAGTTTAAAAGGAACCGGCCCTCGGCCTGTACATTTTTCGATAGAAAATGTACAAATATATTTTGAAGGAGGATCTTGGGGGTGTTATTTTAAGCCTAATGGAGGTCTAGGGAGGAAACTAAAACACTAATAAAAAACATCATAAATATGCAAATAAATACGGCCATGCCTCCTTATGGTAATTTAGGTGTCGATGTTTTCCTGGCAAGCGATAGCGAGCCTGTAAATAAAAAATAAATAAAAAAGGATGGTCGACCTTGCTTACTACAGGATCATCGATTGTTTCACCCACCGGGTTAGTTCTATAATATAGTTAGAGCTGGCTTTGTTACAGAGGCAATACACATTAAGCAACATTAGGTAACATTGTTGATGGGAATATTGACGAAGACAATATTGTGATGCCCAAAATTGTTCCTGGGAGGATCATATGCTTTAATTAATTTATTCAAGTACATTGGGGTTTGTAATGACGGATTAATGTTAAGAACGGAGTGTTTCTTAATTATATTGTCGTGGAATAATTTTAAACAACACGGACACTCTGGTTAAGAGAGCAAGTGTGGAAACAACTCCCGTCAGAGCAACTTTTGAAGGATTACTTAATTTATAATATTAATGCAATTGCAGCTTCTGCCCATATTATAATCCAAAAACATTGCATAAAGAAAGTACACGGCAACATGCGATTTAATTCCGACATATGGACGGCAACATTGATCAATACATGACAATACTTGATCGATGTAGCTTCGGTATGGCTGGCAATACTGAACAATTATCAGTGATCTTCAGAGTGTTCTCAGTGTATGGACCCCCTCCCTTACGGAAATTGGGGGACGTGTACCCACCTTTCAATATGTTCCCACCCCTATTCTCTCTAACTCAAGAGTGGACCGATTGTCTCAGTCTTTGTTCTACTCTAACGTACCTTGAACTTAGCTCTGTCACTATTTAGACTATGTGGGGAGACACTGTTTACAGGCATTTTTGCCTTTTGTCTTCCTTGAGGTTGCTGGTCTACAATAACCTAATAAATTGCCCGTGTAGTTGAGCTTAAAACATGTATATGAAAATATAGTCCGGTTTATAAGGACAGGTATGTAATGTAATGAGAATCGTAAATCAATCATCCTAACCCTACCTATATACACCTTCGCTTTTAACCAAGTTATCCACGGAAAGTTTGGTGTCTTGTGAGGCCAGGGGAAGGGAGGGTAAATGTAATTATGTCCTGCAATTTCACTGTTTCGTACTGAGTTTGGAGAAATTGCAATCAAAGGTGATGGTCTTTACACATTTTCTTACATACGTAACTCAATACATACACAATACCTTACTTACCAAAATGTTGAATCGCAGTCGTTAACCCACATGAATCGCAGTCATTAACCCACATAGCCCGAAAAGCAACGATCGTGGAATTTTAGTTAGAAAACGAATGCAACGATCATGACAATATTCATAATCATCGGGAAAAAATTTAATTTTTATTTTATTTTTCAAGAGACCCAAATAGTCTGGTATCGCCCTGAAGCTGCTGTCACACGAGCGCTTGTTCCGTCAATTTTCCATGAGCAAGTTTTGTCTCGATATACTTCGGGACTGTTTTGCACTGACATCGGTAAATAGACTGAAGATAGAGTATGTTAGGCGGTTGAAGTCTGATAAAGTGTAATTTGCCAAGCTTCCAGACCATAATTGCCCGTAGAAATTGCTCGAAAAAGGGCTCGTGTGACTCAGGCCTGAATCCCGGTCCTTCGAGGCTGTGAACCAAATGCACTAACAAAATAAGAGATAATAAATATGAAACGTTTAAAGCAAGTTCCATGCAACAGTATAGCCTGGCAAATGTTGTTAAGGAGGGTCACCGGCTTTTTTTTTTATCTTTCTCTCCTTTTCTCTCTTTCCCTGGCTTGTATCCATTCGGCCCCATTCAGCCAACTGTTTTAAGACGTTTATCCCCATCCAGGTGTCGATTTCTTCCTAGCGAGCGATAGGGAGCCAGCATTGTATGGAGAAATCCGGCTTTGCCGGAGAAACTTTTCTATCGAAAAATGTAAAATTTAGCTTGCTGCCAAAATACAAATATATATATGCTGGCTCGCTACCGCTCGCCAGGAAAATATTGACACCTGCATGGGATAAACGTCTTAAACAGTAGGCTGAATGGGGCCGAAGGGGTACAAGCCAAAGAGAGAGGGAGAGAAAGAGAAAAAAAAAGCGAGGTGGGCTCCTTTAAACATTCAAAGATAGAGCAAGAACCAAACTATTATAAAACCGGAAAACATCCCATAAAATCAATTATCACACTGAAAATCGTTATATAAGAAATATTTAATGTTTTTTCCAAGTTCACACCGGCATAATTTTGTTATAAGCCGAACACTACATTGTTTGTATATATAAAGTTAGAAGAATTTGTCACGCTCATTCCAAATTTGACATCAGAATTTAGTTAACATCAGTAGTTGCTATTGCATCAATAAAATAAAGATTGCTTTAGGCGAATATTTTGTAGGCATGCGCAACCAAATTAATAACTCTACAGCAAATTTCAGCAACAACAATTACGTTTCGTACAATCTATTATATATCAATATAAAGAGGAAAGGTTGATCTACAAAAACCTACACATTTTGTATATTATCGATGAAAGTGATGTGGACCGAAATGTTTTAATGGTTTTCCAACATCCTTTCACTTTACACCGTCATCAATAAATAGTTTCAGCAATGCCAATAAATTAATATAAATGACATGACAAATATTTTTCACTCCCTTTCCAAATATGCAATCATAAATTGTCTCCCGTCAATAATTATTTGTTTATATGAATATAATAGCGAAAGTATCTTCGCTCGCATTTCTCGGACTCGTACACTGTTCATTATCCTCGTTTTGTTTTGTTTTAAGATATTTTAGAGCTATAAAATATAGTGATACATATAGCTAGCAGTGTGAGGAAAGGAACAAAATAACCTGAGGTCCCTACTCCTAATATTTAATTATATACAATTATTTAAAAATTGGCCATCGTCGGACAAGACTATATATATACAGTATATATATATATATATCTCGTAGGCAACACACCTACCCCAGAAACTTGGAGAAAAAAACAAACATATAAGTATGATTAAAGCAAAATTCCCCCTCAAGCCTCACTGGTAATGGTTACACACACACGGACGTACACTATAGACACACACAGACACACACACACACATGCATATACACACACGGCCATACACTACAGGCACGTTAGCTTTAATAAGAACAATCACTGGCTGGAAGTAAAAATAGAGCTGTGTGGGCAGCGTGTTGGTTTGGATTAATTTAGTTCTTTGTTGTATATATATATACTGTATATATATATATATATATATATATATATATATATATATATTATATATATATATATATATATATATCCTATATGTATATATATTATATATATATATATATATATATATATATATATATATATATATATATATATATATAGATATATATAGATATACAGATATATATAGATATATATATTATATATATATATATATCTATATATATATATTATATATATATATATATATATATATATTCTATATATATATATATATATATATATATATATATATATATATATATATATATATATATATATACGTAGAGGAGGTAATATACACTGAGCGAGCTCTGAGGAAAACTGATTATTGTAGTAGCGATAGAATAGTGAGAGATGCAACATTGCGGCGAAGAGAGAGAGTCGATGAGTAGACGGAAGTTAATGATACAAAAGGCTTTCCTTTCTACTTTGTCTAGAAGTGCTGTGTGAGAGGAGCCTCCCCACAAATGTGAACAATACTCAATACAAGGACGCACTATACCCCTGTACAGAGCAAGAAGCTGTGCAGGGTTAAAGAACCCCTTGAGGCGATTGAGCACTCCCAGCTTCTGGGAGGCTGCCTTAGCAAGACTGGTAATATGGTTCTTCCAAGAGAGAGTAGAAGAGAAAGAGACACCGAGAATACTGAGAGAAGATGAAGGGTTGATTTTTGTATTGTTGAAGTATAAGGGAAAGTCCTCTGAGAGTTTACGATGGGTAGATATATGGAGAAATTGGGTTATGGAAGCATTAAAGGCAACAATATGCTGAGTGATATGGGTTTGTTTAAATTGTAATAAATTATAATAAATCATTATTGAAATTTTTAACCCATTAAGACACGTAAAGTTTTCATTAAGATACCAGAGAACAGTAAATTGATATATTGGAGAGGAAGAAGATTTGTGGACCAGATCTTCTCTGATGTATAGTAGAGAAGTATCTGGAGAAGGGTAAAACTATATGTAGCTTTAATGGATCTAGAAAAGGCCTATGACAGAGTGGAGTGACAAGGAATTTGAATGATCCTAAAGATATATGGAAGTGGCAAGTTGCTAAGAGCAGCACAGAGAATGTATGAGGATGTAAAGGTGGCAGTGTGCATGGAGGGTAAGTTGAGCAAGTTCTTTGCTTTGATAGTTGGGTTGAAGCAGGGGTGTCTCATGTTTCCATGGTTGTTCAATTTATTTATGGATGGAGATTTTGAGGAGGTTCAAGGGAGAGCAGTGGATACTGGAGTGACATTGATAGGAGAGGAAAATGATGGGAAGTTGCCTTTGCTGTCACTTGCTGACAATACCGTGCTGTTAAGTAATGATGAGTGGGAGCTGCAAGGCTCAGTAATTGGGTTAGGAACGGTGTGTGAGAAGTGCTATTTGAAGGTGAATATGGATAAAACAAAGTTATAGTCTTTGAAAGGAATGAGATAACCAACTGTGAGATATGGGTGAATGGTCAAGAGATTGAGAATGTGAGATCCTCTAACCCGTTCATTACCGGTGACGTCCTTTCCACTATATTTGGCTATTATTAGACGATTGCATTCAGCTTAGGACGGACGTGTTCCAATTAAGAAGATTCAGATGATCTCAATTAACTCTTTTCACTACCACAGATCCTTCCTAAGCTGCATAAATTCATCTAAATATAGCCGAGATAAAGCAACAGACATCCCCCGGTAGTGAAAGGGTTAAGTATCTAGGCAATGTGTTGAGTAAGGATCGAAACATGGAGAGTGAGATACAGAACAGACTGCAGGAAGGTTCTCGGCATATTGAGGAAGGTGATAAAGAATAGAGAGGTTAGTATGAAAGCAGAGAGACAAAGAGGTCACAGTGTTGTAGTCCCCACCTTGACATAGGGAAGTGAAGTGTGGACGTTGCTAGATGGACGGAAATTGAGAGAGAGCAGTCAAAATGAATTGATCTAATAGGAGCTTGCGGAGTCACGTGGATGGACATACTGACGAACCTGGAAGTACGTGAGAGGTGTGGAGTTGAGGTTGATGTTGTGGAGAATGTCGAAAGAAATGCTCATGGAATGAACAGAGTGCGGATGGCAAAGAGGGTGTATGAGAGTGAGGTAGAAGGTGTTAGAGGAAGGGGTAGACCGAAAATGAGGCGGAGGGATGTAATGGAGAGATGCATGGGGGAGAGGGGGATGGGTTGGGAGGAGGGAAACGAGTTGTTGGGGTAGAGGGCTGCCTGGAAGAGGTTTGTTCGTGGCCACCCTGTCAGAGATTAGGCCGTCTGGCAAATATATTCCAATATACAATGTTATAATTTCGTGTATCTGTCATTTCATGACAATCGCGCTTATTAATACCTAAATTATTCAAATTGTATTCAAGAGATAACAGTCATATTAACATACGCTTGTTATAGTGTATATACAGGGCGTCCCAATATACAGTAGGTGTACCAAAATTAAATATTGGGTTATCAATAATATTCTAAGCATACAACATTCCATACAAAAAATATCAATCACTACTGAGATATTGACTGTTCAATCTACCTATGTAGATTGAACAGTCAATATCTCAGTAGTGATTGATATTTTTTTTATGGAATGTTGTATGCTTAGAATATTATTGATAACCCAATATTTAATTTTGGTACACCTACTGTATATTGGGACGCCCTGTATATACACTATAACAAGCGTATGTTAATATGACTGTTATCTCTTGAATACAATTTGAATAATTTAGGTATTAATAAGCGCGATTGTCATGAAATGACAGATACACGAAATTATAACATTGTATATTGGAATATACTTGTATTTACATGCATAATTCACCACCAACTCCCACATAATCCGTTAAGCGCCGCATGCCGTTGGGAACGACTGATAATATGGATTTTATAACCCAATTAATTATACGCGGATTTAGCAGCGATGAGTTAGTGTTGTTGCACTTTACGTTAGTGGCCCACCACCAGCAGTACCACACCACCAGCACCACACCACACCAGTACCACACCACCAGTACTACACCACCGCCAGTACTACACCACCGCCGTACTACACCACCAGTACTACACCACCGCATCACCACCACCAACTCCACACCACCACCAGTTCCCCACCACCACCACCAGTACTACACCACAACCAGTACCACACCACCACCACCAGTACCAAACCACCCCCACCAGTACCACACTACCACCAGTACCACACCACCACCAGCACCAGTACCAGTACCAGGAAGGTCATCCCGACAACATGCCAAAACCGCTTAAAAATTCTGGCTATTGACGAGGAAGAGGAAACGGAAGAAGTTCGGCTTGTGGGCGACTCCATGGTCCGTGGCCAACTAACCGAGTTCTGCGCCAGGGCACCCAGGACCAGAAAGCGATTCTGTATCCCAGGTGGCGGCATGGACGACATTGTTGCGGCTGTGGAAGAGGTTTCCAGGCTCGCCCCCGCAAGCACTACGTACGTCATCCACGTTGGATCTAACGATGTCCAACGGACGCGGTCAGAGGAACTACTTTGCAAGTACCGGCGGCTGATCAGGTCCTTCAAGGAAAAATCTAATAGAATCTTAATTTCAGGAATTGTTCCCCGGATTGATGTAGAAAACCGATTCTACAACATAGCTACCAGTACAAATCGCCGACTAGCCAAACTCTGCAGGGAGGAGGACATTGGCTTTGTCGACACGTGGGATCATTTTTACTATGATAAATCTTTGTTTTCAGGAGATGGTGTACATCTCAATTAAGTAGGACCTGCACGTCTTGGTCGTCTGCTGAACGATGCAGTCAAGGATTTCCGTTCAAAAAACGGGATCAACCAGACCCCAGACAGGGTAGTGTAAGTCAAATACGAACTGAAAATTCAGACAATGCACAATCAGTAACATCCAACTCTAATACTCTTAAGGTGTTTTATGTAAATGCTCGTAGCATACGCAATAAATTTTCAGATCTAGAGGAAATCGTGTTTACAGAACATTATGATATAATCGGCATTACAGAATCTTGGTTAAATACGGAAGACAGAGATTTTTTAGCCGAATATACGCTTCCTGGTTATACAATGTTTGAGAAAAGTCGGATCAATAGAAATGGAGGAGGAGTTCTGTTTTTTATAAAGGAAAGTCTTAATCCCGTCTTAATGTCAAAACCTCAAATTGCGAATATAGACATATCTTACGTACTATTAAATAATAAACGAGGAACTAAAATAACACTAGCTTTATTATACAGACCCCATCTCAATCAGTGCAAACTGACAGTGAAATTTATGAACAAATTGCAGAAATAACTAACATACAAGATACCGTAATTCTTGGCGATTTCAACTTACCCGTGACTAAATGGGGCGATATTCTTACTTCACACTCTGGACACAACCTCTATGCTAACTTGCAAGAGAGTTCACTTTTTCAATTTGTACAATCTCCGACCCGTGGTAATAATGTGCTAGACCTTGTACTCGCAACAAAAGAAGAATTAATAGAGAATTTGAATGTTGGAGATGAATTCAGTAACAGCGACCATCGTACGATAACTTTCTCTTTAAAGTTTACTAGTAACAAATCAAATAGCAGCATTGAGAAAGTCCCTAATTTCAAGAAAGCAAATTTTCATAAACTTAAATCAAAGCTTAAAGAAACTGACTGGAGCTTTCTGACTAACAATAACGACATAAATACATCTTGGGAGTGTTTCACAACCACTTACCTTAAGGCAGTGCAAGACTGCATACCATCGAAAATACGGCGTCCAGGCCATAATGATAAGCCCAAATGGTGGAATAAAGATATTTCAGACTGTCTGCTTTCTAAAATTTTTGCTAATGATAGATTAAAATCCTCACAAAATGACGAAGAACGGGTGCAATTTGTAGAGCTACGATGCAAAGCCAAAAAGTTAATTAAGCAAAGTAAAAAGACCCTGGAGTTACATGTTGCGAATCAAAGTAAAACAAACCCGAAAGAATTCTATAGTTATATCAGAAAGAAAAAAGTAGTTACTTCAACTGTTAGACCGTTAGTCGATGAAAATGGAGAATACACCAAAGACGAAGTACAAATGAGTAATGCCCTCAATACCTTCTTTGCATCAGCTTTTACAACCGAAGACCTCAGTGATATCCCTACATCATCGCCGATTCAGATTGATAATTCAGATGTTCTAAGCAATATCACCGTTACAGAGAGAGAAGTATTGAATTGTTTAGATAAACTCAAGGTAAATAAACGCCTGGACCTGATACAATCTCACCTAGAGTTCTAAAGGAAGCTAAGGATGAGCTCTCCAAACCACTGACATTGCTATTCAATGAATCCTTGCAGTCTGGGACTATGCCTGATCAGTGGAAGCTAGCCAACGTAACACCGATATTCAAAAAAGGCAGCAAATCCCTACCCAGTAACTATCGTCCAATTAGCTTAACCTCAATTGTATGTAAAATGCTAGAAACGGTCATAATAGACAGACTCGTAAATCACTTAGAGGCAAATAACTTACTTAAAGATACTCAACACGGCTTTCGTAAAAAACGTTCCTGTTTAACAAACCTCTTAGACTTCTTCCACGATATCCTCAACCTCTACGATGAGAGTAAAGCTGTAGATATTATATACCTTGATTTTCAAAAGGCCTTTGACAAAGTTCCCCACAAACGTTTACTGCTAAAACTAAAAGCGCATGGAATACAAGACGGTGTGTTGAAATGAATAGAAAATTGGCTCAGCGACAGAAAGCAAAGAGTAGTCATAAACGGTAAGGCATCTAAATGGACCAATGTAAGTAGCGGGGTACCCCAGGGATCGGTACTAGGACCAATTCTCTTTCTAATTTACATCAACGACATAGATGAGGGTCTCACCTGTACAATCTCAAAATTTGCTGACGATACAAAAATTGCAAATAGCGTACTCTCAAAAGAACAAGTTGGACGATATGCAACACAATCTAGATAAATTGTCATGTTGGGCCCAAATTTGGCAAATGAGTTTCAATGCGGATAAATGTAAAGTACTACATATCGGATACCTAAATGAGAAAGCAAACTATTCGATGAATGGCACTCAGCTTAAGAATGTAAACAAAGAAACCGATCTGGGAGTAACAATATCGAGTAACCTAAAACCGAGTCAACAATGTTCAGAAGTTGTTAAGAAGGCAAACAAAACGATTGGCTTTATAGGCAGGTCATTTGAGCATAAATCCAAAGAAGTTATCCTAACCCTTTACAATTCCTTAGTCCGCCCTCCTCTGGAATACTGCGTTCAATCCTGGTGCCCTTATTACCAAAAAGATATAAACAAGCTAGAACGAGTTCAATGTAGAGTTACCAAAATGATACCTAGCCTAAAGAACAAACCATACGAAGAGCGTCTTAGAGAATTAAATCCATTTCCTTTAACCCAGCGCAGATTAAGAGGTGACTTAATTCAAGTGTTCAAAATCATCAAAGGCATCGACAATATGAACTGTAGTAAGTACTTCACTATCGACCAATCTAATTACACTCTTACACTCGGGGAAACGGTTGCAAAATTATTGGTAAATCTTTTAACTCACACGAATCTAAGAATTTCTTCTTCAATCGAGTTTTCAACTTTTGGAATGGGCTTCCCCGAGACGTTATAGACTGCAGCACCGTTGATTCATTTAAACTCCGCTTAGATAAATATCTCGCATCAAACCCGCGACTGACTGCGTTTGTAAATGAATAACTTTATTTTATCCCCCCCTCAGTTACTAACCCATCTGTCCCCTACTAACTTCCTAATTCTGCCACGGACATTAGTTCTAGGGCAGTAGTTCCCTTTCCAATGTTCCCTTACCCACTCTAAACCACTGTTTGGACACTTGATCCTCAGTGTTTTGGAGGACAAGCAGCCTAGAAGGGTCACTAGAACTGTTGTTGCTTGATTTCCTTTGTACTCCTTTGTACCACACCACCCCAACCACCACATCAAAGATCAAACCACCAGCAGCACCACACCACAGACCAGACCACCAGCAGTACCACACCACCACCACCACCACCACCACTACCAGCACCATACAGCCACCACCACCACATCACCACCACCACCTGTACCAAACCTCTACCAGTACCACACCAATTTAGCAATTTATTTTGAAAACATTGCCTACCAAGACTGTATGCAATCTGTAAAATGCTCCCAAAACACCCCTTAAAAACATTTTTCAGTAGAAAAACAACCTAGCAAAGGTCAGTTGCTCCTAGATTGAGTAATACTATATGAAACATAGCAATTTTTGGCGTCATTTCAGGATATTTCATTCTACTCTCCCAACCTTCTTATCGTGCATAATTATACAGTATACATTTCATGAGATTTGTGTATAAACAGTCCGTATATCTATGATCATACTGACATAATACATAAGATATAAAGAGCAAACATATGAATAGCACTATAAAGAACCATCACTATTATCTCATCGGCCAATATCTCAATATGTGATGTGAATGCATGGCTATTAATAGTGACTATTTAAAACCATACCAATGATCTACCTGTGTTTCATCAATAATAACTATTAAACAAACAATTTTCAAACATTGAACAAAATAGCGCAAATAGCGAACTTTCTGTACAAATACTTCTTCCACCGCACGTATTACTTGTAAATACTATGTACATAATATATACTCAAAGTACTCCATACTTGACTCTCCAATACGTTGCAATGCAATACCCATCACAACAAGTGGATCAGCAAACCCGCAAAAGATATTCTTGAGTGAATTGTATCACTAGGTTTACATCCATAATTTTGTATTGTTCTCCACTCATCCTCGACTCTCTCTCCCTTCACTCCTTCCCTTCTTGCTGCATTATTAATCTCTCTCTCTCTTTGGCTCTCCCCTTTACTACCACTCAGTTATTTGCGAGTCTTAGCATTTATAGTTTATTCTCTCTCACTCGCACTCGCTCTCACTCTCGCTCTCCACCCTCTCCCCTTTTGCTACCACTCAGTTATTTTGCGCGTCTTCCAATTTATAGTCTTTTCTCTCCCTCACTTTTCATCCTCTTCCTTCCCCTCTGTTTCTCCCCGCTTCGCATTTACTCTTTTCCATCTCTGCCCTTCTCTTCTGTTCCGTACTTTATTTTATTCTCTCGATTCTACTACATGCTCGCCACTCAATCGTCTTTCTGTGGGTCACTTTCAATTTTCGTATTCAAATACTTTGTTTCTGATTTGATCTTTCACGACTTAGTTTAATATTCTCTTCATTCAACTCTGTCACGCAGATCACTATATTTGTTCCTCAATATTCCATGTTTATATCTTTTTCCATATTCCTTGTAATTAAATATTCTTCTCATGTTTAGCTCCATTAATTTTCAGATTTCAAGACGTTTGACCATTAGTTTGTCGATTTTTAAACCTTTCGTTCCATATCTATATCAATATCAAAACCTTTCGTGCCATTTAGGTGACAATTTTTTCGTGGCGAGCAATAGCGATCCTGTAATTTTAAGAGAAACCGGCCTTTGGCCGGTAATTTTGTTTATTGAAAAATGTACAAATTTATCTTGAAGGGAGTGTTTTTTAAAGGTCTGCAGGCGACATACCAATACATTTTGGCAGTACTGTCTAAGTTGGTTGGACCAACCCGCCCCACTTTTTACCAGATGCTTCCATGACCTTTTAAGCTTGCCACCTATACTTATATTAGTCTCCTCCATGCATTGGTTGAGAGAGGGTGTGAGTACAAGCAAGATTTTTTTTTTTAATAGAACAGGAGGAACACCATCATGTCCATACGACTACTTAGCGTTAAGCTCAGAGAGAGCAGAAAGTACATCCCTAGAAGAGATTATGATATTAGGCATATGTAAGAGAGAGGGGGGTGGAGAGCGAGGAACAGCACAGGAATTATTCAGGGTGGAATTTTTAGTGAAAGTTTGAGCTTTGTCAGTGGCGTAGTCAGAGTGTAAAAGAGGAGGGAAGTAAATTTGTTGGAGAGATTTTTGGCTAGATGCCAGAAACCTTGGAAAGAACTAGAGTTGGAAAGTTCAGAGCAATCATTATTCATGAAAGAGATTTTGGTGAGTCGAAGAACAGATTTGGCTTGATTCCGGGCAGAAACATACAAGATTCTTGAGTTTGAAGGTGACGGTACCATTAGAATGCTTCCTCCTGTTACGACTGAGGTTTAAATATATCAGGGCTCTTATTCATTGGACTAGTAATTGCATAAATGCTACAACGGAAAGCGCTAGATCTAACCTCTGATGTATATTCCCAGTGAACAAAGAACACAAATACTCTCCAGAGTTCTATATGCAATAATAGGTTATTAAACTCTCAATAAATGTGCGTCTACTCTACGCTTAATGTTATGTGAAAACAGCCTATTACTACCTATAACCGAAGGTGCTTGGTTATGGTATGCAAAGTAAGGTGGTAAGAGAAGTTACAGCTTACGTTACTTTAATCAATAAATGTCAGGCACTCCTGCATGAAAGAAAGTGCACTAAAGTCCTTCAACACCAACAAGGAATCTTCTTTAAATGTTAGATGCTATCAAGATGCTCGAATCGGAAATGGAACCCAAAAAGGCAGGCAGCGGAACAATGCTCGTGCAGGCTATGAACACAAAAAGGCAGGAGATATAATGCAGTCGGAGCCAAGAATATCCTAAACATGACAACAATAATAATAATCGCCACGACAATGCAGTATTCCTATCAACAAAAAGAGCCTAAGTCGTTTGTGTCTCAATACATCAAACTAGGCTGCGAAATGCTTGTGTAATCATAAACGGGTATGCATAAAAAGAGTAATTGGTTTAATATACTTAATGTCTACTGTGACTGATAAAGTCTAGCTAGAGTCAATGATATGAGATACTGGTGCGCATGGCATGCCGCATAGCCTAGTGCAAATCTCAAGTCTGTGCGTCAAATATTACGTTATAATGAAGGGTAGCTCTCTTGAGAAACCTTAATACCGAAGTATTAAGCGTTCTCCTGGCGTACCTCAAAGACAAACAACGAGCTTAGAACAGTGCAGAATGGTATAGGCAAAAAGCCCTCATTCGTGCATGCTCTATTCTCAATGGCACACAGACTAGAATTTACCCAATCAACTCCAGTTCTCAGGTATGTCGTGCAGCTTTTAACTAAAGCCCGCACCCATCGGAAACAATACCTTATAGTATCAGACTCCTAGTCTAGCATTATCTAATCCAGCAGATCACTAATAATTATAGGAAGCGGTACTGAACAATATGAATGCCAACCAATGCTTCGTGATCAACTTATCTTAACAACTAAACATACATGGGTTATATAAGACCTTAACGCACAATACAACTGGCCAGCATGAAGCTGATTATGCAGAGTTAACCAGAGGGGGTATAATATTAATAAAAGGTTGGTGAAAGATATGGAAAATGAGAGAGATAGGCAGAGGAAAAGGTTCTCAGGTGGGGAGAGGGAGACAGATATCAAAGGGATAAGAGGGATGTGTTCTAGAAACCAGATCTGAGGGAGAGAGTGGCGAGAGAGCTGTATATATACTAGCACTAGCTCGCATCGTGTAGACAAAGCGGTAACAATTCCTTCAGCCAATAACAAAGAAGCCAGCCAAACATGATGTCACCAAGCATGGTAAAAAACTCCTCCAACCAATCCCAGGCCAGCCAGCCGTGATGTCATCAAGCATGGCAAAAAACACTGCGCGCCTCCTCTCACTCTGTTCTACTCTCTCTCTCTCTCTCTCAAATCCTATCATTACTACTTAATGATAAAATATATACTTTGCAATTAAATATATAAAGCCTTGACATGGGCGAAAACAAAGAGCCTATCTGGACTGCCCATGACACAAGCTTTCATATGAAATAAAGCACACAATAATACATCAACTGTAGCAACATCCACTGCCCTGGCGATCCTAGCGAGTCACTGTAGGACAAGCCATGCGGTTTTAACGGAGTGGTTAACGTCACACTCCTTATTGCGGACAGCAGCAAAACAAGCGTGAATAAACCAAAATTTTTGTGAGTCAGTTTGAGAGGACTACATCAGTAATGTGCTCGGCACTCTCTGAGGGTCCCCGGCTATTTAAGTGAAAATCATTCGAGGGAAATCGAAGAAGTACTGCTGAAGAGCCTCCCAGTCGGCAGCACCAAAATACCAAAAGCGCCGTCGGCTAGGGGGGCCAGATGGCCGTACTGGATAGGACAGGTAACAGAGATAAGGTTATGATCGGAGGAGCCCAACGGAGGGAGAAGATTTACAGTGTAAAAAGAAAGATTAAAGCTTAGAAATAATTCAAGGATGTTGGGCCGAATGTGAAGGAATTGAATGCTACATATGAATTTGATTGTAATTTTTTTCTGGGTAAAATATAATTATAGGGTATTTTTCGGACTGTTTGGGGGTAAATGGATCAAACTGTTGCCTAGTTACTGGAACTGCATGAAGTACAGAACAAGGTCATTGCAGTGAAACACTTATACTGTATTATGGTAGTGAAGCTTGTGTTGCAATCAATGGCAAGGTATGTTAATTACAGTATATCTACATAACTATCTGTCTATTGCAATACGCTTCAGTCCCCGAGAAGGTGGGCACGGATGAATCTCAGCTGTCTCTCCTCCTTCCACCCTACATCACTTTAAAGGGACAGTGGATATTTTTGGAGGGTCTATTTATTTATACATTCATATAATCTTGTGTTTCCTCGCTAGACCTTCAAGCTTAAAAAAACACTCCCTAAACCCCCCTTCAAGATTAATTTGTACATTTTTCGATAGAAAAATGTTCCGGCCGAAGGCCGGTTTCTAAGAAAATTACAGATTCACTATCGCTTGCCAGGAAAAATCGCCACCTAAATTACAAGAGAAGTCTAAATATTGATAAAGAATTGGGGTGAACGGTCTTAACATAACCAAACTAATGGACCAAGCGTCATAAAATCTGAAAACTAATGGGGCTAATCATGAGGAAGAAGGGGGACCAAAAAAATGGCCCATCTCCCCTTAACTCGTCTATCTCTCATATCCATCCTTCCATCTCCTTCTCTGTCTACCTCTCCCCCTCTGCCCTCCCACCTCTCTCTATTATACTGTTATATTCTTCTTCTTTTCTATCCTTTCCTTCAACTTTCCTTTTCAATCGGATATGCCATCTCTACTATAATTAAGTCCTGACCACCTCGTTTGGATCGTAACGTCTGTGTGGCCAGTGTATCTATGTAAATCTTTCTCTCTCAATTTGCTCCATATGACCAAACTATGACCGTTAACCCATTCAGTACCAGGGACGTCCTTTTCATCATATTTTGGCAATTATTAGACGAATTTATTCAACTTATGAAGGACCTCTAGCAATAATAAGGCTTCAAACTATCTCAACCAACCCTTTTAACTACCACATATCCTTCCTAAGCTGCACAATATCGTCTAAATATAGCTAGAATAAGATATAACACACATCGCTGGTACTCAAAGAGTGAATTTATTACACAAACTCATATTTGGAGTGAAATAGGACTGTGCTATGTCTTACGATGCTTCATAAGACCTCCTCAGGGATTAAGACGTCTGGCAATAGATAGATAGAAAATATAAAACAAACTAACACAATCCTATACTAGGTTTAATTTCATCTGACGGTAAAGTGAATCCCTTAACAACTGATTTTTCGATAACAAACGGAAAAATAAGAAACTACCATGTCCCTGCATCATATTAAGACCAAGTCTATAGAATTAGCACCATATTTCACTACAACATCTTCAAAATAACTGAGAAATCTCAATGGGAACTTTGCAATTTACCGCCAGTTGAAAATAAACCGAGTATAGTGGTGTTGGTAAAAGTGGCGATACCTGGAAAAAATCAAAATAAAACTACTACACTGAAGATGGTGAAACAAAAGATCGGAGAGATTAATGAGGTACCTCGCTGGAGGTGGAATATTATTGCACGATTTATACTGGTTCTCGGGGAAAGAAGGGGGGAGAAAAATATATAATACATTGGGCGATAATATTAGGGAATAGAAGTAATGGAAAGTAAAATAAGTAGATTTGTTTGCTTTGATATTTTTGTATTTTTCTATCGAGAAATGTACAAATTAGTCTTGAAGGGATGACTAGGGAGTGTTTTTTTAAGCTTGATGGAGGTCTTGAGGATACATGACGTCTTTGTTCACATGGTTCAGGTTGTTATTTTTTTTTTTTTAAAAGACCTCCGTCTACGTATTGTGAAAAACCTGTTATCCTCCGGCAAATTGTGGGGTTGAGTGAGTGAAGGGGGGGACAGTGAATGAAGGAGGATACATGTTTTTCAT
>CM064513.1:12623385-12633385 GCA_032716605.1 Paralithodes platypus
CCAGCACCATACAGCCACCACCACCACATCACCACCTCCACCTGTACCAAACCTCTACCAGTACCACACCAATTTAGCAATTTATTTTGAAAACATTGCCTACCAAGACTGTATGCAATCTGTAAAATGCTCCCAAAACACCCCTTAAAAACATTTTTCAGTAGAAAAACAACCTAGCAAAGGTCAGTTGCTCCTAGATTGAGTAATACTTTATGAAACATAGCAATTTTTGGCGTCATTTCAGGATATTTCATTCTACTCTCCCAACCTTCTTATCGTGTATAATTATACAGTATACATTTCATGAGATTTGTGTATAAACAGTCCGTATATCTATGATCATACTGACATAATACATAAGATATAAAGAGCAAACATATGAATAGCACTATAAAGAACCATCACTATTATCTCATCGGCCAATATCTCAATATGTGATGTGAATGCATGGCTATTAATAGTGACTATTTAAAACCATACCAATGATCTACCTGTGTTTCATCAATAATAACTATTAAACAAACAATTTTCAAACATTGAACAAAATAGCGCAAATAGCGAACTTTCTGTACAAATACTTCTTCCACCGCACGTATTACTTGTAAATACTATGTACATAATATATACTCAAAGTACTCCATACTTGACTCTCCAATACGTTGCAATGCAATACCCATCACAACAAGTGGATCAGCAAACCCGCAAAAGATATTCTTGAGTGAATTGTATCACTAGGTTTACATCCATAATTTTGTATTGTTCTCCACTCATCCTCGACTCTCTCTCCCTTCACTCCTTCCCTTCTTGCTGCATTATTAATCTCTCTCTCTCTTTGGCTCTCCCCTTTACTACCACTCAGTTATTTGCGAGTCTTAGCATTTATAGTTTATCTCTCTCACTCGCACTCGCTCTCACTCTCGCTCTCCACCCTCTCCCCTTTTGCTACCACTCAGTTATTTTGCGCGTCTTCCAATTTATAGTCTTTTCTCTCCCTCACTTTTCATCCTCTTCCTTCCCCTCTGTTTCTCCCCGCTTCGCATTTACTCTTTTCCATCTCTGCCCTTCTCTTCTGTTCCGTACTTTATTTTATTCTCTCGATTCTACTACATGCTCGCCACTCAATCGTCTTTCTGTGGGTCACTTTCAATTTTCGTATTCAAATACTTTGTTTCTGATTTGATCTTTCACGACTTAGTTTAATATTCTCTTCATTCAACTCTGTCACGCAGATCACTATATTTGTTCCTCAATATTCCATGTTTATATCTTTTTCCATATTCCTTGTAATTAAATATTCTTCTCATTTTAGCTCCATTAGTTTTCAGATTTCAAGACGTTTGACCATTAGTTTGTCGATTTTTAAACCTTTCGTTCCATATCTATATCAATATCAAAACCTTTCGTGCCATTTAGGTGACAATTTTTTCGTGGCGAGCAATAGCGATCCTGTAATTTTAAGAGAAACCGGCCTTTGGCCGGTAAATTTTGTTATTGAAAAATGTACAAATTTATCTTGAAGGGGTGTATAGGGAGTGTTTTTTAAAGGTCTGCAGGCGACATACCAATACATTTTGGCAGTACTGTCTAAGTTGGTTGGACCAACCCGCCCCACTTTTTACCAGATGCTTCCATGACCTTTTAAGCTTGCCACCCATACTTATATTAGTCTCCTCCATGCATTGGTTGAGAGAGGGTGTGAGTACAAGCAAGAGTTTTTTTTTTAATAGAACAGGAGGAACACCATCATATCCATACGACTTCTTAGCGTTAAGCTCAGAGAGAGCAGAAAGTACATCCCTAGAAGAGATTATGATATTAGGCATATGTAAGAGAGAGGGGGGTGGAGAGCGAGGAACAGCACAGGAATTATTCAAGGTGGAGTTTTTAGTGAAAGTTTGAGCTTTGTTGGTGGCGTAGTCAGAGTGTAAAAGAGGAGGGAAGTAAATTTGTTGGAGAGATTTTTGGCTAGATGCCAGAAACCTTGGAAAGAACTAGAGTTGGAAAGTTCAGAGCAATCATTATTCATGAAAGAGTTTTTGGTGAGTCGAAGAACAGATTTGGGTTGATTCCGGGCAGAAACATACAAGATTCTTGAGTTTGAAGGTGACGGTACCATTAGAATGCTTCCTCCTTATTGCGGACAGCAGCAAAACAAGCGTGAGTAAACCAAGATTTTTGTGAGTTAGTTTGAGAGGACTACATCAGTAATGTGCTTGGCACTCTCTGAGGGTCCCCGGCTATTTAAGTGAAAATCATTCGAGGGAAATCAAAGAAGTACTGCTGAAGAGCCTCCCAGTCGGCAGCACCAAAATACCAAAAGCGCCGTCGGCTAGGGGGGCCAGATGGCCGTACTGGATAGGACAGGTAACAGAGATAAGGTTATGATCGGAGGAGCCCAACGGAGGGAGAAGATTTACAGTGTAACAAGGAAGATTAAAGCTTAGAAATAATTTAAGGATGTTGGGCCGAATGTGAAGGAATTGAATGCTACATATGAATTTGATTGTAATTTTTTCTGGGTAAAATATAATTATAGGGTATTTTTCGGACTGTTTGGGGGTAAATGGATCAAACTGTTGCCTCGTTACTGGAACTGCATGAAGTACAGAACAAGGTCATTGCAGTGAAACACTTATACTGTATTATGGTAGTGAAGCTTGTGTTGCAATCAATGGCAAGGTATGTTAATTACAGTATATCTACATAACTATCTGTCTATTGCAATACGCTTCAGTCCCCGAGAAGGTGGGCACGGATGAATCTCGGCTGTCTCTCCTCCTTCCACCCTACATCACTTTAAAGGGACAGTGGATATTTTTGGAGGGTCTATTTATTTATACATTCATATAATCTTGTGTTTCCTCGCTAGACCTTCAAGCTTAAAAAAACACTCCCTTGTTAATTTGTACATTATTCGATAGAAAAATGTTCCGGCCGAAGGCCGGTTTCTATGCAAATTACAGATTCACTATCGCTTGCCAGGAAAAATCGCCACCTAAATTACAAGAGAAGTCTAAATATTGATAAAGAATTGGGGTGAACGGTCTTAACATAACCAAACTAATGGACCAAGCGTCATAAAATCTGAAAACTAATGGGGCTAATCATGAGGAAGAAGGGGGACCAAAAAAATGGCCCATCTCCCCTTAACTCGTCTATCTCTCATATCCATCCTTCCTTCTCCTTCTCTGTCTACCTCTCCCCCTCTGCCCTCCCACCTCTCTCTATTATACTGTTATATTCTTCTTCTTTTCTATCCTTTCCTTCAACTTTCCTTTTCAATCGGATATGCCATCTCTACTATAATTAAGTCCTGACCACCTCGTTTGGATCGTAACGTCTGTGTGGCCAGTGTATCTATGTAAATCTTTCTCTCTCAATTTGCTCCATATGACCAAACTATGACCGTTAACCCATTCAGTACCAGGGACGTCCTTTTCATCATATTTTGGCAACTATTAGACGAATTTATTCAGCTTATGAAGGACCTCTAGCAATAATAAGGCTTTAAACTATCTCAACCAACCCTTTTATATATCCACATATCCTTCCTAAGCTGCACAATATCGTCTAAATATAGCTAGAATAAGATATAACACACATCGCTGGTACTCAAAGGGTGAATTGATTACACAAACTCATATTTGGAGTGAAATAGGACTGTGCTATGTCTTACGATGCTTCATAAGACCTCCTCCTCAGGGATTAAGACGTCTGGCAATAGATAGATAGATAACATAAAACAAACTAACACAATCCTATACTAGGTTTAATTTCATCTGACGGTAAAGTGAATCCCTTAACAACTGATTTTTCGATAACAAACGGAAAAATAAGAAACTACCATGTCCCTGCATCATATTAAGACCAAGTTTATATAATTAGCACCATATTTCACTACAAAATCTTCAAAATAACTGAGAAATCTCAATGGGAACTTTGCAATTTACCGCCAGTTGAAAATAAACCGAGTATAGTGGTGTTGGTAAAAGTGGCGATACCTGGAAAAAATAAAAATAAAACTACTACACTGAAGATGGTGAAACAAAAGATCGGAGAGATTAATGAGGTACCTCGCTGGAGGTGGAATATTATTGCACGATTTATACTGGTTCTCGGGGAAAGAAGGGGGGAGAAAAATATATAATACATTGGGCGATAATATTAGGGAATAGAAGTAATGGAAAGTAAAATAAGTAGATTTGTTTGCTTTGATATTTTTGTATTTTTCTATCGAGAAATGTACAAATTAGTCTTGAAGGGATGACTAGGGAGTGTTTTTTTAAGCTTGATGGAGGTCTTGAGGATACATGACGTCTTTGTTCACATGGTTCAGGTTGTTATTTTTTTTTGTTGAAAAGACCTCCGTCTACGTATTGTGAAAAACCTGTTATCCTCCGGCAAATTGTGGGGTTGAGTGAGTGAAGGGGGGGACAGTGAATGAAGGAGGATACATGTTTTTCATAATACGTGTTGCTAGCCCCAAACGCGCGAGCAACTGTGGCTTTCAACCATCCGACACATCCCCTTTTATTTATGTGCATCACACATGTTACATACAAATAAAGTTTATGTTTTGTTTTACCCTACTGTGGAAAGACTACGGATACACCACTCCTGCCCGGGCCTCACACAGTGGCATGACCCAGTCCTGTCGAACTGAGCTCATGACGCTGGTGGCATTGCCCCGGAGGATAGCCATCCCTAGTCTTTGCTTGAGCCAGAGGGTTTCCCGGGGTTCTCCTGAAACTTCTCTGATTTTACCGCCTATTTCATTCACCATCTTAAGGGTGGTAGGGCCGAAGACTCCTGAAGTTTCGAATGCCAGGGGCTCGAACTGATGATTTCTGGCGATGGCTTGATATTTTTCTCGCTTCTTCGCTTGTTATTGGAGGGATTTATGAAACTTAGGAAGCCTCTCTGGTAATCAAACCGGTAAGCTCGATCTCAGTAAACCATTTGACTCCCACACATATTCCTAAGCTTAATGCATTCGTCTAACAATAGCCATTTTGAAATTACAGAATATCCAATAGCATATTGAAAGATCTAAGAATGAAAGAATGATACAACAATTCAATTACATTAAATAATACAATATTCAGAGAATATTTGTGGTATTTCCATAGCAGATGTTATTAAGATGATGTATCAGTTATATTAATGGAAACTTAAAGGTGGGGGTGCATGGGTTGAGATAAACATGGACAAATAATCGCCAGCCTACAAATAATTATCTTGCAAAATGCAATGGCACCGAAATAATTATTAACCATGGTATAAAGGATTTTGTGGATCGTCTAAACCGGACCTGTGACGTCATAAGAGTGTAAGTCCACCATCCAGTCCATGATGAGGATACTGGTGTGACGTCACTATGACGTCACAGGTTTGGTGTAGACGATCCACAAAATCCTTTATACCATTGTAAATAATTATTTCAGTGCCATTGTATTTTTCAAGATAATTATGTGTAGGTTGGCGATTATTATTCCATGTTTATATCAACCCATGCACCCTCACCTTTAAGCTGTTGAGTGAGTGGGACTTGCAAAAATATATCAATATTACGGTATTGTGGCAAGAAGGATTGCAAAATTATATACCGGTACTTTATTCTTCAGATGTCATTGTTCCGTCCTCTAAAACGATTTTCAGTATGTTTGAAGATGGTGGTGCACTTTTAATTTTACTTTTGTTTTATTATGTTCTTACTGTACGCATATTTATCAGAGTACCAATTCAAAATAACTTCTGTCTGAATTACATAAGGCGTCACCTTTCAATGAATATAGATCCCAGACTGACTGTCATTTCTGACGTTACACATTGATCTGTCCTTTTCACATTATTTTATATTATGCTGCATATGCCAATAGCATCAATGTTGGCCTACTGAATGTGATCTCCATTTTGCAGATGACATTAAAGTTGGCGTAGGTGTAAGAAAATAATAAAATAATTGAATAACTCAGCATAGATCTTCACAGACTGGGTGAATGGCCTAAGACAAGGCAGATGCCACTACATTTAGAGAAATACAATGCAATGGACATCTGCCAAACAAATCCCAAAGCATTCACGGTGAAAATATATAAAGTGGCTGATATGAATTAGTAGTGACCAATACTTTTCAGAAAATGTATTGAAATAGAAAAGAAACTCAGAAATTTTAGGCTACGTCAAGAGAAAATATCAATAGAGATAAGGAGATAGCCCTTTATTTGTTTCATGCTATAATACGGCCCTTTCTGAATTATGAAGTGTAATTCTAGTCCCCAGCACTCATTAAAGACATAGAACGACTAGAAAGAGTTGAAACAAGGGCTATACATTTCATAACATTGATTAGGAAACAGGGTTTGACACCGCAGATTATTACAATACGATTGGCCTCCATATTAATATGCCACTGAACCATTGCTAGAAGTTAAGGAGTTAAAGTTGCTAGGAGTTAAATAGATTTAACATTTGTATGCGTGGACATTTTCTTCACACATATGATATGTTTTCCCGAGAACAAACTTCTCTTGAAACGTGTACAGTTCGTTAGTTGAAGAAAAGAAGAGATAATATTTTGCTTACTACTTGGTATCAGTATCTATTTTCACCTAGATTATCTCCCCGGAATCGACGGTAAGGTTCTTGAGATACTAACTGTCCATTGTAACTCACTTCCCCATCTTTCTCCTCCATATCTCTATTCTTAATGCCTGCCATCAATGTTTCCCTCATGGCACCATTACGATAGTCTCCTCCATCAGCCCAGGAGACTTATTGTTGTCGGAGCTGCAGGAGGATGGCTGCAATATATTTTCTGCAACACGATTTAAGGGGCTATAGTCTATTCGCTGTAAGTAGGCGAGAAATCATGACCTCTATCCTCTGTAACTCAAAAAGGGGTAGAGCAAATTGGTTGTAAATTTCCACATCTATTCCTTGACATCAGCGGCTCGCTGGTGTAGTGACTAGCGTCTTGGACTTCCACCCAGAAGGTCCCAGGATCGCGCCCACGCTCGGTGCATTATTTTTTTTCTCACAAGCACTGAGTCGTTACCGTCCCTCATGAGCAATGGGATGGGATAGTAGTACAGGAACCAAATGGAAATACACCTAATCGGCCTTATTGGTCTATCCTTAGCTGGCTTAGCATGCGCTAGCTTTTAGAACTATTATCATTATTATTATTATTATTATTATTATTATTATTATGGTAGAAATATTAGCTCGATTAGCCTACTCTAGTAGTCGCTTTTGAGTTACAGAGGTTAGAGGTCATGATTTATCGCCTACTTACAGCAAATAGACTATAGTGGCTGTTTTATTGGTTTATTTATTAATTTATTTTTTAGTTTCCTCGTGAGACCTTCCTCAAACTTAGAAAAACACCACCTCGACCCCCTCTCAACATAAATTTGTACATTTTTCGGTAGAAAAATTTCCCGGCCAAAGGCCGGTTCCTCTTATAATTACAGGCTCGCAATCACTCGCCAGGAAAATATCGATATCTAAATGGCACGATAGATCTTAGCATTTAACACGAAATGGAGCTAAAGCTGTTAAAATCGTCAAACTAATGGGTCGAACCTCTGACAAAATTAAAAACTAATGGGACTACACCTGAAGAAGAAGGGGGTCCAGAAAAACGAACCATTCCCCCTTAAACGAGAGGCTTCACAGATAACAGGTGGATACTTAGTTATCTTCATCATACAGTATGTGTAACTGCCAAGTGTCAAACCTTCTGTCAGCGTCTGTAAATGTGCACGTCCTGAACACATGCTGCTACTACTACTACTACTACTGCTACTACTACTACTACTACTACTGCTACTACTACTACTACTACTACTACTACTTTTTTTTTTTTTTTTTTTTCTACATTGATTTTTATTTAATATTTTTCATACATTTCATGTTACTACTACTACCATCACCACCTCCACCATCACCACCACCACTACCTTATATTTAATATTGTACACATACTAAATTTCACAAGCATCAGATACTACTATTCTACACCACGCAACTTCAATCCAGTCTCCTTCCAATGCGACCCTCTGCCACTGCTGCCTCGTAGTCTACTTCTGCCACCGTCACTGGTTGTGGTGCAGACCTTCTTGTTCCCCGCAGGCATAGTAGTGCTGATCTGAGCAATGAGAAAGATAGACGGCATCTCATCCAGGCTACGACGTGGCTCCTAGGCTGTTGCTTCTTCTCTGCGATGATCTCTGCTAGCCTTGAATAGAAGCACTGGGCCCTGGGTCCCATCCCTCCTGATGTGCTACTACTGCTACTACTACTACTACTACTACAACCAATAATAATAATAATAA
Source organism: Paralithodes platypus (assembly GCA_032716605.1). Taxonomy (NCBI): domain Eukaryota; kingdom Metazoa; phylum Arthropoda; class Malacostraca; order Decapoda; family Lithodidae; genus Paralithodes; species Paralithodes platypus. The sequence continues at coordinate 12,631,725 of CM064513.1, forward strand.
TAATAAACATAAACATAAAAATAATAATAATAATAACGTTTTCTCAGTCATTTCGTAGCTCATGTATTTAGCGCGACAAAGCCCGCAGTTTTCAGGGACTTTTATTGGTGTCGGAAACTTGAATAGAGATAGAGAATTCAGACGATAGCATAATTTTACGAGCTAACGCACATACAGACACACTAGAATTGCCGATGAAAATTGATGGAAAAGGGGCTCGTGTGATGGAAAAGGGGCTCGTGTGATGGAAAAGGGGCTCGTGTGATGGAAAAGGGGCCCGTGTGATGGAAAAGGGGCCCGTGTGATGGAAAAGGGGCTCGTGTGATGGAAAAGGGGCTCGTGTGATGGAAAAGGGGCTCGTGTGATGGAAAAGGGGCCCGTGTGATGGAAAAGGGGCTCGTGTGATGGAAAAGTGGCTCGTGTGATGGAAAAGGGGCCCGTGTGATGGAAAAGGGGCTCATGTGATGGAAAAGGGGCTCGTGTGATGGAAAAGGGGCCCGTGTGGGGGAAAAGGGGCCCGTGTGGGGGAAAAGGGCCCCGTGTGATGGAAAAGGGGCTCGTGTGATGGAAAAGGGGCCCGTGTGATGGAAAAGGGACCCGTGTGATGGAAAAGGGGCCCGTGTAATGAAAAAGGGGCTCGTGTCATACCTGGGACCTCTACTGCTGTAAGACTGAAGGTGTTTACGGCTTTACAGGATAAGCAAACAGACTAGAATTGCCGATAAAAGTTGGGGGTAAAATGGCATTGTGTGATACCTCTGTTATCGTGTGAATGAAGGTATTTATGGTCCTGGCATTTCATTAGTTTATTCAAGTGCATTGGGGTTTGTAATTGATGATTAATGTTAAGAACGGGTGTTACTTAATCACCAAACAACAAGAATCGCCCACAACAGTTGAAGTAAAAAAGACGCTCTTGTGATACTTATACTGTTGTGTGACTGAATTAGGTGTGTATGGTCCTCGCATCAACACACACTTATACTGTTGTGTGACTGAATTAGGTGTGTATGGTCCTCGCATCAACACACACTTATCGAGACAAAAGTTAAGGGGAGAAGGGCCGGTTTTCTGGTCCCCTTCTCCCTCATGTTTATCCCCATTAATTTTCAGATTTTAAAACATACGGCCCATTAGTTTGGCGATTTTGAGACCTTTCGCCCCATTTCTTTGTCAATATTAAGACTTTTCGTGTCAATTAGGTGTCGATTTTTCCCTGGCGAGTGCTAGCGAGCCTGTAATTTAAGAGGAACCGGCCTTTGGCCGGGAAATTTTTCTATCGAAAAATATACAAATTAATCTTCAAGGAGGGTCTGGGGGGGGGGGAGGGGGGGGGGGAGGGGGTGTTATTTTTTAAGCTAGATGGAGGTCTAGGGAGGAAGCTAAAAAAGTAATAAAAATATACATAAATGAGCTAACAAATACGGCCATCCCCCTTAAAGGACCTCGTGTACTGCCTGGGACCTCCGCTGCTGCGAAACTCAAGGTGCTTAAGGGGAGGCAGACCGTTTTTCTGGACCCCCTTCTCCCTAATGTTTAACCCCACTAGTTTTGAGATTATAAGACGTTCGGCTAATTAGTTTGGTGATTTTAGCACCTTTCGCCCCATTTCGTTGTCAATTTTAAGACCTTTCGTGCCATTTAGGTGTCGATTATTTCCT